>CM046301.1:33428676-33856664 GCA_025267735.1 Mactra quadrangularis
GGTTTTATCGTTTTACTAAATATTCACATGCGTTTTGAACATTGTGAGTTTCCGACGAAGACCTTGGAGTCCAGCATACAATCTCTATCTTGGTCATTTGCAGATGAATTAAATGCAGTGTGCTTTACCAAATCTGGGTATCCAACGTTTTGATTGATCGTGATTTCAAAACTTAGTTTTGTATAGCAGTCTAATATAATATTATGATGCTTCATACCATATTTCAACATTTTATAGTCATTTCACAGCGTTCACTTTTAAAAAAGCTTTCGTCAATAGGATGCATGTCAATTTAAAATTACAATTATTTCGATACGTTCGACTCTAATCAAGAGATGGTTTAGTAATGGTTCTTCCGATGAAGTCGAAATTATACAATATTATTTGAAATATCTCAACTTTCTCGTTCGCACTACTCAACTCTCAGTAATCTAACAAGTCATAGTAATGCGTAAATTCTGTAAACCAACATTAATAATTTTCTTCAACTAGAAGTGAAATTTGTTGTTTTTGGATTTCACCGAGGAAATTCTTTGGATTTTTACCAAGATAATTTAACTCTCATACAAACTGTTTCAGAGTTAATCATCTGTCTTAACAAACCGATTTTGTTCAACATTTCACATATGAAAACAAGTAACACACATAATTATATTTAAAGTAGCGCGTTCACAGATTTCAATTTAAATGTCAACTTTTCGAAAACTCTCAAAATAGTAAATAAACTCTTTATAAGCAGTAAAGCAGTGCTGTGATCATAACAATTTTTTTATCAACTTGACAAACGATTATAAGATAGTCATTTTGTGTCTAATAGTTACTTACTTTGGTACATGAAGTAACGGTATAATCACTACATGTATATTATTTTAGTTATTTTATGACTTTTATTCTATGATTGTCAGTACCATAGGTCAATTTGCCTTAAAATATAAATAATTCGTTTTCATAGCACAGTTACAGGCACTGGCTAGTAATTTTATGATATCAAACAATAATCAAGTGTATGAAAAAGTAGCTTTAACTTGGCTCATATTATGTGTTTGTTGTTCGATAATAAATTCATCTACATTATGATGGTATCCAGCAGAGATATTATCATTCGATGATAGAACGTGTCTATAATGATTAAGTAAGATAATATTTTATTTCCGCGGAAGTAAATGCTTCATTTGAACTCAAAGACATAACAAATGATTTTATTACCACTGGGGATATCATCAATCATACTATGTGTGCTAGTTCGTGAAATTTCTAACCCTGCAAGTGATTTAGTTCTTTCACGCAAAAAGGTGAGATTGAAAAGCCTCGCATCATTGACGATATAGCAGAAGGTCTATAGAGTAATAAAAAAGTAGCAACATGACATTATGAACCCATTTCGACATAATTGTGAACTGGCTTTTTCGGCGCAGCTGTCTAAGCCTACAGTCCCATAAACATAAAAAAGCCGTGAGGGCACTGTACGGGCGCCGTGCGATCAAGTTCCGCAAGGACCCGTACGAACTCTTGCGTATCCGTACAGACTATTACGGTTTTACCGGGGACCGTGACATGAGCCCTGGATACACCTATCAGTTTCAGAGTCAAATCGTGAATAAAATCGTAGCCAAGTATGGATTAAAAATGCATATCTTTCAGCAACGGCTCCGTACGGATGTGTTGTTTTGTGCCATGTGCGTACCGTCACCTTAATACGCAAGACTTCCCACGACCTACGACTGTCTGCACGTACGGGGCCGCAACAAGCCACGATTTTATGGGACTGAGGCATAAGCCAACGTTTGACCTATATTTTGAACAAATAAAATTTGATCTACCATACCTGTTTGTCCAATGAAATTCTCTTCCGGTATGGAGAAATGGATAAAAATATGGCACAGTTGGTTCATCAAGTTAGTCAGTTCTCATTTCCTGGGGAAGGCATGTGCTTAGGGCAGGTTAAAATCTTATATAAAATCTAGTTCTCTTCTAGGACAGTGAGTCGGGTGACCGACCAATAGGCTACGACATGACTTGCCAATTGTTGAAGTGTGGCTTAAAGCAACATTCATAACTTAAACAACCCAGCTTTGGACTGTTTAATCTAATACTTTGTCATCACAATGAAGGACGATGTGCTTTTATGAATTCTTTAGAATCAAAATTTAATATCATATTTGTAAAACATTGTACAATAATGTGCAAATGATCATGTACTTGTTAATAGATATAATTGTATAAAACATGTTTGTTAACGTGATTTTCATAATATTATACATGTGTATTTATATTTCTATGTTTACAAAAGGAAGATACCTCTTACATATGTGTGAGTGATTTGATATTTACAATGAAAGTGATTAACCACACAGGATCTCGGCGTGAAATGAGCAAACCTACAACTCGATGAGTCACCGCAAAACGTGTTTACATCCTTCTTTACTTTCTGAAGATAAATAAATGTTGCCCTGACTCATTGAATTTTGTATTAACTTCCAAAATTCTATCACGGTCTTCTACTTGCAGTTTATTTGCCCGTGCTCCGGAATGGAGTCGGATACCTGACTCTTCCGGGTAAATTAAAGATGGCGATGCAGAAACTGAAAACTTTTTTACAAATTGATACAGAATTGCATGTTTGGTTATAAATCACCGAATTCTAGTGGTAAGATGGTAAAGATTGCTACCAGTAACTTAAGTACGAAAAAGACGACACTAGAAAGAAAGAAACTTAGTAAAACAAACTTGCCATTTGATGCAGAATTGCGTTACTTTGTTTGATATCGAGTTCCTGTGGTATATAACGTTCCTTTCTTGTCAAATAAAGATGGCATAAAATAAACACTGTTAAGATTTTCAAAATTATACAGAATTGTATGTTTGAATGCAGACATCGTTTTCCTATGGTACAGCATATGATATTAAAGTATGTTTTGTGACATCCTGGATTACTGATGATAAAGAGACATGTTAATACAAACATTATATTATATCATGGTACTCGTACATATGAGGGATTAGTTTGTAAAATCATCCATGTATACATATATGTCAAGTGGTCTTCTCTTCAGTAAATTATAGATATATTTATGTTCATGTATATTATACTTATCACAAAAGATACAGCTAAAATATGTACATGTATTCATAGTAGTCCTTTGTTTACACCTTACACTATATTTCACACACTTTTTATGAATAATATTACCCGTATAATTAATTGAGTTTCTTTGAACAATTAGCTATGCTGGCACTTTTAAATGCAGATAACATTTAGTTCAAGTCCCTGAAGCGATAGTTGTCTTTTCAATGTCATTTCTTCCACAGAATTTTCTAAACGCTTGTTTAGTTTCCCTGCATAATTTTATCAAACCGATCAACCAGTAGTAAAACAGTGGAACCTTACTTTTCTGTGAGGCTTGTATTAAAATTTGAAATCCGGACTGCGTAAGCATAAAAGAACGACAATTTCTTCCTTTATTACTATTTTGGACTTAGATCCAAAAGCTGATATTTCTTTTACATATTACATTTCCATTCAGTTTCCAAGCCAAGCAATAACTTGGTTTGGAGGTGAAACAAAGCGTTCTCATTGTTACGACACACCTATTCTCTTACCCAGAGGTTACTAAGATTCGCGGTCGAGAATCTTAATAACCATTAGGAACGAAAATGCAGCTCACGTGACTCTTACTTTTATCTTCTATATTTTACAATTTGTATTTTCTGTATTTCAGGAAGAATATGAAGGACTTCGTCTATTATCTTATCCAGGCACCCACGTGTTCTTATTAGCTTACTCAGTAGTCATGCCGGACACCATGAAAAACTTGGAACAAAAATGGCTACCGGAAGTGCGCAATAGTTCACCAACTTCCGCTTTTCTTATAGTAGGAACACAAATAGATCTTCGAGAGGATGAAAAAACACGACAAAAGCTACAGAAACGTAAACTAAAGCCTCTTACTTACGAAGAAGGTGTAAAAATGGCCAAAAAGTGCAATGCTGACTGTTATGTTGAATGTAGTGCATTAACTCAACAAAATCTAAAGGACGTTTTTGACGAAGCATTACTCGCAGTGTTAGAACCAAAAATCAAACGAAGGGACCCTCGCCGGAAGCGACGATGTGTGATTCTATGAGTGTTGAAGGGTTTTAGTAGATTCTAACTAGGATTTTAACAAAGTGTTCAGATATATTTTGTTCAATCATATTGATACATCTGTAACTTACCATGTCTTATATATGTTTTAACAATCTATGCAAGATGCCAAAGCATTTTCATTATCTTACTAAATATTTACAATATGTTGCTGTATATACTGGTGAAGATTTTACTCTAGACCTGCTGTAGTACATTTTCAAATTCTATATCAATGTTTGAAGATATGTATTGAGTTTATTTTCCTCTAAAATAACATACATTTTGTATGTAAGTGCTTAGGCAAACATATTGCACTCTTCGACTTGAGATTAAGTTTTTAATGCAACTGCTACAATTGACCAACTTTTTTTTCAACGATACATGTACATGTACACTCATTGCTTAAAATTATGTAATGATTTTGATTTTTGTACTCAAATGCTTGTTTTGACTTACTCCCGTACAAATACGTGATCCTTGGTAACCATAGTTATATGAAAATGCTTGATTTTATCACAATGCGTTATAATAACCAATCGACTAGACATAGATAATGCTTATCTATATCACTGTCGCCATTGTCTTCCAGTGTACCAACATTATGTTATATGACAATCGTAGGTACTCGGTAATTTCCGTGACCTGAACGTATTTTATATTGGACAAACCCTGATAGAGTTCAGAGTGGTAATATCATAGTGTAACATAAGAAGTACGAACACCATTGAGGCCAAACTCTAAGTTTGTTTTTAAGGAATCTCGAATTTATCAGATGTGTTTGTATTCGGATGCCTCTAGCCGGCCCTACAAGACAAGACAAGACGATAATTCAAAATTCAGAGGACTCGTGGTTAATACTTTTGATAATCCGGATTTCGGATGATTCAGAGTATGGATTTTCCTGATTTCTAAATAATTCGGATTTTCCGGAGGTCGGATTATTTGGAGTTTGGATTATCCGATTTTCGGATAATTCAAGGTCCGATTTTCCGAATTTCGGATTTCTCATAGTTTAGGTTTGGGGAGATTTGGAGTTCCCAAAGTTCGGATTATGCGCATTCGGATTTCTCAAAATTCCCAAAGTTCGGATTACTCGGAATTCGTAGTTCTCAGGTTACACTGTATCATCACACTATACTTGTTTTAATGTCGTACTAAATCACTTCAAATTATCATATTATTATTGTAAACTAGCTGTATTTATCATCATTCATAATCTCTGTGAGATTTTTGTAGTCGTTTTCTAGCTGTGTACTGGTCTTACACATATACGTTAATTTAATTTTATGTAAATTGCATGTTCTTGTAGGATTATCATTTAAATTGACATTTTCCATCGCACATTTGCATTTATCTACTACATGCAACTGCTTTTATCATTGAATAGCATAAAACATTTCCACAACGGTTACTTCCCTTGTTAAAAGAGTAAAGTTAAGGGCCTTGAGACGAAACCCTACCCCAGAGTCAATTTTGTAGACTTATTTCTTGAAAGTGTTCTGTGTCAAAAATATGTTTTTGGTAAAGGTAATCAACCGGTTGTTGATTACTTAGACCCAAGGACTAGGTGATCAAATGGCAATCGATCTGCAGACTTAGAGCTGGCAGAATATATGTGTCTAAAATTTCTTCACAGAGAAGGCGACTGGTCGGTATCTGTGGCCCATAGTCAGAGTAAGGTATTACATTACTGGCGTTACCAGTATGAGCATTTTATATTTCACACTTCATATGTGCATTATGTAGATGGAATTTTAAAGTTTACTCTACCAGACCGCCACAAAGTCTATTCAAAAGGGTAAAACTTATTCAGCTCTGCCTGAAACTGAATCTATGTACCATGATTATTTGATTCCTTTCTTCCTTCCTTTAAGTATGATATGTAGAAAGTTCATATATAAAGATTATGTCGTTTAGCAAGATGTTTCTTAATGTAATCCATGATTTATTCTTCCTTTGACAGCAAAGAGCATAAATTCAATGGTTCATTTTGTTGTGATTTGTTCCTAGTGTTCCTTCATTGAATAAAAGTCACACACGTTCAGTGATTACCTAAACTATTTCAACTTCAATTGAAATAGTGAATCACCATGTACCTGTACAACACCACTCAAATTAATCTGATTGCACTGATACGCTCCATTTGGTGAAATATGTATAAAAATCAAATATACTTGACTTTGTTTAATGAAATCATTCGTCCATAGTTTGAATATTCAAAAAAGATCAACGCCTCTTAACCATAAAAAATGTTGTTTTTTTTTTAGATTTTTGGGCAATACGATCAATTTCCCTATTATACTTGGCAAGTGTGTAATTAACGAAAGATATGTAATCATACCCACTGAAATTCATTTGTCTCCAAGACTATGCATGGATGTATATAATTATCTCCTTTTTTCAATGGCTCACTGGAATGTATCTAGGTTAGTGTTGCCCATGTTAACATTTGCTGGGAAAAGGAAATTATACAATTTCTGAACTTTTTAGTCTTTTCATCATAATACATCGATGACTCGATGCAAAACTAGTCTATCTATACGCACAATGTTAATAAAGATTAATAAAGGTCGTGGAAATGTTTTACGTTGACCTATCGATGTATGTTATATAATCAACAAAACGGTACTTAATTTTTCTGTCGGACAAACGCACTTTTTATAAGTTCTATAACTCTTTATTCAGTTTTGTAAAATTCAGATTTTGCATTCATACTTAAATAAGTCGCACGAACAGGGCGTATATTCTTTAAGCGTCTGGTTCGTTTTTGCATGCCTATTTTTCTTCATCAAACGTAGTATTTTAGCTTACCAAAAGACCCTTAGGTTTTAACCTACATTAAAAGTAGTATGCGTAGATCGCAGGCTAATTTACGGAACGTTCATGCGAAAGGCCGCTTAGAACGTCATATTAAATATACAGAAGTGTTAAATTTTATTTAACTGTCAGAATTGCATACATGTATATTATTCCCCCTGATTTGAATAGATGGTGAGCTCATAAATACTGTACATTAGTGAGTATTTAAATCAGTAGGGTTAATATATGCACCACTGACAATTGAAAAAAATTTGATACTGTATAGTATTATATACTTAATGTGGATCAGGATAACTTTTGTTATAGTGACCTGTGGTACAAATTTGCCTTCAGATATACATTTATCATTCTTAGTTTACTTTGATCTTAAATGAAATACTTTTTATGGTACACGTGTTGTATTACCGTATTTACTGTATTAAACTAAGCATTGTGCATATACTGGACTTAATGTATTAATTAGAGGTTAATGATTAGTTGCTACTCGCCATTATGCGATAATCACCCGATGACGTCCATAATAGTCTGAGGGCCTTTGATACTATATATAGTAACAAACGTATTAATGTTCAGTTTTCATGTTCTCTGGTCATTTAACATTCTCTAGTGGGTTTTTTTTCAATCTGGAATTATTTTCCTTAAAAAATCACAATGTTCATTTTTTTGTCAATTTTGTGCATTTGTGATCATTTTGCTTTGATATATTTATTCATTTTTGAAATTGTTTTATTGAAGTTCTAAAGCATATGTTTGTCATAGACAATTATACAAATAAGTATTTTTAAAATAAGCTGCATTTAAGTTCATTTCTTTACATATATAATTATTATCTATACCTAAACTGTCATGTTAAGATGGTATACACTTTATACACATATTGATATGTAAACACTTCCTTATTCTTATACAAAGCATAGTTTCTCGTAACTACCGGGTTCGAGAATAAAACAGCATTTCAAATGAAATACTTCAATAATTTTGAAACATAAATTCAACATACATATAATAATATGTAAGTGCAATTTTATACTTGCATTTTCACGCTACTAACAAGTCCCGTGATCACTTGGTAACAAACTAGACATAGCGAATGATTATATATGTTTTCAGTCAATTTTATATCTATTTTACTTTTATATTGCAAAAAGCAATGAAACCAGGTCAATTCTAAAGGGGACGACGCTGCAAGTTGTTGTTATCCAAACGCAGATATACCTTTAGTAAAATCAATGCGGAAATACCTAACTGTAGTTAATAAATGATATAAATTAGATATCCACTGTTTCCCCTACCATAAAGGCAATTATCGGTTTCTTGTGGTATTAAAGTGACTGTTTATTGCTTAAAAATTACTATGTATATAAATAGTGATTGAATAATCTAAATATCAAATTTTGTATAAATTGGCTGTTATTATGTTGAAATGACTAATTTATATCGTAATATATAATAATTATAGCCAGGTTTAGAGGGTTATTTCACATACTGTATTATTTAAACATTTCAAAGTCTAGGTTATATGATGTAATTACAAGTTTCAACTTGATAACTAACCATTTTGTTCGAAAAATGTCACCGGCTCATCAAATTCATTGAAATATACAAATTTTCTCAAACCGATCACCTCTGCGGGCCCACACTGTTTTGCAACACATGTACGCGAAGTTTTACGATTGCTAATGTCTCAATCGGATTACTTCAGCTATAATGCTTAGTATAGATTTATTTACGAATGATACGGACATACCCGATGTTTTACGATTGCTGATGTCTTAATCGGATCATTTCGGCTATAATCCTTACCAATAGTGTATATTTTGCATAAGATGAGGAAACACTCGAACATATCCGGTTATTTACGATTTATTCAACTTTTTTAGTTTCTTTAGCTCAGTTAATCAAGTTTTGCATATACATATGCTAATGCAACTAACTTTATCAAAATTTCGGTTATCATATCTATTACACATCAATCTCAAGTAGCTTCCTGGATTCTGAGAAGTAGGAATGTCAAAATGTGACGTCATTGGACTGGTAATCATAAAGCCTAGTATGTGTACTATAATACAAACACCGATTCGTTGTTTCTGAGAACCAAACCTCCTTAAAACCAAGTGTTAAATACTTTAGGGGACCGGGACAGTGAATCATCAAGTGTTATAAGTACTTTCGTAGACCAAGAGACTAAATTATCAGTGATTAATACATAAACATATAATTCATTGTTGCCAAGATTAGTCATTAAAGTGAATTTATATAAATTGATAAAGAATCTCTGTTCACTATACAGTAATGTTATAGGTTTGAATGTCATCCTTAGATAAGCTGTACTTTCACATCGAAGGGTCTACCCAAATAAATGCATACTCCTTACTCCACTTTATTGTCCGAATTATATTGTTTAAGGAACCACACATGACAGTTTGAAGTTGTACCATTCAGTGAGTAACACCCTGCACTTGTAAGTTTAGTAATGAAGTATCAATCAATGACTGTCATTTAATCATATTTTAAGTTACACCATGCTATAATGTGCCTTTGTAAGTGTATGGGTGTAAGTATAAACACTTTATTTTTGTCTCACCAATGTTAACAATATACATCAGCCATAACATTGCCTTTCCATATATTTCTGTGTACTTGTATGTATTTGTGTGTACGCGTGAGTATTTTTGTGTATTCGTGAGTAATTTTTGTGCACTCGTGAGTATTTTGTGTGTACTCGTGAGTAATTGTGTGTACTCGTGAGTAATTGTGTGTATTTCGTGTGAATAATGTGTTAGTGTGCGTGTACTCGTGTATATTTCGTTTGTTCTTGTGTGTATTTGTGTGTACTTGTGTCTTTTTGTGTACAATTGTATGTATCTGCCAGTCTGAATGTCTCGGTGTCTCAGTCTGCATCATGGCTCTTGAGTATATTATAATTATGTTAATTATTTTGATTGTTTTTATTTTATAATGTATATATTAGACTTGTATTTTATGATTGATGTTTATATGAAATTTTATCTTTCTAATAAAAATGATATCTTATAAACTTGTTTATACTTGTAAATTATCATATTATCACGAAACACAATCGTTGAATTATTATGTTGGGCATTTGTCAGTCACTGACAAAAGTATGTGCTTAGTAGTTGGTTAACAGCTAAATCCAGATATTTAGCCTTTCCAGGAGGAGTGAGTAAGTTGACTGACCGCCGTTATATGACCTATACAATGTGTAGCTACGGCGTTAAACCCTACAAACAAACGAACCATCTATTTGTCACGCAAGCAGGTGTCGCCGAGTTGTTTGACGTTGTAGTTGTTGTAATCCTTGGAAAGTCAGACTCGCAGTAGTTGGAATCTCTTAAAATAACATTGTTGTTGCATTGCGCATTAATTTCTACTACATGTAGCTCAGTTCTGGCGATCCAGGAAGCGGACTTAATGAGGGCTTATTGACTACATTAAAAGAAATTGTTTCTTAAACGAGGATATATAAATAATTTTAAACTGAAGTAAGTATTTAAACAAATTTCTCAATTTATTTTATCACAATATAAAATTTACATAATTTGGTATAGAGATGGCGATCATTCTATCCATAGAAAACACGCACCATGTTATAACACTGTCTGTTGTCTCGTGTTTTCATTAATTCAAACTGACGAAATTGGTTATGCCTTTCACTATTGACAAAATATAATTACAAAATATCAAGACATGTCACAAAACAGACATAAATGCTTTGAATTAAGACAACTGAAATATTCTTAGTGTGAACCGCAACAAGTGAGAGTAATATCCAACTTAGTCAAGTGACATTTGGTATAAGTCGTTTTCATACAAGGGAGATAACTGTAACATCTTACATATAATCCAATCCTTATTACTTCCCTTTGACGATATCCTTCGGTTATGAGTTTGCTCATCCACCATAGACATCGGTAATAATGTTGATGTATTGACTTGTGCCAGGTATTAACATATAACACAGCCTTAAGGATGATTCAACGAACCAACCATTCTGTCACGTGATATAACAATATTATGTAAGCTTGACAATGTATAAAATTCGCTTGGAAGTCACCATATTGAAATAGCGTATATCGTAAAATTATTGTCTGGGCAGGGAGGAGATGTCAAATCGGTATTATAAAAATCAAGTGATTTTATTCATACGGCTTGCTCTGTCTAGACCAACGCTTGAATGGGGTCTTTGCAAGCAAGAACCTCGGGTCCACGCTGGAATCGAGGAGTTGGGAGCCGTAGACAGTAGCTCGCAAACCGTATGGCTATCATACAAATCATGCTATGTAACACATAAGCTTGGTGTAAGTTTGCAAATCATGAACAATAATAATTTTTGATGCAGAATTACATTAGAACTAAATACCATGGCACATGCGCCTAGTATGCATAAAACTTATGACCAAATGCTAACCTATGGTTTACCTACGTCCAGAAGATGCGTATATGGCCGAGTATGGGAGATTGTTTCCATTACATTAGGCCATAACAATGCAGATCAGAACATTGATCTGTCATTCCGAACGCCCCTCACTATTTATTGAATGATTATGATGTTATTCGTAGAGTATGACCGAAAAGTTCCGATTGATTGATCTGCATTAACATTATCATGTTGGTTGATATCCGGAAAAGTACGAAAATTTACGAATAAGCACGAATGTTTGCTTCATATGTGTAAGCATTCGGAACACCTCCATTATTCATTGAATAAATTATTCGTAGTGAATGGTCGAGGAGTTCCGAATGACGTGTAAGCCCAGACAAATGTCAATCGGTGATTTGCATCATAAATAGACAAAGCTACTTCAACGATAATCGTAGCTGCCGGAATCACCCGAATTTTACCAATCGTCAAAATATACATTTGTTCATCGATAAAATCAAATCTGTTACGCATATTGAAACACAAACAATGCGTCTTTAAAAACGTTGATTGTTCAGTTCAATTAAGACGATTATTATTTACCATCAATTTATATGAGTGTGTACCCTATCTTAAACAATAATATCAAATTACATTTATAGTGCCATCCAAAAGTCATTTGACAAAATCATGTCTTTTTATAAACCGATTCATATATACCGATGCGAAAAGAAGCTAGGAGTCATTTGAGCAAATTTCAAAATCAGCATTAATTAGCTTATAACCAATATGATTCAAACTTCTCCATGAATAAGTTTTAATTATTATTTAGTAAACTTCCTTAAGGCTTGCATGGTTATTTTTTGAAATTCAATTTGTCAAAGAACTTCTGGAGGGCCCTGTATATATGACTAGCCATACATGATTTGATTCATTAAAATTGTATAAAATTTAATGCTCAGTCTTTATGCAATTGTTTTACGGAGCGTCTCTTAAAAAGGACTTAAATTTGTGAATACAAAAATGGTAAATATAGCTTTACTTATGCCTAATTATTTTTGTAATGCTTTTATTATGAATTTAGGATGACCAAAAATGTTAAAAATAAAATTCACGCCAAAAACATTATTAGAATGACCTTAAAATTGATGTAAAATCCTAATTATTTCGATCGCAAAACTCTTTGTATTATTTAACCATTATATTATCTGAACAAGTTTTAGTTTTTTCGTTTTTGTACCAACCAATACCGTTTTATTAATTTTCACAACTATCTTCATTTGCGTATGTAAATTTTACATGTTGATTTGTCAAGTCAGTTTTTCCATGTATCAGGTCCGTGGTTCAGTAAGTGAGCTGACCGCAGTATTTTTACTTGTATTGACACAGCGTAAACCCTTCTAAAATAGTATTCTTGACAGCAAATTCCTTCAAGATTATGTTCTAAAACATTGCGTAACATCATTATTTACTGACCAATATCATTATACATGTATCTCTTTAGCAATAACTTTTTCTATGTAAGTAAGTACTTTGTTCTAAATGTTTCATTTATAGGTTGATTCATTCACAGAAGAACAGATCGCAGGTATGGTTATTTTAAAATAATTGTGTGTCCACTTTAACAAAACTGATGGTTCCGTTGAACCACTGCATTCTCAGTGATAGGGTATACAAAATGAATTGACATCGTCCTATGTTCACGTTTAGTTCACAAGAAGTAAAATATATGCCAACTGCTCCATTGGAGCGATTTTTGGAGTAACTTTGTAGGACAGAATGTGACCTTTTTCTTGGGATAATTACTTATCATAATGTAGACTGTGCATATATAAAATATACAACTTGCTCGAAAATATTTTGTCGCAATAAGCTTTTATTTCTTGGTGTATAAGATGGCTCTTACGACAAACTGGTTGAGAAATGTCATGTTCAGTAACTTTATCATTATCAATAGTCCTTCAGCTTTATTTAAATGAAATATACTTGTAACCATTGCGTATGTATGAAAAATCAAATTCGACAGATTATGTATTAATGATAACAGCGTCAGTGCACTATAGTGATATCTGGACAAGTCCAAATTTGGTTCAAAACTATTTCTAATGCACCGCACGGTTTACTTTAGCAACTTCATTCTAACCACTTGAAAAAAGCAAATGGTCAAGCAATGAATGTTTAGTGATGAATTTGGTTCCCGTTCAAAATGATTTTTTTTCTTCTTACATTGTGCTTAAACAGAGCAAACTTTTCATATTATTCAAAGCTATAATACAAACATCTTTCTGACGCTAAAATAGTAGCCTATGTTTGATAATTTTCATTACATTATTGTGCTTAACCATTTAAATATTATTCAATACTATAACAGTATGTTATTTGTAGAATTCAAAGAAGCTTTCAGTCTTTATGACAAAGCAGGAGAGGGAGCCATTGATTCTAAAGAACTTGGTACAGTGATGAGAGCTCTTGGTCAGAATCCTTCAATAGCTGATCTAGAAAGTATGAAGATGGAACTTGATACAGATAGTAAGTTGATGTATCATAATTGTAATGGTCAGTAATGCCACGCCCCATGCTATTTAGCTAACCTATGGAATATCTTGATGCATGCATGTTGTAGTATAGTATGAATGTTTAGAGTATAATAGTCATCTTACTATTAGAGTTCTAGAATATAGGATATACTAATAAACATCCTTTTTGGGTCTGTTATTATATACGATCCCTATTCAGGGTCGGATAAGTTCTAAGAACATTACAATTATGATATATGATAATTATTATGATTGATCTTCAATAACAGTAAATATCTAAATGATCATAAACAAATAACGACCATCTTTAAACGATCGTTTTTTTAAACAACAACAATCGTTCATCAGCAGTTATTTTCAAGAACACCCACCTTTCAATTACAACCACCTCTTAGTAGCAGTATATTTTCTCAACGCAAATTTTATTTCAACACCAGAAGCCTCTCAATGTCATCCATACTACTACATCTATCACACACCCAAAACAGTCATGTCTAGGAACAACTTCTTCTCAAGAGCTATATCTCCTAAATAGTCAGTATCTAGCAGCATCCTTGTTTCACTAAAAACAGACATCTCATTACAGCTATCACGTAAGATTCACATTCGAATGCAAGTACAATAAGAATTTCGTAGCAATTTTAATAGATCACATAAATAAATTAAATGACTCTTACTTTGATATAAAACACACTGAAATGTTGTTGCTTTTGTTACATGTAGGAGCAAGTACAATTACCATGTATGATATGTCACAATGGTCAGTAACGATGACTGTATGAACGCAGTTTACAGTCAGTGGACGTAGCTGCAAACAAATTCCTAAATACATTGTGTTAGCCAGAGGCTACCATGTATCGTGTACATTGAACTCTATATAATTTCAATTCATTGCTTGTTTACTGAGACAAAAAGGGTATGGTCGAAACAAAGTGGACAGAGCTGAACAAATTTGTCTGATATGTAATTCTGGACAAGTTAAAGATGAGTATCACAATTTCAAATGATATAAATATATACATACACATGGTATGCTATTCTGTTTCAGCTGTTGATTTTACCAGTTTTCTACAATTAATGGCAACAAAACAACATGACCAGGAGACTGAGGAAGATTTGAAAGAAGCATTTAGAGTGTTTGATAAAGAAGGCCAGGGTATATACATTATTTGTGAATTATTTGTTGCTGTATTCTTTAAATTTGTTTCTATTGCAAATGGACGAACATAGCTAAGTCCTTTATCTCTTAAATGAATTAAAAAATATCTTAAAAGCTTTAGTAAAAAAAAACAACTTCCAACAAATGAATAAGAAAAACCATGTTTCACCAAGTAGCATTTTCATATAGAAGTACTAGTATTTATTGAAATATGTAAGCTTGGGATACCCTGGTTTGTGGTGCAGTTGGCTATGGGCAGGATTTCGAATATACAGTAATGTATATAGTGTCACGAATAGTGTTTCTGTTCGAACCTGATTATGGCTGGTTATACCAATCCATAACAATTCGACAACAACGTCGATTTTCCTACCCACCCCATAAAATATGTACATGTGTATTCACATTCAGTGTTTTGCAACCAGAACTCGTATTCAGCCAATATGCTTAAATACAGAATGTGCATCAAATGTCAAACTCAGTAGTTTAGACCCTTAACATGTTTCCAGAAGATCAATGCTCTTATGTTTCCAATATTGCACAATGTACTTTAACATGAAAGGTACGAATATTTTCAGGTACGATAAGTGCAGCAGAGTTACGTCATATAATGACAAATATGGGTGAAAAGTTGTCTGATGAAGAAGTAGATGAGTTTATTAGAGAAGCTGATAGTGATGGTAAAGGAATGGTTAAGTATGAAGGTAAATAAAATAATTTTATCTGAATCTAATACTACCCAGCTCAAAGGTTAACTGGTTAATGTAGCTAACTTGAAATTACTGTTACGCATCACTTATGGTTGGCCTTCAATGGGCTTGTCTGACAGCTTTGGTTTGTTTCTAGGAACAACATTTTTAGTGTATGATAAATGTCAAGAACCTTGTTAAACCCCAGGAGCGATTGTAAGGTAAACTGCTGACTTGTTTGTCTAGAATAGATCTTTTAATTATTGATATTTTTTATATTGTCTTTTTCCTTTTCTAACTACTTTCAGATTTTGTTGAAATCATGTTCAGCAAATGAAGAAATCAAGAAATCAATCATCACTTTGTATTCTAACATGTATGTATAAATACAGTTACCTCAATCGTTTAATAGATTAGTAAGATTCCACTAATAGAACTATCAAAATCGATGGTATTAAAATAGCAGATTGGACTTAATATAGTGGCCCTTTCTTTTCACCTTAGGCATTTGGAAATTAAGAATCAAATTAAAGACATTTTTAGTTCATTTAATGTGTTTTCAAAATTGTTTTTCGTATATCAACACCCTAATGTCCTGCAGCTATTCTTAACTCTTAAGGTTGTAGTTTCTACACATAAAACATATTTTGGACTTTTTATTGCATATAACTTAGACTAGAGTGAAAGCGATACTAATTAATTCAGTGCAAGCGATACCAATTAATTCAGCGCAACTGCTAATGTAAAACGAGTTTTTTTCTAACTCGAACATAATTTATTCTCGATTTCGTATACCGGCATTACCAATAAAGATAAGAATTCTTGATCTATGAAACAACGTAGATTAGAATGCTATGTCGGAGCCAATGCGAAACTGGCCGTCCATGGATTACCAGTCCAGAGGCGTAACCATTTATTTTGTAATCGCAAGTAATTGTATTTTTGTTAATAAAATCATGATTGAACACCATGCAAGCTGTTACGTTGATATACTGCAATGTAAAGATTTGGATAACCAAGTCTGTGTTTTATGAGTCCCATTAAAATCATTAATTTGTTGATATGTCTTCTTATTTCAGAATTCATTGGTAGGGACAACCCCATTTTATCTGTATCATGATTGAAGAAGATTTGTTTTCAGAATCTATTCAGCTGTAACTTCTTATATATCACCTCCCCTGTGTCCAACGGACAAATTTATTAACTTTTTTTTAAAATTGACTTCCCTCTCTATGATAAAGGGAGACTACCTTTGATATACAAGTTTTCACTTTCATTTTGAATTATCTTTTCACTGTTTTATGTATTCAACGAAAAAATGTCAATGCACAATGTATATGTTTTACTTTTTTTCTTTGTTTTTAAATAAAGATGGCGAAGCGTAGATTTATTTTTAAACAAGTGTTAAATTATCGGGTATGTACAACTTCTATTGTCTGATTGTGGAGGTCGGCATTACCGGCCAGAACGTAGAACTTCGGAAACATATCATAGTAGATGAGTGACCACAAGCTCAACGTTGGTTAGATGCTTATTATACAAACACCGCAGTTTAATTTACTACGTAATTGCAAGTTCCAGCAAGTCACTTTGACAGACGCTGTCAACTTTAAAGACCATCCTTTGAAACTGTTACATGTAAACATGGCCAAAGTATCCCAGAGCATTACATACATTTATCAAAATAGCAGACAAGAAATCACACTTATACAAAATACATTTGATGAAAAACTGAAATCTTACTTGATGGATTTTTATGTCATTCATAATATATATTAATGACAGGTCATTTGAACTTTTAGAAACGTAAAATTTAGTGAACCGATCATTAATGATCTGCCCTTGTCTCATACAAAATTTGGGTAGAAAATATCAAGGAATTTCGTTTTTGAGACAAAAAAAACGTTTTTCATATTATACGGTCCTTGGTACAAGTGTATTCATATGGATTGTTTAACCCCAGTCGGTAGCGTAGTTGGTAGCACTAGGATTTCAAATCTGATGTCCCTTAGAGTTATAATGTCAATTTTCCTCCATTAATAAACTGCCCTTGGCTCATACGAAGTTTGGGTAAAAAAAAAACATTAAAGACTGTCCTTTTTACAACGAAAGAAAACAAGTATTTCTTAATTAGGTTAACTTTCCTTATATACCAGTGTATTCGTATAATTTTATGCTTCTTTTTTACATAGAAAACACAATCAATAAAAAATACAGCAGCTCTAAAACGAATACAAGGATTTAATCTTTCATATACAATAGCTCATACTTCAATCGATCAATTGTCAAAAGATTAAACTATAAAAACTACGGTGTAAAAAATATTTGGTCGATATATACTATTGTACATGGTTGGACATTACAAATATATTTATATGAAAAGGCTTCAACTCTTCAAAATTGTATTTGCATAAAGGTATCGTCCACAACTTTTTCTATTTGTAAAGTTAAATAAACAGTTGAAGTTGGGTTTAATGTCTGCTTCCATAAGCCTACACATGTTCAGCAGGCCTGACATTTTTTTACGAAAACCCCTAAGCATGGAAATCACCTTTAAGCAGGTGATCCCTCAAAGTACTCATTTACATACGGATGGAGTGGAACACATGTAGGAAAGTTTCTTGCTCAATGAAAAGCAGTAGTTCCCCTAGTTGGTTTCAAACCTGAAACCCTGGATTCCTAGACGCGCATCCTACCATTGAAACATTGTGTAGCTATAAAGACTGAGAATATATTTTATGATATTTTACGTTTTGTTTTCAAGGGATTTCTTAAGAATTTTGACCGATATTAAATTACTGTCATATACGTCTTTTCAATTATGTTTCTGCGTGACTTAGAAACGATTTATGACAAAATACTGCTTGTTTAGAACTGATCTAAGATTTCAACATGTAGTTAATTTTAGATCATTGATTTCTGAAGCATCGTCTTTTCTAGAAGCTTCACTTTCTTAATAATTATCACTTGTATGGTTACGTATATATCCTTCATATTTTAGATACATATCCTTGTACAGAAAAAATATATGCATAGGCGGATCCAGCGGGGGGGGGGTGTCAGGGGGGTCCGGACCCCCCCCCCCTAGAATTTGGAAAATGTACTTGTCCATTAGTGTATTTCTTGCCTGTAAGTCATTTTTAAGAAGCACGAAGCAATCGAATATATATTTTCTGGATGCTAAATATGACGTAAATCGTCATACTTTTTAAACCTTATTGGTATCAAACAAATGAAATTATACATTTTATATTCCTTTAGGAATAGCGTGACTGAGAGAGAAATTAGAGCATTTATTAATAATTCATTTGTTGGAAAAAACTGAATTACACAACTAAATATATTTTACTGTCACATTTTGTGAGGGAAGCCGCCATATAGTGTATAGAGCTAATCTGAAATCAATAAAACTATTTTGATAACCTTTCATTGGTTTTAAAAAACTATCATAGCTCCGCGCTCTTAAATTAACCATTCTAATAAACGAAAATAAATATCACTAAAAAGGGACTTCCCCAGAGGTCTTAATATTTGGGTGTGTTTGTACTGAATCATCCGCCCACCACGTGATGGTAAAAATATGCTCCTTTTCTTCTCACATCCTTTAATGGTACATATGTGCCCTGTTCGGTTGAGTTAATTTAAAGTATATAACCGCATATGAACAGTGCAACACAATTGTCGAGCTGTATATACACGTATATATTAAGTATAATATTATAAATGAAATATATGTATATACCTTTATAAATTGAACTTAGGGTGTATATTTACCACATTTAAGAACTACCATTTTTTCAATGGATTGTAAGTCAACAAAGAATATATTTGTCGACCAACCACGCGTTGAATATCAGACCAATCCGTAGCTGCCTTTAAATTTGGCATTGCGAAATTTATAAACATTTCAGAAGCCATTGTATATATTGGAATTTACGAAGATTTAAACGGTTGGCAACGAGTTGAAAATAACGATATTAATCATTTCGCGGATTTTTTTTCGAACATTTTGGATTTACTGTTGGTGTGTAAGAAAAATAGTTGACAACAGAAAATTGTTGTTTTATTTAAATTAAGTCGTTGTTGTTTAAATGTTCTGATTAATTTGAAATATATATACACGCCATGGGAATGTTAAAGTGTTTAGGACTTACGTGCGTCACTTTGAAAGTTTTGGGGCTACTTTCAAGTTTGGTAGCTTTAGGAATCCCGTACTGGTATGTCGGGGAAACAACAACAACAGCAGGGCTGACAGGGGACGTTAAAACAACAATCAGAGAGGGACTGTGGAAGAAATGTACAGATTTAGAGTCACCATCTAAATCTTCGTCATTTTGTGTCGGCAATGATGGTAAGTATTAAGCTTGGTATGAAAGGGCGGGGTGGTGTTTTTATTTGAATATACATTACAGTATTATAATCAAGAAGTTTGCTGGTTTAGAAATGTTGACATTATACCACTATTTTAGGTTTTTGGTTAATTATAACTCTGAATTTGCTACCCACATATGGTTTCACTACGACGGTATTCACCTGTATTGTAAGACAAAATAGTCGCCCTAAAGTTCGACAGAGGGTGTGCCATCCGCCTATGGCGATGGTGGTTTAATACAATTTGATAATTTTCTATAAAATTGACTGATAATATCTCAAATATAGACATTCAAATGTGTATACAGTTCTTTACAAGGAGAATTTGGTACCTACGGCACATTTTAAAAACGTAGAAAGTTTTTTTTTGTATAAAACTTAAAATTACACTCAATTCTAAAATTTGAAATTGATCATAGAGGGTTAGCCTCTTTTAAAGTGTCGATAATTACATGTACGTATTAAAAGTAGTCATTTCACTCCGCATGGTTAGCCTTTTCGAGTAATATACTTGATGAGTGCCACTATTGTATGGTTTCAAAATGAACGAAATTTATGTATGGAACTTTAGAAATCCAACTATTTATTTCTTGTAACCTAATAACGACAGACCCTAAAGCTACAGTCCCATAAGCATAAAAATAGCCGTGAGAGCACCGTACGGGCGCCGTGCAATCAATCTCCGTAAGGACCCGTACGAACTCTTGCGTACCCGTACGGACTGTTACGTTTTTACCAGGGTCCGTGAGATGAGCCCTGGATACGCGTATCAGTTTCAGAGTCAAATAGTGAACAAAATCGTGGCCGAGAATGGATTAAACATGCATATCTTCCAGCTACGGCTCCGTACGGGTGTTGTTTTGTGCGTACCGTCACCTTAATACGCAAGGCTTCCCACGGCCTACGACTGTCTGCACGTACGGGTCCGCAACAAGTCACGATTTTATGGGACTGAGGCATTAGACAGAATTATTATGAAATGTACAAAATTTAATATCGGGAAGAATTTTATGATATAGAATTATATAATTTAAAAGTTATATTTCGTGTTTGAATTAATCATTACTTTAAAACATCAGGTCAGGCATTTTATGACTGTCCAATCAATTTATTAGAGCAGGTTTGACATGGTTCAATAACAAATGTTTTAAATGAAGAAATATCCATGTATAAGGTTAATAATTAGAAAATCGTTAATCCTTATAATACATTCCGTAATGGTTAAATATATATTTACTTTAACTGGTGTTTTGAAGGACGCCATATTGAATTTCATATGTTCCACATAGTGAAAATAGTTATAATCCATGTACAAATCGAGGGTTGTCCGCAAGACTGTTGTAACACGCTCTTTAATGCAATGCACTTACTACAGTCTTTCAGGCTACCCTCGATATGTACATTGTATATTACAATCGCAGGAACATATAATTACGACTGAGTATAACTGGCATATTTCAAATTTTTAGGTCTTCTCTTAAAATTATTATAAAAAGATGTACTTATCAGACATATATTATATACACATATTATATAATAATGTACCAATTGTACACCCTTGAAAATGAAATTCAAAACCAGCGAAACCTGAAGTATTCAAACAAGTATATAACAACCCAATCATAACTTGAATTGAAAATACATCGAAGGTTGAACGGATGACTATTGTAACTTACTTAGTTTTCAAATGGAGTTACAACAGTGTTTCGTTCGGCACTCTATATTATCTTCATAAATTATATTAAAAAGTGTAATTTTACATAAGTAGTCGCATTCATGTGCAGTTAGTTATATTTACCGTGAGTCAAAAGCAGAAAGTCATTAAGAATGTTCAATACCATATCTTATTCATCCAAAGTAAAGGCACATCTACATGCCATACATGAGTTGGGTGTCCATTCTGATCATTATAAAGTAGAAAAGGCACATCTTTTTGTTATTTGTGACAAAATACATTCATGGAATAGCTGACCGTTGCACTCAATTTGGTCGTAAGGGTTATTTTAAAAGACAGTGGAATAGAGTTACAGAAATACAGTTTGCTTGTGGATACACGATATTTAGTAACCCCGGAATAACATAAGTGTCAAGTTTTAATGTAAAACAATCCACTATATAAAACATGTTCCGAAAAGTCTTACAATCCTCATATATTTTAGCTAACAACCTAATTGCAAGAGTTAAAAGAAGACAGTAAATGTCTGCTTATTTATGGTGAATGGAGATTTATCTATTAACTATGCATATCTTCATACTGTCTTTGTTAAGAGCTGTATATTAATGATTCAGGATGGTTTTTTTAAACCTGTTGTTTTCTTTGGAACTTTTCATCGTTCCAAAGCGCTTACTTAAATTAGGCCTAATATCAAATATAATTTATTATTTCCTATTTCAGTAACTGATGTTATAACAGCTATAAGATGGTTGATGTTTGTCGGTGCTGGTATACATGGTATTGCTGTGCTGGCTGCTGGAGCTGCTCATATGGAGAAAAATAGCACAGCTTTTATTGTTGCTGCAGTACATGGAATGATTTCAGGTATACATTTTATGTCAAAGATATTTTTCAAAATAAATGTTATAAATCCAGGAGCGGATGTGGCCGAGCGGTTACGACGTTGGACCGGTAATCATTGGATAGCCAGCTCCGCGTTGGTTCGATTCCCATTCAAAACCTATCTCGTTGTTTCCTTGGGCAAGAAACAATTTGCTATTAGCTCAATACTGGGGGACCAGATAGCGGAATCGAAAGTGATAATCTAAGTTATAAGTACTTGTTTCACAATCGAGCTAAAATAAATTAGTATACCATACCATAAACCAAGTCAAGTGGATTCGAATGGATAGACATTTCATTATCGCCGCCATATTGGAAAGTTGGCAACTGTCAATCGCTGATTGGTTGATAACATGATGCTGGCCATGAGAAATGGCAGTTCCTTAATGCTTGATTTTGCGCTTGTCACGTTTTTGGACAAAGCTTGATTTTGGTGTGCATACAATGCATCGAAATGCATGCTTTTACACACATAAAAGGTAGAATAGTATTAGTTGCTGATTGGTGCATGTTTTCTTATGAAATTTCCGAATAATCAGATTAGATGCTAAAAAAAGTTTGTTGGAAAGAGCTCGCCATATTCATAATGTAAATGAGAAACATGTGAATACGCTGCAGAAGTACAAAACGCAATTTCATTTATGATATTACCTTAACGTCTGCTGCGAGTTTGTCTAAAATGCCACTTGATACAACTATAACTGCATGTATTATCGATTTTGTACGTCCTTACATAAGTAACCATTAATAGAGATGAAGCATTTCACATTACGACAATAACTATCTTATGTTCTTGTATTGATAATCATATTGCATTGTCATCACTTTGATTCTATTTTTCTGGTTGTCACTAGATTACAGCTAATTTACGTACTAGTATGAAAATGTTTTAGTATAAACCAGTTCAAGTTAGTTTAGTCTTTCACAAAAAACAGTGCTCTCCAAAAATCATTGGAAAAATTTAATGTTTTTAAGGTAAACCGACCAGCTCATATTTTCCACGAAATAAAGAAACAATCAATCGTCTAAGCAAATACTATAACTAGCATTATTTAGTTTATCCGCATATAATTCAAACATAGTCGAATAAATTACGATCAACTACTTGAGCTAGAAATTCTGTACCGTAGTTTGAAAAATTCCCTCCTCCTTATAGTAAATAGTAAATAGTTATTATTAAAAGGAGATATTTTTCAAACTACCATGCAGAATGTCAAACTCCTGTGGAACAACACATGATCACTTTTTCTAAAAGAATCATTTGACCGAGAGCTTTTGGAGAGCACTGTATATTATGGCATCTTTACAACATTGAAAATGTTCTATTAATATTTTCTTCAATGCAACCCACGTTTACACCTGACGCTCTCGTGATGTAATATTAAACAGCCATAAAATACTTGAGTTCTAGTATCTTTTTTGATATGTGATTCTGATAGCATATGAAGACATTTTAAATGAGTGATGGTATTCCTCATTATAGGGGAGGGGGTGTTATTTTGGTCCTCTTATAATACCGAGAGCCAGTTTTGGTAATGAGTCATTGAAACTGATTAGGTGAGTTAGTAGCCGAAATCAATTGATAATCATAATTAACCCCGAAACTAAAATGTATAGCAAATAACAGAACAGAACAATACTTTAGCAAAGTTCAATCATCATCATAGTATAACTACGAACACCATTGGGACAGCGCAATAAATTTGATTCACATATTTTAGAATTGATTATGCGATTTCTAATACATGTAATATTTATGTTCCAAAGACTGGGTTTAAGAAGAAAATGGTCCCTATTTTAGGACCAGTCTGCTGTTAAAACCTGATAGTCCTTATAGTCAGGGATTTTATATAACAGGGATTTGTAACAATAAGTAAATGTAATACAGATTTTCATCAAATTTCACTGTCGTCGCTGTTATTACGGTCAATACGGAAAACAAGTATAACAAACTTTAAATAAAGATATTCACATGAAATTTTGTACCAGTACCATTCAAATTGACATAAATGTTAGGAAATATGTGTTTCTAGATGATTTTGAGTTAAATTACGCTCACAGGCTGTTTCACAAAATAATGCATTTTCCCGCCTATTTGCCATTTTAGCTCCATTTTACATCACCTAAAGTAATATTTTCGGTCATAATTGCAACAATTTTTTGTCAAAAACTTTAGAAACATTCACAAGTTGCATGGAAGACATGTACAAAAACATATCCAACTGTTTGTCCTTTCGTAACTTACTGATTTGACTACACAATAAAATCAATAATTAATCAGTCCCTCCGTTACATTTCATGTCCATTTGTTGATGTTTGTTGTCCATATAAGCGTGTCCTGCTGAAATTGAACAAGTCGTCTCGGACTTTTTGTCCTTGAGATGTTTGTAGTCCATATACGCGTGTCCTGCTGAAATTGAACAAGTCGTCACGGATTTTTTGTCATTGAGATGTTTGTTGTTCAATTAAATTCAATAAATGGTGTTGTTGCTTAATTTTTCAAAAAATAAATATAAACAAAGGATTGTCCCAACAATTTCGTACCAATAAAATTAACTTTTACGAAAAATTTTGAGGACTTTAGGGGTACAAAAATATTGAGGGAAGAATCTTTGTTTACATTTTGATTCGTCCCCAAACCATTTCGACCCCAACTTTTTTTGGTACGAAAATATTTGGGGACGAATCTTTGTTTACATTTTGATTCGTCCCCAAATTATTTCGACCCCAACTTTTTTGGGTACGAAAATATTTGGGGAGGAAACCTTTGTTTACATTTTGATTCGGCCCCGAACTCATTCGACCCCAACTTTTTTGGTTACGAAAATATTTGGGGACGAATCTTTGTTTACATTTTGATTCGTCCCCGAACTCATTCGAACCCAACTTTTTTAGTACAAAAATAATTGGGGACGAATCTTTGTTTACATTTTGATTCGTCCCCAAACCATTTCGACCCCAACTTTTTTGGGTACGAAAGTATTATGGGACGAATCTTTGTTTACATTTTGATTCGTCCCCAAACCATTTCGACCCCATTTTTTGGGGGTTCGAAAATAATTAGGGCGAATCTTTGTTTTCTTTTTAATTCGTCCCGAAACCAATTCGACCCCAACTTTTTTTGGTACGAAAATATTTGGAGACGAATCTTTGTTTACATTTTGATTCTTCCCAAAACCATTTCGACCCCAAATGTTTAGTACGAAAATAATTGTGGACGAATCTTTGTTTACATTTTGATTCGTCCCCATACTATTTCGACCCCTTTTTTGTACGAAAATAATTGGGGCGAATCTTTGTTTACATTTTGAATCGTCCCAAAACCATTTCGACCCCAACTTTTTTTGGTACGAAAATATTTGGGGACGAATCTTTGTTTACATCTTGATTCGTCCCCAAACCATTTCGACCCCAACTTTTTTGGGTTCGAAAATATTTGGGGACGAATCTTTGTTTACATTTTGATTCGTCCCCAAACCATATGGACCCCAACTTTTTTGGGTACGAAAATATTTGGAGACGAATCTTTGTTTACATTTTGATTCGTCCCCAAACCATTTCGACCCCAACTTTTTTGGGTACGAAAATATTTGGGGACGAATCTTTGTTTACATTTTGATTCGTCCCCAAACCATTTCGACCCTAACTTTTCCGGGTACGAAAATATTTGGGGGCGAATCTTTGTTTACATTTTGATTCGTCCCCAAACCATTTCGACCCCAACTTTTTTAGTACGAAATTGTATACAATTTAAAAAAAACAATGCTTGCTAAACTAATTCGCTATACCCCCTACCAAATTTTCTTCTAAAATGATAAAACCTATATCACTGTTTTCAGAAAAGATCGTATTTATTGAATCCGAATGGGATAGAAATGATTTTTAAATAGTAAAAAAGAAATTAGACAAAATATTGCCAATGTTGAGGTAAAAAAATTGCATTTTGTATTGACATTCATAGTAAATAGGGTTAACATTTTTAACTAAAAATTCCCCCAACTACATGTATTTATTTTTCAATTTAAAAAAAAATTATACCATAAGAAAGGGGAAATATTGATTTATCTGAAACTGAATGGAATAGAATGATAAATAGTTTTAAATTCGAGTTATATTAGATTAAGTACCAATGTCCTTCTTATTTCTATATAGCTCGCACTAGCCTACTAGGCTTATCGATAAGGGACAAATAGTTGGATATGACATAAATGAAGTTTTTAAACTCTGGAATAGTTTGTACAGCCTGCTTCAGCCAGTTATAGACCGTGACGACCGAGAAAATTCAAAAAAGCAATTCGTTACAAATCACTGTTATATAGAATCCATGTTATAGTGGAACTTTACTACACACATTAATACCTGGTTATTTGTTTTTCAGTAACCTTACACACAATCAGTGCAGCTTTGTACGCCACTGTTGTTAAAGATGATATTGGTTTTGAACTCAAACATTTATTTATTGGTTGGGGAATGGTCTTCATCTGTGTTGTGTTCACCATCGTGTCGACATTACTGGCTTTTATCCTGGCTAGAATGTGTAATAAGAAGACGGTTGAAGATTCAACTGAAAATGGTGATGATGGCAAGGGGAAGGGGAAGTAACTCATTACTACTTCCGCTTCCGGTTATGAGCAGATAATGAGATGAAAATATTTTTTCGCGATATTTTAAGAATAAAAGAGATTTTAATGACGTTGGTATGGTTAAAATCGATATTAAAGTAACAGCAAAGAATAGCTCTGTTAAAGTATTTTTTAATTACTTTCTTATTGAGGTAAAACTACTTTTATAATTGTGTCAACACATGAAATGCATGGAACTACATGTAACAGTACTTTCTAAAAGAAAAATCTATAATTACTTAAAAATTGTTGGTATCAATAGACATTGGCAAAATAGACGAACAATATCTTTCAACGCTTTCGAAAATCATTCTTATTATCGGTGAATGTGTTTCCTTTCAGCTTTAATTTTTAATGTATTCATATCATATGACATAATCTACTACTCATTATTGTGTTTTATAAAATATATTCTTTTCCATTGTACATTCTTTTATTCTTTACATATTTTGTTTATATATACATGTTGAACATAACTTATCATTTTATATGATGGTCTTCTCAGCGATCTTCGTGCTCTTTCAAAATATATCATAACAGAAAACAAAGTTAAATCAAACTTTCGCTTATTTACCATAAATACGAAAATACATTGCCTATAATTAACTTGTTATCATTATCTGCTTTGTCGATTATCATCATTGGGTTTTTAACATTTATCAGAAACGAAATTTATGAAGAAATGGATTGTATGTAAGGGGGTGCAATTCAATTTTTCATTCAAGCATTTTAATTCGACAATCATTAACATGGTTAAAACATTTCAAACATTTTTGACAGCTTGAAGAAGTAGTGCTTTCACATATAGTGCTGTTTGAAATAAACAACGAAATCTCTCTTACAGTATCCAATAGTAACACTATGACAAAGTGGCTGCAGTCAAAATGATCAAGAAGTGAATCTTGTAAGGTGGGTGATGTTTATTGCAAAATGCTTGACAGGATGGGTTTTAAATGTAGCTATTTTCGAGAGGTTACTGTTACTGTGAAGTGACTTTTGGAAGAGTTTCACTGTATTCTAATACTCATGTTTTGTTCTCTATTTACAATGTAGTGCTAAAGATTTACCTCGTTTCCTCATATTCATACATACATAAGAAGCTATAAACATTGTACAATTTCAGCTGGCACTGTTATTGTATCAAGCATTTCTGTGATCTTTAAAATAAAACTTATTTTCTATAATTGTGTTAGTTTTTTGTGATATCATGTCCAATTACGCCAGAAAATATATGTTTGTAAAGAATAAAGTTGTTTATCATAGGTTAACAATTAAAAGGAATGCATTTTATATAATTCATGAATTTAGTTTCTGATTCTGCTTAATAGTATATGCCAAACATGAAAATGTTAAAAGGAACTCCATCTCTAGGGACTTTGATGCTGTTAAATTGGAACATAAGTATCTGTCAACATAGCATTTTTTCTGGACGAAGGGAAATAACTCAATAGTGAATGGTCTATTTAAATAAAGATTTGCCTCCCCTGAATTTATAGCATTGATGTCATTTGAATACGCAACATGTTTAGAACCGCATTTGTTTCCAAGAATAACTTATATCTTTTCATTACGTAAGTACTTAGTCTTACCAATTGTACTTTATAATTTATTTATTCTGGGTTTAAGTCAACACAACTTTTAAGGTTATTTACGACGTCCAGCACACATAACCTAGCTTTTCTGGGCCCTTGTCTATAATCACTACACACCTACCCTTCCACAAGACCGGATTCTTCTCAATTTACCTTATTAATGGAGGTGAATTGACATTATAGTCAAATCTGCATGGAACGGTACCTATAACCTTCCTGTGTGGGATTTAAACCAGTACCCCCTTTGGGACACTAGATTGGCTTACCAAACGTATTTTTTCATAGTGCCAATGTCATAAAAGAACCATAAAATGTGTAAGTACACCATGTAATTCTAAAAGAGAAAACTAATCAATATATATGCTAGTTACTGTGGTTTCTATGTACAGTAGTTTGGATTATAAAACCATTGTGAATATATGACCATCAAAGTAGAACCCAATAAACTGTAAGTATTGTTCCTTGTCCAATGTATACCATTAAGAATAAGTTATAAGTTGAATTTAGAAAGATGCTTAATCTGTGTTATAGAATGGGGAACAGTACTGTGTACATTCTCATGTTTTAGCCTTGATTTCTACATTGTGCCAAGTAATGTGCTTGGGCCTGCAAAAAATTGTCTGAACTAACTGAGGTCATACTTTTGATATAATTAGTTAAAAGAATGCCAACTCTACCATTTAACAACTTCACATTCTCTTTTGCATCACCATGTGCAAAAAAATTACTTCTTGGAACATCAACCCTCAGAAGTTCTCTGTCCCTTTTGTCTACTACCCCCCCCCCCTTTATGAGTTTTGAATAACCACTTACTAAAAGCAAGACCCAAATAGTTAACAAACTTTTAGCAGCACTGGACATTCATTCCAGCAAAATGGACCACATTGTAACATCAAATAATGATTTTTTAATGAATATGGCAAATGACAACAGTAAAAAGTCAGTGTACCTTCAAACCCCTCACATTCTGCAAATCACTGGGCTGATGTAGATTTTGGATGGCTCCATCCACAGTCTACTGGCTAATTTCAATAACTGAAACTTGGCCAAAAAAATTATAAACAAAATTTGTCAAATTTATCAATTTATTTAACATTATGATTCTGCATCACAGTATGTAAAATAACACTAAAAATACAAAATAACCAGAAAATTAAAATCAAAAAACATTTTTGATGACTAATCATATATATATATAAGTTAAAACATATAATATTATACACAATAAAAAATAAGAAACAGAATTATAACACATTAAATGATGATTTCTTGTTTGTTCGGATGATTTGAATCATTTAGTTCACTAAAAGCTTGTTTTCATATATTCAATTATAACATATAGCCAACAATAAAGCTTATGAAAAAATTTACATTGTAAATAAAAACTGTATAGTTTACACAATGAAAAAATGAGGCTAATAATATTATGAATTATGAGTTGAGGGCTTGAATATAACCAAAAAATGGTTAATCATCCTTAAATACTCAATATCTTAGGTTTAAAGGTACTCCAAAATAAGGGAGACAACCAAATGCAGCAATTTAGGGGAGAATTAACTTGAGCTTGAACTGCCAAATTATAATAATTACACACTTCACTTGCATTAAATCGTGAGTTTTCCGTATGCATCTATACCGCTATACACGTGTTTATAACAACTGATGTGACTATAAATCAATTTATTAAAAGTGGCATATTATTGTACTTTTAATTTTGGACACATTAGTTTTTTGGGAAGACAAAAATAGACTGTAATTACTGGGTTTAATATATTCTTGCATAAAGGTCAAGCTCAGGTTAATTCTGTTGGACTATACTTTTTATAGAATTTTGATAATAAAACTTAGCATTGATATTTTCACATTTGATAAAACAATAAGTATTAACATGCCAAAACATAGACAAGGGAATAGAAGTGGCATTTCAAGACATTTTCTTGGAGTAATATTTGGCAGGTCACACACTGAAGAACTAGACAAACAGCTTATTACATGCATTTCTTAGATGTAAGATATTGTTTGATTGTTTGTTGGGTTTAACACCGTGCAACACATTGTATAGGTTATATAATGGCGGTCAGTCAACCTACTCACTCCTCCTGGAAAGGCTAAACATCTGGATTTAGCTGTTAATCAACTACTACTTTCGCAAGTGACTGACAACTGTCCTACATAATTTAAAATCATTGGTACAAGGGAGAATGGCCACAGAAATAATTTCATGACCAAGCTCCACGAAAGTATGCCCCGCCAGGGAATCTAACCCACAACCCCTCCATCAGTAGACTTGCGTGCTACCAGGCGACTTTAGAAGTAAGATATAATACAGTTCAGAGAATCTAATACAAAAATAAAATATAGTTCTAGATAGATATATTTTTTTAAATATTTGCAAATTTAAATAAATTAAATACATTATAGATAAAAAATATCATCTTACAGATGTGAAACATTTTGCCATTATATCTTGTATATGTGCTCATAAAAATTAATATATTCAAGCAGACATCTTTGATAAAAACCAATGAAATATTTTAACATCAGAATAAGTTATTTTATATTATATTCAAGCTCAGCTTCATTAATTGTTAAAATTTATTCAACTTTCAGAGGCACATACATTATCCCCACTGATTTAAATACTCAATATGTGTTTTACAATCCCTGTACATAAATACAAGTATCTATGTTTATCGATTGTGCATAGTACATAATTTCTGTTGAAAGTATTTAAATCAGCAGGGTAAATGTATGCACCACTAACAGTTGAATATAATTTAATGATAAAATCATTAAATTAATCATTAGAATTTGATTATAATGATATAATGACAGTTATGGCTCTTTGGCACAACATATAAAGTTTAAAAATTCTACACATAATTTTTTAATCATAAATAAAATTAATTGGAAACTTGAATAATAACAGAAAAAGAAAAGCGGAGCATGCGCTAGTATAATTACGTTATACTTGAACACAACACTAATTGTTACACAACTTGATCATAGCTAGCTGAATTGTCATGCAAAAGCTAACCAAACCTTATTCTATATGGAAAGGGGTAACCCAAGGACAACACTATCAGTTTTTATATGGATGGGTAACATCTCTACAACATTATATAGAAGCACTATGTTTAGTTATTTGTATAGAGAGCTTACTGCTGTAGGGATGTTGTTTTCATATAAAAGAGAAATGGATAAATAGAGGTCTTTATTAAAAAGTAGTTGTTATTGAGAGGTGGAAGTTAATCACAGGTATCAGATGCAAATTTTCCTTCTTAGTGTATAAGATTTACATAACTACATCTGGCACCACTGCTGTTAATAGAGCTTACAGTCTACAGTAAGTGTCACTCAATAATGTATTTAGTTTGTACATAAGCAGGCATAATAATTTCATTTCAACCTCATTTTTGTACCCAAACCAGTCGGACCTCTGATAATATAAATAGAAGGCAATGGCTACATTGTATACATGTTGCAGGTTTAGTGCAAAACAGTCATAACTCACCATTTTCTTATATTGAATTACTACTGTTGGCAGACATTAAAATGGCTTAAAATGGATTAATCAATACTAATCAATTTAAATGAAAGATTAACCAATATCAATTTTGATACAGTTTTGATGGACATAATAATGAATGCTTAATATACCTACAGACAACAGTGACACATAGATTTCAATATTTATTCTATCAATGTAATATTTAAGTGAGCTAATAAATCAATAATGAATAAATATACATAAATATAATGTTTGATGAATATATACAATGGTCCCATGATTATTAGCACACATACATTGAAGCATAGAAAAATTTCATACATTATGTTACATCAATGGAAATTTTATACCCGGAACTCAATTTCTTGGGTTTTTCAGTAAGGTACAAACAATATTTTTACAATTTTTGTGAAAAGCACTCAATACTAATAATGTATTGTATACATGAAGACCTTTTTTTCCTTATACATGTATAACAAGGGTCTTTTACAGGTGCCTTCCCTTCTTGAAATTTCTTTAAAATCATGCAGTTTTCCCTAAATTTGGAGTTTAACTTAAATTTTTTGTTCCCCTTTCTATGAAATTGCAATAAAATTTCTCCAAATGTTCTGTATAAAAAAGGCCCCAGGCCCCTTCCCGAAATACTGAAAAAAGCACTGACATGTATTTTTTCTTTCCCAAACTATATTTTAATGTAAATGGTCAAATGCTACACTAAGCCTATAGATAAAAACCAAGTATACAGTAAAACCTGTCATATGTGACATATGTTGGGTGGTCTCAAATACAGTCACATATGACATGGAGTCATTGAATTCAGTGGGTCACTCAGGTAGTTTTTACTGGAAAAATAAGTTTGTTTGTACCTCATTGCAAAACACAATATCTATGAGTTCCAGAAATCGTTTAATAAAGTTTGAAGGAAAATCAACTTTAACTAAAGTAATGGAATATACTGAATTTCAAATTGCTAAATGTAGATTACTGTTACTAAGCAACCAGTTAACTATGAAAATATTATGATTTTTAAGAGCAGAGATTTACTGACCAGAATTCCAGGAAAGTAAACCCCTTCTTTGAAATCCACCCATAGCCCCTGAATCAGTAGACTCGGGCACTAATGACTGAGCTAATCAGGTGAGTGTTAGCAACATCATAATCTGATTCCAGGAAATGAAGCTACTTGGAAATCTACCAAATTCATTGCTGATCAAGACCATGTCACACTGCTTAAACAAACAACATAAAGGAGGAATTCTACCTAAAACATGTACATGTACAAAATGAAAATCAGAGTACCAGACCCTTAATGAATAAAAGAATAACTTCCTTAACAAGCAAAGATTTTTATAATACGTAGTATTAACACAGAAATATCAAATCATAATAGACAAAAATGATTACCATATATTTTAATCAGTAATCAAAAACAGAGATGTCTACATAAAATGGAATGCTTGTTTTTATGACTGACCTATTTAATACATTTATTAATGAAAACAAAAATGACAATGACACTCATTTAAAGGAATACAAGTTGAAATGAATAAATCAGAACTTCTTCATGGCTTAGGCCTGTTGAAATAGGGCTTGAAATGCTATTTTCTGCTTAGATAGGCTAAATGGTTTTTGATTCGTTTTCAAATGGCAATTGATAAAAGCATCTTGACTTCAACAATTTTCGAAATGACAATTTATGACGTTGAAATGTCAACCTTAGAAGTTCTGATGAAAAAACTTTAAAAAGGGTTATGTTTTTAAAAACAACTTGCCACATTGAATTAATTGCTGATACAAACAAACTGTTTACATCACTCAATCAGGGCAAGCTAATCTCAATTGGACTACATCTATATTGAAAACCTGTAAGAACAGAACAGAACTGTTCTGTTCCAAAAATCAGCATGTTTATATTCTAAATATAGGAACAAAATAAAAATATAGAAAATAACATGATGGAAAATACCGAAATATAGCTGCTGTCATTTCACGCATATTAATGAGAAATAAACTAACTTTTATGAATATATAAAAATCAGACAAAAGTTTACATTGTCACCATGGCAACCTTTTTTAAAATAGCATCTATATACATATATTGTTATACTATAAAATACAATATGGTCACGTAATATTAAACTACAGCACTCCACTGACAGCATGCTCGACTATTCAGGGTATTTGTGTATACAACAGCAACAACCAGTCAAAATTCATGCTAGAGTAATGCAACTTGGTAGTTGACCTCCAATAGTAACCGTGTGGACATGTGTGAAGTTTCAAGAGCATCCATACAGTAGCTTCAAAGAAATAAAAAATTTACCAAGAAGTGTTACCCTGTGGCCGACAATGACACCACAGCCGACGCACAACTGAGTAGGATAGCCCCACTATTATCTGAATAGTCGAGCTAAAAATCTGGCATTTATATTAATCTAGGAATAAACATATTTTACATATGCACTGTGGATGAGAGGAAAGTTTTTATCAAGAAATAGCTCAGGCATACAACAGTCAACCATTTTTTCGCTCGTATGTGTCTCATATTCATGTACATGTATAACCATTGCGCAGCAATTTTACAAACATAATGAATTTGAACATATATGAATACAACTTGGACAAAAAATTAAAAAAACACATTTAAACATACATACTCCAAGAGCTTATGGGAAAGCATGATAAAATTTATAACTAGGATACATTATTATGTTTATCATGTTATTAGAAAAAGACTATAGTTTCATAAATATATCTTAATATTGATTTTTATCATACTTAGACAATAAAATAAATTATTTTAAATCATATTTATAATTATGTAGGCTTAAAGCATTTTTTACATTTATATATACTGTAGAATTAATTTGAGTATTTGTCTTGCCATTAAAAGTCTACACAAAATCAGACATCATGAGCATTACCAACCATGTCTGGCAAATTTTGACTTTGATCTCCTTAGCAACTATTTTCAGATTGCTCAACTATTGCACTGTTTCGACTGTCTCACTCCTAACTTGCACTTAATGTTTTACAGCTGACACGTGTATTTATAAAGTTTAGCACTCAGAGCTGTCAGACAAAACATTTCAATTTATCTGGTCAAAATGTCTGACAGATTTTCACTTCAGCTTAGTTTAGCAGAGTCTGTAATGTATACCTAAACACTGACCAAATTGAATCTGTTAGCCATACAGTAAATGGTTTATAATCAAATACAATTCCATTATTTCACATAATTGTAAATAATTTGATCTCATTTATTATATTAAGCTTTCAGTCCATTAATCCAGACATACATAGATATTCTAATAGTATTTACTATGATGTCAACATCAAATAAGGGACCTTAGTCAGTTATTTCCCCTTGTATACTCTTCAAATAGGTAGTTCCAATTAGTTGGATTACTCTTCACTGGCTACTTAATGCAGGTTATACTGTATTCTTTATATCAATAAATTCAGATTCAGCAACTACAAAGCTCGAAGCAGGAACTGGCAGTTAGTGACCATCCTTAATAGTAGCAAGTCACACAAAATATCAAACAATCAACTTAACCAATTTGATCTACAGTTAAAGAGGTAGCCAAAGCTTAAGAATAAAAAATTTGGCAATGTTTTTGATTATAATCAGACAAATGACAAAGTTTAAGTATGGAAATACAGCTACACAGTTTGCCTATACTACAGTACACATTAAGCTGACCAATGGTTGGAATGATTATAACTTCACGAAGAAGATTCAGTAACTTCAAAAAGAAGATTCACTGAAGGAAACCCATGACCAATATGTTAGGTTTATACATGTAATGAATGCTCTTGGCACCATTGGAGGGGCAAATGGTGTGACTCAATCTTGTAAATCAGATATCTATAGACTGTTGTCATGGAATCTCCCTACATCGTACAGAAGGTCATGTTCAGATGACATTTCTGTTGACCTATCAATGCATAGCATTTATCAAGAGGAATAATTACTAATAACATCAGAAGTTCAAGGTCGTAATTTCTTTTCCAATTTATTTTGACAGTGTGTGTTATTCATGAACTGTGATTGGACAATACCTTTTAGGGAGCGTATTGAATATTACTCTGAGCTTGTCAGATTTAAAAGATTAGCAAGTATTCAAGCAGAGAATTATATATACATTGTGTTGGTTCCATTTTTGTGAATCTATATCAGTTATTGTATGTTTCCAAAGCATTGTCATAGATGATGGCTCTAATATGCAAGAAGCATTTTGATTGGTCAACTCTCATTACATATCATTAAAATCACAGAAATGAGCCAATCAAATCTTCAGAAACAGCAAACAAGAGGAGAAACACAAACATCTTGGTCATGGGTTTCCAGTGATGTATATTATAACATACAAATACAAGTATGTAACAAATAATGAAGAGATCTACCCGAGTAACTACGATACAAAAATCAATCAACAATGTTGAGACATTGAAAATATATGAGCATATATTTAGAGGGATGCTTGTATAAAGAAATCAAAATACATTAAATTACAGTAGTTACAGGATACATTTACAAAAATTAAAAATATCCATACTATTCCAATATTGGCAATATGCCAATTTTCAAAATATTGGACAATACTGCAAAATCATGCATCTGCACATTACTGAAGCTTGTCTATTTGAACAGGTAACTTGTTGACACATAAATTCCAAACTAAAACTGAAGACTTGCTCTAGAATTCTAAATATAATTTTCAATAGAATACAATATACAAAATGTATCCAAAATGGCAACTATACATGTACGTACAGTCCTTTACTAATGAAACACATTTGGCTTTTTAAAAGTTCAATTTCAACATGTACATCACTCATGTCCTTCACTATTGCACAAAGGTCAAACAATGTCAAGGTCAGACACTGTTCAAGGTCATTTCAACATTCAATCATCCAGGCATACATCGATAGCCTCATATCATACATACCATTCTTTAACATCCTTTTTCTTTCCACCTGCTTTCCCGTTCCCAACACTCGCACCTGTGGTACCATTTGACTGTTGTTTTTTAGCTTCTAAATAGGCAAAGTTTTGACTTTCATCAACTCTGTATGAACCTTCATCACTTCGACGAAATTTATAAAAAGCAACAAGTAAAATAATCAATGCCACAAGCACACCAGCTACGATGCCGATTATTAAGAATATATTCAAATGTCCAGAATCTCCAGGACTCTTCTTTGCACTTGGTTCTGAACGCTCAGTTGTCATGCCATTAGAGCTTGTTGTTCCACGTGGAGGCGATACATGAGTTTTATTTTCTCTTAACATGGGAGATAACTCTGTACCAATTGGTGTCGGACAATCATCAACACATGTTACATTTTTGTGCCTCCTGAAAAAGAGTTAAATTTTACTAATTTACTCACTGAATTGCATTAAATAAATAATAAAAATATATGGTAAAAAAAAAGAAAACCATCTAAACCTAGCCACTAGATACATGTATAAAATAAGTCACAAAACACACATCAAATCATAATACACTGTTAGGAATCGGTAGGTTTTTATACTTTTTCTACAGTTATATATTATTAATTGCACTAAAATTGTCATTATTAGAACATTGCTTTACTGCCTTCAAAATGTTTTGAAAACAATTTTTAAAGATTTAAAGAAGTTGATATAAGTTTGACTATGTGAGCAGCATTAAGAGCTTAATGAGGGAGCGTGGCTGAGCCGTTATGACGTTGGACTGGTAATCATTGGATAGCCAGCTTGGCGTTGGTTTGAATCCCATCCAAAAACCTACCTCATTGTTTCCTTGAGCAAGAAACTTCATCCTACTAGCTCAGTACTGGAGGACCAGTAAGCGGACTAGAAAGTGATTAATATAAGTTGTAAGAACTTGCTTTACAATCGAGCTAAAATAAATTAGTATTAAAATGAGGGATAAATAAAGGAGTATTTACCTTGGTATATCAGTCTTAGTGATAACAATAGCAGGTGTAATAATATCATCTTCTGATGGTGTTATAATACATTCATCTTCATCATCACTATAACAATCTGGTCCTTCACCTGATGATATAATATCATCTGTAACCTGACGAGGTGTTGTACTCTGTAAATATACATATACATCAATAAAGCAGTGCATCAATTAAATGCCATCCTGGCACAAGAAAAATGTATATGAAAAAAAAGCAACAATAATGTGGGATGCCTCTGTTGATTTAATACATAAATTTATACACAGACTAGTTTTGCCGCTATTTGTCGGCTCTTCGGTGTTTAAATAATAGATATAATACATGTATGATATTGACGATGCCATGGTTGTGACATTATTTGTTAAGTTTTTAGATAAATAAATACATATATATATACATGAACATATATTGCATGTTGTTATATATTCACTTATCATGTAATTATCATTACTTCGCAAAAATTTTCTCTTCTGATTTGGGCAAATCCCAGGACCACACTGGACTGTAAAAAAATCAGAATCCACTTTTTTTCTAATGTCCACTGAACAACTTTTTCTTTTTCTATTTTTAAATGTTACTTTGTAATATGTTTCATTGAGGTTCACACAGAAGATTGGATTTATCAAAATGTGTAGCCTTTTTTAAAAAAAGTCTTTATTATTATATTTTTATAGTGATTAAATACATGTAGTATCTGTAATCATCAATTGTGCCACAAAATGAGTATCCCACAAAATAACTAACATGGTAACAAAAATATCATAAACATAGTAGTATAACTTTCATGAAAACATGTTATATAGAATTGATCATAATAAAAAAAACATTATCATGAATAAATACATGTACAAACATAATTTTTTATTATTATTATATAATAATAAATTATCATAATTGTTTATAATATTACATTTTTCAATGTAAATCATCATTTTCATAAATGACTACTATAACATATTTATTTATTATATAAACTAATTCTAAGTGCTGCCATGGGATGTATGTTTTTATTCATGCTTTAAAGTTAAGGTGACTTCTTCAACCCAATGTTGACTCTTCAAATGCAAGTATAATTAACAATTACACACACCATGCTATGTATAGTTATTTTATCAAACACATGCCAAAAGAATCATCTAAAGTCAGTACAAAGGCTTCATCAAGATCATAGATTTTGCATCTTTTCAATAATCCACTTCAATATCCTCAGCAGCAATTCTTTCAGTGTGCTGCAACCGAACTGATATAATCTCATAGTCTTGACAGAGAAAAGGATAAGTTGGCTCCTGTAGTTTTGTGTTCCAAGATATTAATCCAAGTGATACATTTTAATGTGTTAATAATGGTCAAAATATTTCAATATTTGACGTATTGTAGACACAAAATCAATATTTATGATGTTTGTTTTCTGGTTCAAAACTTTGTAATAAAAAAGCAAGATTTATGATATCAAAGACACTGTCCAAATAGGAAAATAATTTCTCTAAAAGCCATCAACAATGATTTCCAACACCATATTAGTTAGTTGGAAAATACAACTAAATATTCAGTTATGAACATTTCTGACAAACATAAACATTAAAAATCTAAAGCTGGTTAATATGATTTGTTAAAAGCCCGAGCAGGACTGTATTACTGTTTGCATAATGAGACAATGCAAATCAAATGTCAGGTGATCAAGCTGTCAGCTGCCTACCCCAGTAGATGGGATGTCTGCAGGAAGAATCACAAAGGTTACCCTTGTTTGGGTAAGCAGAGAAGTTGTGACTACAAGCAGATTTCTGAAATCAATCAGGAAGCATGTTATGTCATCATGTTTAGCCGAGATCACACGAGATCAATATTATATTATAATGGGTTAGTTTATATAATGTCAACATGTTAATTGTGTTAGTTGTAGGGCTCCATACAGCATTCTAGCAACACCATTCCATTTTATATCATGCCGTCTACTCACTTTGGAATGTAATTTATTGGTCCTTTGTTTCTTTTTTAAGACAGTTTTTCTGTTTCTACTATGTACTGGATGTTTTCCTCTATCAATTGGATATGTTCTACCAACATGGCTATTCTCCCTAGCGAATGGTTGATTGCGAGATGTTCCAACTTTTATTGACGATAAAAGATCGTCAGTTTCTTGTTTAGAGTTTGACGGAAAAAACATAGTAAATGATTTGAGCAGTTTATCAATATTTCCTTTCCAATTATTTGTTTTGTCCTTAAGTAAACTCTCATCATCACTAGGGAATGATTCCAAAGTAAGAATTGAAAATCCAGAAGATTCTAATTCTGTGTCGTCATTAGCAACCATTCCATGGTCACCTGAGCTGTACGTAGATTCAATATTACCATCCAGCACATGGTCTTTGTCATCTCTAAAGTTAGTTTTGGTCACTACATCATACGATGGACCTAGGGATGTTTTAGAATGCTTTTTCTTGTGGAATGTTTTCTGAGCACGGTTTTGTACAACAGGGGGAGGTAACCCTTTCTCTTTTGATTTTTTATTGGCAATGTCATTTTCCATTACAGTAAGATATTCCTCAAAAGCTTCTTGTTCTTTTATCTTATTTTTATATTGTATATAATATGCTGATGATCGTTTATTTGAAGATTTTGGTTTGCTCCGTGATGAATTTTCACTTAATAATGATCTTTTAGACAATTTTCTCTAAAATTTTAGAAAAACACAATGACATGACAAACAAAAATAGTATTTATTAAACTAATACAAGTCACAAGAAAAAAGTTCATACTAATTATTTCATTCAACGTAGAATTCCCTTAATATATTTTCTGTGAGATGCTGAGTGAAATCATTACAATCAGTCGAGAAAATTTGCAGGTTTCAGATTATCTCAATTTAATATATACAGAAAATTCATAATACAGAAAATTTTAGCTTTTAGAACCATTAAAATTGAATGGTTATAAAAGCAGAATGATCTTAATATAGAAACTGTTTTTTTCTCTAATCAAGCATTTGGGACTTAAAATTGGTAAAAATGCACGATTTTCAAATACAAAAGGCGGTCCTTAAAATGGAACTTAATTGTATTGATAATAAAGTCTTCTTTAGTTGTCTATGCAATTTTGAACATTTTGTCTAAGTGTCTAAGAGAAATTCTACCTTTATCACAAATGTACATTTTGTCTAGAAACAACAAAAAAGAAACAAATACGAAAGGAATATAAACAAAAGAAATGAATAAGAAGTAATATTTGGTTTTATAAGCATAGGTGCTTTGATTTAAACTTTGCAAGAATAACACATCAATTTGCTAGACTGCATTGTTCAGAGGCTGTTTGTTCAACCCTTTACATGTCATTGATATGCTTTTATGTGTGTCTAACCCCCCCCCCCCCTAAAAGTGGCCACCACAGGGCTTAGAATTAGTGTTTTTTACTATGAATTTAATAAATTTCACCAGAAAAAACGGAGCCATTGATGGCAGAAAAATGGTGCAAATTATGATTCATACATGTCAGGGTAGCAAATGTTAAGGTTTTCTGGAAAAAGAAAAGGTTTTAAAGCTTTTTGAAAAGAAAAAGAAGTTTTTAAAGGTTTAAAATGTTAATCAAGAAAGACTGGATAAAATAATAAATGTTTGGCTCACCTTAACACCTTGTGTTGATTGCATACCAGAATCATATACTACATTACTACCTTCTTTTGCTGGGGGTGACATGGGTCTGTAATAAATAATCATTACATCATATTACTATAAATAGCAATAAAAAACGCCATCTGTGATACTTGTGCATTTGAAGCAACCTTATACAAAATTACAAATTTCCTCTGAAAAATTCACTCAATATACTATGATACATACATGTAAATGCAAATTGTTTATACAAATGTCAATTTCTTTAACTGTTTCTAGACAAAGCAAATGTCACAGGACATGCTTGTTTTGTCAGTATTATATTAATAATATATCATAATTTCATGACAGGTAAAATGGCAGACTTCAACTAAAGCTTTTCATAACCAAAATTTGAGAACTCAGCTCTTCTAACAGTGATTTTCAATAAATACAAAACTCTTTCTGAGTTGTCTCCCTTTGACTCTCTCTACAATAATTCTGCTATTCTTTAGTCAGAAGGATATATTATACTGAAACCTACATGTATATTATAAACAATGATGACCTTTGACAGTAGTTAACCATCTCTGTACTTCAAATCAATTGTTTATTTAAACAAAACTAGTAAGACCATACAAAAACCTAGAACAAACACCTAAGACATACATTCAATGTCTCTAACTACATCATAAATATTTAGTTTAGTAAAATAAATAAATTTCTTACAGTGGTTGTTCAATCAAAGTCACATCTCCTTCCATTCTAACTCTAGGATCTCCATCATTTAATAAATCTAATATTCTCATACCATTAAATACAACACCTGAAACATACATATATCAATCACATCATAGGTTTATTTCTTGTTAATGTCCAGTCAAAATTACCAAACCTTCCAGCTAAGTTGGTAAAAAATGAAATGAGTGAAAAAAACAAAAGGCTTTGCTTAATAAACCTGTATGTTTAGTAATTATCAATATCTTTCTGGTTATTACATGAATCGGCATTTTGAACCATATTTCACACCATTTAGAGTCATATTTTCTGTCCAAATTGCAGTATAAAAAGTGTCCAAGTTGCATTTGGCTATAATATAAGAACACAAATACATTATATAATTATGCTCATGTATTGAGTTTTTGGCATAATTTAAGTTCTAAAAATTTTGTTTGTTTGTTTCAAGGGTCAAAACTATACCCACCTATACAAATGTTTAACTGCAAACATAAACTCAAGTTGGTACAAGGAAGTGTCAAGTACCCAAAGTATACAGATTAAACTCACTGCTCTCTTGCTTACGAGTCAAAAGGAATACCAAACACCATTTATACAAGTACCCCTATATTGGATTTGAACTCATTGCCTTGTTCTGAGTTTGACTATTAGAAAAATAAATGAACACTAGAAAAAGCAAAATTATATAACCAACATACCAGATATAGTGCCATGGAAACCTAACGATATACCACCTTGACTACTTTTACGTCCACCAATCATAATACGAGCTTGATCGTTAAACATACTCATTTTTTGTCCTGAAATGTACATATATCAAATATAGCAAACAGCTCCTAACAAAAAACAAACAACTTGATAGTCATTATTTGTAGGTAGGGAAGAATGTATAATTTAAATTTATAGTTTAAAACCTGCTAGCATTTTTCCAAAATTAATTCAAATAGCATTGTCATAGAGAAGTTTAAAGTTAACATAAACAGTACCGATACCCAGTTTGGATACCCACATGTACGCAGTTTATATCATCATCCAATCATCTTCATCACAGTGAGTTTACAGCAGATGTCACGTAACCATGGTAATTTCTTTGTTTATAGTTTCCAGCGCGAAGGTTAGTTTTTCCTTGTCATGGCATAGACATTTAACTATGCTAGTGTACTAAATTTCTTCATCAAAATATATCATAAAACTTTACATAAATAATGAATTATCACAGACACTGCAATACTGAGGAACTTTAATGCCTGTCTGACAATTTAACAGCAGAACGTGAAGTTATGTCTGTCCAAAACAGATTTCACTGACCAAAAATGTAAGTAATTTTGAAGAATGACATTTCAAAAAACACTCAGCCAAAATACCAAGGGTCTTGAAATATTGTCTAAGGAAACATATCAGGACAAGTAAAAACACAGACCTTTCACACAGCGAAAACGCAGAAATTGAGGAGTTAGTACCAGTAGATTTTTAAAACTAGGCAAAAGGTTTGCCAATCTTCTTTATAACTACTGCCTAACCTAACATAAATTTGCTAGAAAACAATGTCAAGCCAAGTGGTTCATCAGTTATTACAGTGTCTGTATGTGATACAAGAAGCTAGAGGTACCTGCAGGATCAAGGTCAGGAAATAACTTCAGTAATGTATCTAAGGTAGGCATTAAAAATGATATAAAATATAATACATCAATATACCATATAGACTGGTCAATATACATAAATCTTTACATTAATATTGTAATTTATGATATAAAATCAAGCTATTGCTTGTATGCAATGACCTAAAATATAGGTAATGTTTTTATCTTTGCTAAAAATATGTAGAACAAAATTATTAATTAGATATACTTAATTGGAGAGAAAGTTATAAGTATTTTAGAAAAAATAGACATATGGTAATTACATTTTATTTCATATTTTTCTGTCAAAAATACTTTTTTCATGGAATCAGTATTAGGTCAGTTTAAGGCAAAAATTTCCTGAAAGCCCTGGATTGCAATTTTTATACCTATGCAAATGACAAATGCTTTTCCTATGCATAGCTAGTGATTCTAAATGTGGGGCCAACATGGATATTAACATAATTATGCGAAATAGGCCATTTTTTACACCTAACAGATTCAAGATGCTCTTATATCATTATTTGTAGACTGATAAGAGATGCAACTAGATCAAATTATTCCCACAGCTACTGTCATTGAATGCAATACCAGTTACCATGGCAATGCTAGGGTAGAGAAAAACAGACAAAATATGCAACTTTTTGGTCTTTTCAACCCTAAATTTGCATCTCATTTCAAAATTTGTTAGCCAGCCACCTTATTACGCCAGCTTTCTAAGAATCTCCTGACATTGCACATGGGGTCACTTACAGATGACCTTTGTGTCAACCAATCAATGCATAGCATATTCAGACCAAAAGCTAACAATAGCATTAAACTATATTTCAAATCAGTTTTCCAAGTTATATTGACAGTGTGACTAATCAACAGGCTGGGATTAGACAATAGCGAATTTAGTCATAATATTACAATAACAAAGGTCAGCGAAATATGACTCATACTGCCTGCTAGTCAGATGTAAAACCAGGAAGTATATAAGCCCAAAATGTTTGATTGTTTTTCATCAGATAGAGGAATGTTGCACTCAGAAGAATTTAATATATTCTTTTTGAGCAAATATTTAATGTAACTTTATGGAAAATATTATTCTGATCAATAAAAAATACAGTGTAATAGTGAAAGGTTCAAGCAAGTTTTTCAAAATAGAGATAAAATTTAAATACATGTGTATATCAGTATAATTCATTAGGAAACATTTTTTTTACAAAAACAAATTATGAAACAGAATATTGACCAGTCTATGTGAGTTAGTTGTACATCATGTCACAAATATAATACAAAAAAATCATACAAACAATAATTGTACATACATATATAAGTAATCAATATTGAACTTGCCCTAGATTAACTTTCATATCAGTTGTCAAATAAACTCACCAAATGAACAAATCCATGTATATATTTTTTTGGTTAAAATAATTACCTTAGTAAATGGTTTACAAAGATAGAAGAGCATTGCATACAATTGTAAATGAATATGCATCGAGGGCAATTTCAACATTGTTTACAAATACAGTAATTTGATTCCACATTTCATAACAAGTATGCTAGTAACTACTAAACCTGCATTTAGAAAAAATCTTAGATTGCAAAAAAGATATTGAACAAAAATGAAATTTTAATGGAATTATTGAGTGGAAAAAAATATCAGAAAGACCAGTATTGATTATAGCAACAAATTCCCCCTTATTTAAAAATAGAAAAAAAATAAAACTTCAAGTTAATCATCAGTAATGAAGTCTCCTGCCAGACAAAAAAAAATAATGCTTCCTGGAAACCTGTTAGACAGACAGACTGCATCATTATAAAAAATTTTCATAGAAAGCAGTCTACTCAGAAACAACTAGAAAGTCTAGAAAACATATGAGACATTGCCAACATGCCTTAACCACTATAATATCTTTTTCATTTTTTTTTCTTGGGTTTAAAGCTGTCGCAACACATTGTATAGGTTATATAACGGCAGTCAGTCTACCTACTTGCTGTTTCTGGAAATGCTAAATCTCTGGATTTTGCTGTTAACAACTACTAAGAAGCACACTTCCATCAGCGACTGACTATTGCCTCCAAGATTTAGAATCAGTAGTAAGAGGCAGATGGCCATAGAAAATTATTTTATAATCAAGCTCCACGAAATTATGCCCCACCCAGGAATCGAAACTACAATCCCTCGATCAGTAAAGTTGTGCGCTACCGACTGAGCTAGCCGCGCATGCTCTGAGCTGAACAGTTCACCTTATCAAGATTCCTTGGATGTACAAGTACTTAGCTCTTATCCACTGATAGCAATAACCATTGCCAACTTTCTACCATAAAAAGACATGGTATGAAGCTGGGCTTGAACCCATTACCCTCAGTCAACGTGAGGTCACAATGGGTACCAGCTAGGCTATTCACAGAGTTTTATGAATAAAACATTTTTCTTTTACCGGGTATTCAAATTCCACAAAGGAAGAAAAAAACCCAAATTCCACTTGTTTTAAAAAAATTGTTACTTTATTTTCAATAATGATAGGTTTTTTGAGCTTGTTGAAATTTAAAGTCTTCTGACTTAAATATTGTAATTCCCATCTTAATTACAAAAAAATATAAGGCAATTAATAAGATATTGTTTTCAGTTCCTTAGAACAACAAAATAATAATCACATGAAAATATTGTATAGTATTCAATCAACAAAAAAAAGTTTTTACAAAATTGCTCATTGAAATTTCTATGAAATTCAACAATTTATGAAACAATACAACTTTACAAAGTTAAAAGAGCAGTTTAAAGTCTGCTTCCATATAAACATTCAGCCGACTATACAAATTTTTTATGATACAAAATTATACAAAAATACACAAATTCTATTCACTTTCAATTAATTTCTACAAAAAAAATAAATTGAATTTCATCTGATTGCAGTAGAGAAAAATAATTTCATCAGAATGCATGTAAAATAAAAAGGTTTTCATCTGAGAGCTAAAGAAACTCATCTGAGGGCATTAATTAAAAACATTATCGTCAAACAGTAAATTTCAGGGTAATACTACAACAAATATCATAAAAAAATATATACATAAATTCTAAAATAAAACAATATAATCAAATCAATTTTTATCAAATCTTAAATTTGATACTATAAAACAAAGCCTGCAATGATTTAATACACATGTTTTCAATAAAAATATTATCAAAAAATAATAGGAAAATATCAAGGAAACTAAATCCTTTCTTTTAACTTCTGCAATCTCAGACAAACAATTACTGGCACCACATCTTTTATCAGAAGGAGACAAATTGACAAAAATAAAGTTAGAAGAAAAACAATATGTTTTAATTATCCATCATTATCATAAATTTTTCATGAGATTCCAAAGCTGAATTCATGGACTATCATACGTGTACCCAAAAAATCAACTTTTTATAAAGCTACTGGTTGACTGCACAAGCTATCATGGACTGTTTTGTTTTCTTAGCCAGTATCAGCTTAATGGCAACTACACATTCTTTGCCAGTAATTATCTCAAGCACAATATGCTTTATTATTACCGATACATAAAGAGAAGGATAGCCTGCAAGCTTGTTTTTTAATGGCTCTACTTCAATAAGTAAACCCAAACCCCATTGTGGGTGAGGCCTAGAGGTTACAACATTGGTAATCATTAGATTGCCAGCCCCACATTGGTTTGAATCCCATCCAAACGATACCCCTTTGTTTCTTTGAGCAAGAAACTTAATCCTACTAATGTTCTGTACTGGGGGACCAGGAAGAAAACTCCAAAGTGATTAATCTAAGATGAAATGTGTTTCAAAATCGAGCTAAAATAAATTAGCATAAACTAAACTTCATAAAATAAGAAATTCTAACTAGACTGGAATACTTTACTTGTCCCAGGCTTAGGGCTAGTGGGATAAGGTGAGAACTGTTCACAAGGTGAACATAATTGTTAATCATATAGAGGAAAATCAACATTTTCTTTGACCTGCCATGAGCAGGAATCTAACCCTAGCAAACCAACCACTGAACCTTGGCTGCAATGTAGGCAGTAAGAAACATTTATAAAGAAAGTTCTTAGCAGAGTTCCATAACATTCATCAATAAAGAGATATCCTAGTCTCATATGTAAACAGCTTAGCACCAATGTTAATTAGACGTTTCCCAGGGCACCATAGTTACACGAGCATTAAGACATTACAACAGCAAGTCAACGTAGTGAAAATATTTGTGTCTCGTCACTTGATAGATATTCCTTTTACTACAATTAAAACAATCAATCAAGACACAAAAAATGTAACAGAAAATTAGCCAAATAATGTGCGACAATTTTTTGCCAATGGAAGCAATTTACAGACTCCAGAGCTTTGACTGCGTAAACTAATTGAATAATTATGCCACAATGAAAATACAGAAAACTTGAACAAAATGATTAAAATAATTCCAAAATCTAAATATTTTAGAAAAATACTATTTTTTTAAACAAACTATTATTCTTATTACATAACATACATTTGTTACATAAATTCATAACATAGTACCATAAATTTATTAAAAAATGTAAATTTATTACAAAATATAAATTCATATAACAAAAAATATAGTTTTTGAAAAAAATATTACACAAACAATTTAAAGTTAGACATATATTCAGATACAAAAAAAACCATAAGCATACTTTCTTTTAATTATTGCATATATAACTTAAGTAAATTCACAAATCAATGTTTGGTAAACAAAACATTAATTTATAAATTTAACATACATTTTCTATTTAAAACAAATAACTCATCTTCAGTTCAACATACAGATATATAGAATGATCTGACTAAGAAATAGATAGACAAGTACAAAATGTATTACATCAATATGATAGAGTCAGGGCCAATCTAGTCTACATCCTTCTTTATTTATACATAGTTAGCATAGGCGTATCTAGCAGGGGGTCAGGGGGTGCGGGCCTCTCCCTAGAATTTGGAAAATGTACCCATCTTATAGGGTATTTCTTGACTGTAAGTCATTTCTAAGTATCATTAAGCATTTTTTCTAGATGCTTAACATAGATTTAATGGTTAAGTATTTTTTAATAGTTTAATAGTTAAGTATTTTTTATTATTAATATGTTGCATTTTTTCTGCAAAATGTATATAATGTGGATGTGGTTCGAAAGTTTGGACCCCCCCCCCCCCCCTAGAAAACTTTGAAACCCCCCCCCCCCTAGAAAAAAATCCTGGATCCGCCCCTGGTTAGACTAGCTTTGTGCCAACATTTTTACATGATTTTACATTATTTTATATACATGTATATTCCTAAGGCAAAACTAATGAAAAACAATTTAAATACAGCATACCTATACAGTTCATTGTTCTAAAGTATACAGATCAATGATCATATTATTTAAGGTACTATACTTAACAAAATTAATCAAAAAACTCTCAGAGAGAAAATCTTGCACATACAATAAAAAGGCAGTTCAAAAATGATGAAAACCTAGATTCTTAGAAAAAGATCGCAATTGAGACATCAACAAAACAAAGGCATAAAGGTTATTGACATCCTAAAACTAATTGAATGTATTAAGTTTTAAGTTGGTTTAAACAAGAATCGTAGAATACGTGCTTTGGAAATCATGCAATTCAAGAGGTAATGGGTTTGAACCCCACCAGAGACACTGCTAATTTCTTTGAGCATGAAATTTACCTGTGATTGCTTCAAACAATCCAGGAAGGTATACTTCTGTAGGACCAAAGAGTGTGTTGCATATAAGTGAAGTAAAAGACTTCAAAGGGATATTGATAGGCACTAATTCTTGCCCGATCTATTTTCTTACTTTTGCTATAACTTTTTCATATGTAACTTTAAATTCTCTTTTCTCTTGCGCACCATCTAAGAAATGTCAAGTCTGACAGTTTGATGAAAATATGTAGATGTAGATGATTATTGATAAATAAAAACAAGTAAACAAATGACCAGGGGTAATAAATGTAGCTTTAAAGTCAGTGAATTTGCATCCGCATGAAACTTAAGACTATAAAATGCAATTAATATAAATATGTTTAAGTTTTAGGATATAAATATATAGTTGCATTTCATGATTAGCCGACGTTTGGTCATCCCATATTATAGACAATCAGGAATTAACATACTTAATTACTTACTGAACAAACAGCAACTGATCTTAACATCCATTAACAAATTATCTTCGCTTGATAACATAGTGAATTATATAATTGAATCATATTTGGACATACTCCAAAATATGACTTGGTTAGGTTTTATATTAATGGCCAATATAATTATAGTATCAGAATGCTTTCTGACTGAATAATTACAGTCAGAAATCAGAGGAACTTTAGTCAAGCATTGACGATTGTATAAAAAAGGTTTTGTTCATTCAGGAGAAATCTTAAAGCAAGAGCAAAAAAAAATAAGTGCACTTAATTCAATCCATTTTTTTTCATTGAATATTCCATCAGCTTCATAGCTAGCAGATGAAATTTTTGTTTGCAGTTATTGGTAATTGCATTATAATGAAACTATCACATTTTCAGTGCAAATAGAATTTACACTGTAGTAACATTTCAGTTCATGCTAATTAAAGCTGCCCAGTCATGGATTTTAACTGAAATATGAACTTTTCCAAAACTCTCAAAATTGTGTGGAAACATTTTGAAAGCAGTAAAGCAAATGCTCTGAGGATGTAAGTCAAAACAGGGACCTGGAGAAGATTAAGTAGGTAAGTAAAGCATAATTCTGATAATGACAAGTTTCGAGCAAATTAAGGTATAACAGTAGAAGATGGTGTTTTTACTACACCCCCTCCCTCCATAAGTAATGGTACAGATGATTTCAGGGCTCTTATTTAAGCTTGCATACTCGCAAAATGCATCGTATTACTGTCTAAACTAATGACTCTCAAATCAGCACAGAAGTGGCAAGATCAAGATCATCATGGAGTGGTCTTTTGCTCTATTTTACTGTATTGCTACATGATACAATGAATGTCAAAAGTATACTAGTGTCGCTGACATCACAAGCTTAATTCTGACAAGTTAAAACACTTTAATAATGATTTGCAAGTGCTTTTTTTTAAAAATAAATCAACATGCAATGATAAGCAAGTCAGATTTTTGTTAAATTTGAGCCCTGCTTTAATTTCATATTTTTCACCATCTACAGGTCCCTTTGTCTTAAGTATTGTAAAAATCTTAAATATTCTAATCACAATTACAGACCCTGATAGGTAGTTTTGAAATATTAAAAATATTTAAACAAATCTGTGAGCAAATCGCGAGTTAAGTGCAAAATGGTCGTATCTCAATATAAGAAAAGAGTGAGTTACGACCGTTTTGCGCTAAACCCGCGAAATAGCTTTAAATCATGGTAGCTACAGAAAGAACAACTATTGGTCCAGGCTACAAGTATGGCAACATTATGAAGGATTATGGGAAGAAAAACCAAGATTTTATGTTGACAGCTGTACATATAAAGATACATTAAAGCTACATTAGTCTGGTTATATCTTAACATCCCTCTGAGTGACATTACATCCTACACAGAAATTGACTGTTTGGAATGTAGTACATGTACATTTTTTTTGTTGGCTTTAATACTATGGCAACACATTGAATAGGTCATATCAGGGTGGTCAGTCAACCTATTCACTGATCCTGGAAAGGCTAAATCTCAGGAACTAGCTGTTAACAAGTGTTACAAGGCACATACTATCATCAGTGACTGATAGCTGCTCTACATGATTTAGAATCAGTGGTAGAAGGAAGACTGTTGTTGAAATTATTCCATGACTGAACTCTAAGTAAGTATACTCTGTCTGTGAATCAAACCCACGACCCCTTGATCAGCAGACTTGTGCACTACCTACTGAGCTAGCCATGAGGGCTATAGGAACCTAGTACATTGTGACATGAAAGAGTAGAGGTTGTTTTATACTTCTATAATTATGTAGCTTCAAGCTAAGTTGAAATGGTTGTGTCGGCTTTCAAGTCTTATTTGGTTCAAACTTGTTCAGGCAGCATATGGCAGACACTGGTCATGAGTGAGTGATTTTAAGTATTAAGTATAGTCCAACAGAATTAACCTGAGCTTGACCTTTATGCAAGAATAGATTGAACTCAGTATTTACAGTCTATTTTTGTCTTCGTTTGTAAATCGAGCTTTATCGGAAGATTTCAGCAAAATAAACATACTGAACAATTAATGTTGTTTACATAAGAATAAATACTTTGAAACTGTGCCATAATATTGTTGACTTACTTGTTTCCCCAAAAACATATGTGTCCAAAATTAAAAGTACAATAACATGCCACTTTTAATAAATTGTTTTATTGTCATATTTGTTGTTATAAACATGTGTATAACCATATACACGCATACGAAAACTCACGATTAAATGTAAGTGAAGTGTGTAATTATTATAATTAGGTAGTTTAAGCTTAGGTAAATTCTGTTGGACTAGTACTGAAACAAAAACCTTATGCTCGCTGGGAAGTTAAATTTAAAATTTGTAAAAAAAATGCCAACAAATTAATAGTTATGCCATCCTCACACAAACACAATTTGACAAAGACTGTAAAGCATTATAAGGCAAAAAAGTACATTTACACCTTAAATTGTACAATCATGGTTTCAAGGAAATAAAAAAAGAAATAAATATTAATTACAGAAAATTCCATCTAAAAAGCTTCCGAGAAAAAAGACTTAAAAATAATCAACAAACATTTTAGAAATTGTACAAATTTTTATACATTTTTATATTGTTATATTTCATTCAAATGTCAGTGATGCATACATTAACCCCGCTGTTGTAAATAAATACAGGTAATTAATTTTATCAATCATCAGTACAGAAGTAAAAATTTCTGTACTCTTATCAATATTTGAGTATTTAAATCAGCAGGGTAAATGTATGCGCCACCGACGGTTAAATAAAATTTAGCAAGTATTTCAAAACAGTGAATCTATGGCACTTATATTAGCCTTATACTTATAAGTTGGATTACATTATTTTTTATAAAACATAAATATCTTCTAACAAATAATTTCCCTCAGTAATCCTCATGATGAGGTGTAAGCAGAATAAATAGAGATATCAATTAATTATAGTGGTATAAAAAAACAAAACGTGTTTGGGTAAACATTAAAAATGAGACAATCCATTTCAGGGGTAGGCAGTAATGAAAATAAAATATGTGTAATTCATTTTTAAAAAATTAGCATGATGGGTACCACCATTTGTTGGTAAATCATGCTTGTAATGGTAAAAATATTTTCCATTACACCAACAACTAAGACAATTGTGAAACATAGCACATGTTTATGTTATGGTCATCCTGAGCATCCCTGGTTGTGGATTAGTTTATTGTATTGTTATTATAAACAGTGTTTTGTTTTTTTGTTCGCACTATACATACAAACATTATTTACAACATATTAGTTCATTTTATTCCACTGAAAGTGAAGCATTTATTACAACCCTGATGATTTAAATACTTGATTATTATGAGTACAGAAATACAGTAATGAATATTCAAACAAGTAAATCTGTGAGCTAATGCTCACTAGTGATACCCCCACAAAAATCTAAAAATATGCGACAAACAGGAAGTAGATGAGCAAGGAGCATGAAATCGCTTTACACCACATGGGACTATGGGATGAAGCAATATGCAAAGTATTAGGCTGCTGCATGTTATAGTTGCTGAGAAAACTGCGACGGAAATTTTGTAACGGACGGACGCACGCACGGACTAGGGTAAAACAGTATACCCCCCTCTTCTTCAAAGCGGGGGAATAATTAGCAGGGTTAATGTATGCACCACTGACAGTTGAATAAAATGAATTAAATTTATCAATAAAAGCATTACACATGAAAAAGTTTTTTTTTTCTCAACAGTCAAATTTTGAATAATTTCACAGTGACTGATGAATGCATTCACTTATATTAACATTGGGTCATGTTGACTCAGTTAGCAGACATTTAAGAACTTAAATACTTGTTTGTTCTTCCAAATCTTAAAACATAATATCAGAATATTACAATTATTAGCCAACAAACATTTTAACATACAAAGTCACTGTAAAATTATTCAAGTTTTTAAAGTTGAAAAAAAACCAACCATACATGCTGTTGAATACATAGAGATAGTCTGACAATGTTAACTAGATAAACTACTTCAAAATATAATACAGGCCCCATTCAATTCATATGATACTGGGCATTAAAGAAGTGAATGTTGTAAATTAAGTAAATATTTTTTGTTGGGTTTAACACTGTAGCAATACATCATAATTAGGTCATATCACAGTGATCATTTCCTCAGTACTCAACAGTTAGGAAAGGCTAAATCTCTGGATTCGGCTGTTAACCAGTTACTAGATACATATTTCCATCAGTGACTAACAACTGCACTACATGATTCAGAATCAGTGGTAAGAAAGAGAATGGTCATAGAGATTATTTCATGACCTAACTCATAAAAGTATTCCCTATCTGCGAATGGAACCCACACCCCCAAGGTGGGAGCATCAGGCAATTTGCCAGACTACAAAGACAGTATGGTTTTTTCCAAGACATTACACATACAGTAGAAACCCCCATGATCTAAAATCCAAAATATAAATTTTTTGGGCACTGAATTTAAGCATTGTGTTATTTGATAACTAAAACCTGAAAGCGGTCACAAAATTGCGTCAAATTGGCCAATTGTTCCACCGATTGTTTGATGAACTGCTAGATAAATTATTCATGCTAAAGCACTAATGTGATTTAATTCCTACACTTTTAAAATAATTTATTATGCAATAAAACATAGAGGATTGTATTAAAAGTTATTTCTTTATTTAAAAAATTGTTTTGTTTATGTTAAGCTTCATATAATATGTCTGAGTGGGTAAATAATGTGTTTTTTTTAATACTTAATTTAATAGTTTTTTAAATTTCAATTCTTAAATAAAGACTTATTGTCTGTGCGCTACAGAAAGTTTTGTTTCAGTGGATGGATTTCAGACAATTAGGTTTCTACTGCATATAAATGCCTAGAATTGTCAACAACTATTTTTCAAACAAAATGTTTATAGATATTAAAATACATTCTCATGAGAATTTCACAACAAAATCAACCAATCATAGTGAAAACTGATCCACAATATTTTTATCAAAAATTTGAACAAAACAAAAGAGACTTTGGTGATAATATAAAGTTTCGGAGGCGAAGACAAATATGACTGTATTATTATATATAATGATTACTTTGGTGTCTGGAATTCCATTATTGAGAAAGAAATAAAAATACATAAAGTATATATACAAGTACACTAATAGACAGCTTTAAACATGACAATAGGTTTTATATTTTTAATCTTGGATATTCAAAAGACTTTATATAAATATGTACATACATATATATAAATGTAGACATCCCAACTTATGGCATGCAAAATTTGTTAAATACATGTTTTTAAGACATATTTGCCTATATCATAATATGTAGGGGTGTAACAATACGGTAAAAACCGTATTGCAATATATTGCAATACACGAAACCGGTATTGCAATATATTGCAATATATTGCGATGCATATTATTCTTTGCGCATACATGCATAGCATGAATTAATGCACGTGCATCGTCTTAATTTGCTCAACATTGTACATAGCTGATATTTGTATTTTCAAATGATATACATGTATTACGCAAATGTTTGAATAAGTTAGAAAAAAGGTTTTGAATGGACTTTTAAAGATTATTATTCTCTAATTTACCAACAATATTTCAAGTTTCCGAACACATTTACGCATTTATTCAAACACTTAAATTTCAAACTCTTATATAACGGATGAGTATGAAACATGACTAGAAAAACCGGTTCAGAGAAAAACGAACCGGTTAAAAACCGTCAGAAGTCGTATTGCAATATAAACCGGTATATTGGTTAACCGTTACACCCCTAATAATATGTACATTTACAAAATTGGAACTCATGTTTATGAGATTCCCATGAAGGCACAATTTTATTTGCCTACTTTCAACAGTCAGTGTCCCAGCCAGAGTGACAGATGTATGATAAAAGTATCATTCCTGCAATGAGATGCACCAGTACTAGACTTTTATTCCCAGTAAGGAATTGCTTTACTTTCTCACATGACAAAGAATGGCTGATTTGTGGAGTGACTCAAGTCCGGTACCCAGTGTATCAGTAAAATGTTTTATAATGAATCATATTATCCACTTGACCATGGAGGCATGTTATACAGATCGCACATGGAGGCTTGTCATACAGGTCACTCATTGAGGGCTGTTATACAGGTCACCCATGGAAGCCTGTTATACAGGTCACCCATGGAATCCTGTTATACAGGTCACCCTGGAAGCCTGTTATACAGGTCACCCTGGAATCCTGTTATACAGGTCACCCTGGAAGCCTGTTATACAGGTCACCCATGAAAGCCTGTTATACAGGTCACCCTGGAAGCCTGTTATACAGGTCACCCTGGAAGCCTGTTATACATGTCACCCTGGAATCCTGTTATACAGGTCACCCTGGAAGCCTGTTATACAGGTCACCCTGGAATCCTGTTATACAGGTCACCCTGGAAGCATGTTATACAGGTCACCCTGGAATCCTGTTATATAGGTCACCCATGGAAGGGCATCCATGATACCTCTCCATAATAAAGGAAAAACCTTTACCAATGTAATATTTAAGAATCAAAACCTTACCTTCAGCATTCTTTCTCTGAGAGTCTCTGTCCACTTCCAGGAAGGCATCAGAGCCTTCTCGTACAAATTTGATCACATGATATTTCCCATCATTCACTTTTTGTTGTAAAGTTACGACTGGAATGTCTTCTGAACCCATATTATATACCATGAATATATTACCATCAACCTGTAATTTGCAATAGCGATCTTTAGTGCCCACCAAAAATTTGGAGACATTACTTTCTTTGTAGACTTATTAGATGGTTTGATTTATAATTAGGTTCGAGTTTATTTTGAAATGCTTTTCTTTTACTTTCACTTAGAATTTTGTTCTGGTTCTAAAAATAGTCATGTTAGAAAACAAATAACAACCCATTTAGTGAACTGTAACAACCCTCAACAACATTTTGTACCACAACTCAAACAACCCATTTAGGGATCTGTAATGACCCTTTAAGGGATTTGTAATGATCCTTACACAACCTATTAAGTGATCTGTAATGACCCTCATTCAACTTAATCTAATAAAATAAATACTTCATTCACCAAGAGTTACATTATCTAAGAATAATCAACAGAATAGACTAGTCTAGTTTATTACACAAGATCAGTTTAACATACATTGTGCAAACCTTGGGTTAAAATCAATTTATTCTCCAGACAAGCCTAACTTACATCTTCCCTTAATGCATGATTAAATTCTAGAGTTATTTACTAACCAATATATATGGCTTAAGAAGCTCATCACAGACTGCATGCATATTGGTTTTGGCAAGAATTGTAAGTTATGCAGAAATTTGGAAGTAGAGAAAGAATCAAATCAGAAATAAATACGTTAGATGGACATGTAAATAAATCTGTAGTAATGATGGCATTGTAATGGAACCTTGATAAAACCTTGGGTAGATTTATTTACTGACAATACTTAATGGGAATTGTAAGCATAGATGACACATACACTGGCATGTACTCAAAACAAAAATGAAAAACAGTGCCATTAATAAAACTGATCCAAGTTCACTATAAAATGGAAAATTCAGACATCTGAATATTTTAAATATTTTAAGTGATATTTTTTTAGTTACCATTTAAAAATTGAATTTGTTAAAATTTATAACTTGTAAAAACAAAATATAAATGCTTTGTATTTATAAAGCCAAAAAATTAGTTATCTATATATTCAAGCTCATCTAACTACCAAACATTCTTGTACCATCCATTGCCCTCTCATCTTTCCTATATGACCCAACAACCTCTTCATATATAGAAAAATATTAACATAATTGAGGTCCATTTAAGAAGGGCTAGACCAGCTGCAATTCAGAATGAAAAATAACCCTTTGATTGCCAAATAATAGCATACTTACAACTTCATAATGACCTCAGCTTTTATGCATTAAAACACGAAAAATCTCCCATTCAAAGACCACCTAAGTTATTCAATAAAGTTATCATTCATGCACATTTATTCTACTGCATCTGTATGTAAAATAAATGAAGTCCACTTTTCAGACATCATTCAAAGTCTGAATAGTTGATACCATTCTATTACATAATACGACATAAAGAGCTCTACTGAGACACTTAACTTATTAGCTATAATTAATACGCTTCAGTATAGACCGAATAACAAGTGTATTTCAGAAATTATTGGGCCTGTCATAGCAGACGATCATTTTGAATTGCTCTATACTTATATACCCAGGGACTACTTCTGGATTTGTTAAATAAGTGGGAATAGGTCTGAAATACGGTATATATATTTGTTCAGAACTGAAATAAAAATCATGCTATGTTTGACAATTTTTAGTACCAAATACTCAATGAAGGAAGGAAGAGGTCCTTATACATATGTATTAACTATTAAAGACCTTCCCTCTACTAAGAGACCATCCATTTTGATGGTCTTTAAAGTGAAACTTTACTGTAGATCAACATTTTTATATTTATGTAAAATATTTGTAAACAGGACAGAAGTTAGATATTCTATGATGAAAAAAACCCTTACAAGTAAAAACACTACAATATATTAAGAATGAGACTCTAATCCTGTCTGACAACATAATACTAAAACTATAAAATTCTCCAAGAAAAACAAAATGAAATTTCTACAAAAACATATTTCAATTTACTTTAACACAAATCAAGACTAACGTAATATTGAATTTAGTTTGACATACTTTTGAAAACTAATATTACATTTGTATTGGATTGTGTTAGACAACTCAACATATACAGCATTGCTTAGTGATTATTCTGAGGCAGTTTAACAGGGCTCTGAAGCTCTTAATGGGTCAATAGGTAAGCAAGTTTGCTGATATCTGCCTTAAGGCACATTAGACCTGTTTAAAAACCTTTTTATTGCATATGTTGCTCTTGATTACAATTTTTCTTAAACAAAAACACATAATTTTCACAATGTAATGCACTGTTTTTCATGTTCACATTAGTCATTACCTCAATGGTACGGTTTTATTTCTTCTACGCCAAAAACCTTAAAATCTAGTTCATATATTCAATGTAAAAAGGTACATCTTGTTGATAATTTTATTCAGTTACGGAGATATTATCAATGGATCGTAACCAAAATGGGATATGCACTTGCCTGATTAATATCTGGTCTATGAATGAAGTTTGATTCAAATCTGTACAATAAGGGCTAAGAAATTAAGTGGACAAGTAAAAGCTACATAGTGACCAACTGATGGACCAACCAACCAACAAAATGACCCCTATATACCCCCTCAAAAATAGTATTTGGGGGCTATCAGTATTTAGTAAAAGCAACAGAGTGACCAACTGATCGGCCGACCAACTAACAAACTGACCCCTATATACTCCTCAAACATAGTTCTTGGGGGCTAAACTGACCCCTATATACCCCCTCAAACATAGTATTTGGGGGCTATCAGTATTTATACTAACCAAATCTACTTCAATAAAGTCATCACTAGAAGCACTATCAATTCTTAATACTTTAGCTTGATCTTGTATAGTTTGTATACCAAGTGCTAGATAATCTGTTTTAGTACTTCTTCTGTCATCTTCAGGATATTCAAATACTATCAAACCACTATTTAGACCAAACTGATATGATACACTCTCTGAAATAGTCATATGTTTATTTAATTAAATATACGAATATATATATAAATTTAATATTCATATCATTAATAAAATTAATTATTCATAAATTTGTACAATATAATATTCTTATGTATTTATACATATTATACTTTAATACATGTACAAATATATTTATATATTATTAATAAATATCAAATATTCATACATTAATACATAAAATGTTAAATATTTATATATCAGTAATACAAAAGTATTCAAATGATGATACAGAGATACATTTTTGTAATGGAATATTTATCTTAATGAAAAGTCAATTACAATTGTTCACATAACTAAATAACTAATAGCCATTTTATATAAAAATTATATATTGACGACATTTTTGAGAGATGCGAAGAACGATGCGCACAAAAATATATGGAAAACGTCCTTAAGTATATTATACTGTATCAAATAAGTTTGTTTTTATGCTTATTGTTACACATAACAAGTTTTTATAGTAATATACACAGGAACCTCCCTTAAGGACCACTCTGATTCTACAACCACCCCACTAATAAGACCAATTTTATGTACTATATTTTATATGCATGCTAGTAGATAGAGTGAAACATTTACTGCTCACTACTTCAAGGCCAAAAAGCTTCATACAGGACTTGATCATAAAAATTCATCCAATTTTTTCAAAATTTCCAATTCAATTTAAGAATAATGCAACAAAAAAGCCAGCACACAAATTGATTCCTATATCTTGACTGAGAGCAAGTAAGGATCAATATCATGAGAGGCAATTTTGTGAAATTACAAAAAAATGACGAAAATTTGTTGATTAATTCAGCAGATACATTTTCAGACATGTTATCTCAAAGAACCAAATATTGTCTATCTAGAAGAATACAGAATATGTCTATAATAATATACAGTCATCATGCAGAGTTGCAGACAACATGGTTTCTATGAAACCAGTATTATCATAAATAAGACATTTTTTCAGTATAATATAGATGGAAATATGGGGCCTGTATTATCAACAGTCTTACGACAGACTTTAGTTTACATATTATAGCATTGTTATTTTATGATCGTAAGATATTTTATTATTTACGACCCTAGATATAAATAATCTGTCGCAATATAACTACTGTCATAGTTAAGTTCAAATATTAAGAACTTCAAAAGTAATGTTCCTAGATCTAGTAGCAGAAAGGACTTAATATTGAGACATTGAGACCCTTTTCCTCCTCAAATTAAGCATTAAGATATAAAATATTGTCAAAAATTATATGATTTTGCAATAAACAAGGTGATCTTGATCAGGAACTTCACTGTTCTTCTCAAACAAAGCAATAAAAATATTGTAAAAAATTGCATTATTTGCAATAACCAAGATGTCTTCCTGATGGAACTTATCTGTGTAAGTTTACTTTTCCTACAATGTTTTTTTTAAAAGAAATATTAGTATACAGTCAGATCTCGATACAACGACATCTTTTGTTTCCAGGAAATGTGTCGTTATAACTAATATGTCAGTGTAATGAATTCTAACGACCATGTACATGTTGGTATTGTTTCCCATAAAATATGTCAGTATAACGAGAATGTCGTTGTAACGGATGTCGTATCGAGATCTGACTGTATTTGTATACATGGTAAGACATCAATTTTCACTAGCTCAAATCAATTTTTACTTGTTTCAGCAACTTCCGGCTAGTAGTTAAAAGGATATACAGGCAAAAGTTCAATGTCATATTTCCTGATTTTGATTTTTTTTTTATAACTGTGAATGCAACAGACACACTGTTATATTACTTGGCAAAATATTTCTTTATTTTCTTGTAATATTTGGGGTGTTTCCAAACTAGACCCACTTGGGTCAGGTTAGCTAAAAATAGATTAGTGCTAAAATATGCATTTACTGATGAAAATATACTAGAGCTTGTTATTGTGCAACATTAGTATAATCCTATTAAAAAGATATTCTAACCACCTAAGAATGTTGAAAAGACAAGAAGCGACCAATGAAAATGTTTAATTTCAGCAAGTATGACATATAACAAATCTATAAATAGCTTGGTGATTCCCTCAGTATCCTACTTTCGTTTTCAACAATGTGTATGCCACATGTTTTAATTCGATCAGTTGAATGTTATAATTGACAAATGTTATTAGTAAGTGATTTCTTACGTTCTTGATACTGTTTTAAAGACTAAACTTGGTTCTATACTTTTGGCACAGTCATTTGCCTGTATATCCCTTTAAAGGCAAATGACTGCATCTACATATTTAAAATTATAAATACAACAGGACTTACTATCAGCACATTGTGGTCCAGTAAATGATGTCATATCACAATTACATTGATAAGAATTCCATTTAGGTTCACATCTACCTCCATTATGACAAGAATGTTCATGACATCCAGTCTCAGAACCTAGAATATAAACAACAAAAACAAACATACATAACAAAAATGTAAACTCATGTTATATAGGGCAAAAATATTGTGAACAGATACGGTGAACCTAGGTACAACCATAGTCAAGTTATCCCCTAGAGAAAATTTTTCCTATGAAGTCTAAGCAACCATTAACAAATCTAGACCCTATATGGTTATCCCCATTTGGTGAACTCAGGTACAGCTATAGTCAAGTAATAATCCAGACAAGAAATAGACTCCATCCAGAATTCAAATATTTATTTTCTTTCTGCATACAAACAAAATTTCACTGTAACAATGAAAACATGTGTACAAAGAACAATATATTGTGCTTTTCAGCAATAATGTGTAGAAAAACTTTGTTTGAACCACCTATGCAGAGACCAAAAACCAATAAATTAGAGTTCAGAATTAGTTCTATTGTCCATGAACAGACAGACACACCAACATAAAGAATATTTTAAAGCTTGTATAAAGGGCAATTTCTTTTTCACTGTAGTCTAACATCAACATAAGGATAATGTAATCAATCACTAGGGCTGTGGCGATCATTTGAACAAGTGGCGATCCGATCGAACCACGATTCATGTGTAGCGATTCTCGAATCGAACCAGGAATCACATGTTAATGGAGAGCATACAGGAATTCATGTGATAACAAAATAAGTGAAACATTACAGAAGCTTTTACTATATGGGAAACCATGCACTCCAAACATTACTATCACACGTTTTATGGGCTATTTCACTGATAACATTTTTGTTCAAATGTGTATCAATCGAAATTTTAATGCAAGATAATTCGGTCCCTACATAAATTAAAGTTTTCATTTGTAGTGATACCCATTTTCAGTGGTAATTAAGCTGAAAATGTTCTTTATTTTTTCCAAAACTAGATCGCAATCCGACGATTTCAGACATGACGAATATTCGTACTCGATTTTCTGGTAGAGATTGCGAATATCCGAGTACTCGGATACTTGCAGCAGCCCTATCAATCACTATAAACAAACATGGAAGTATCCCTTTAACAAAAACCACAATTATTATGTCCGTGTATGCCAATTTATAAATTTTGTATAAAATTTTAGTTTTATTATATTTTATGGGCAAATAAAGCAGTAAATAATATAGAAGATTTCAAGATATCAAAATTTATTAGCAATAGATCTTTTATAATGGTACCCCAATGACCCATAAATTTATATTACATAATAGGAATCACAGAATATTGCCATGGTTTTTGGAAATGCAATATCAGCAATAATAGACCACAACTGAGAGAATTGTAGTTTTTGAGTCCCTAAAATAACAATTTGAAATAATGCATTCTATTTAGACAATTATTTCCTTTTAATACAATAATATAATATTATTATTTTATTTGCATGAAAATAATCATACTGTTTTTGTTTTTTTTAATATTTCAATATTATTTCGTTTATATAAAATATTTTATATTTTTTATGTGTTTTATTAATAAATATTTTGTTTTACAAATGTTATTTTGTTTTCAAAATAATATTTTGATCAAAGAAATGTAGCAGTTATTGAATGTTTTTTTGAATAATTTCCATAGTTTATTTTTTGACTGCTGCAAGAATTGGACAGAAAACAAGACTTTATTAATATTCTAAAGATCTTGTGACTAAATACCCTAATTATAACAGAAATTAAAACAAATCACTATTAGAAATATATATACATGTATATACATGTAGCATCAACATGAAAAACCCAACAACAAATACTAGTACTTTTTCAGAGTTTCACAAATGAAATATTCAGCATTAAGGGGGCAGAGTGACATGTCAATAAAAGGAAGGGAACATCAGGTCTTTTCTGATAGCAGTCTGGCTCTGTGAGTTTTTAATCAATCCTTTCAGGCAAAACTATCACCAAAACATGTAATTAAAATTGCTAGCAGTAACTCGGATGTAATTAATACTGCTGCAACATTGTCATGGTGTTAACCTGCCTTCAAGTCATAATTTGTGTGACATGAAGCAGACACCTCAAACAGAGAGAAATCAATTCAATATGAATAATTCCTATCTTGAATTATATACAGTAATTAATTTACTTAATGAATATCAGACTTTACAAATCTCCTGAAGTTAAGATTAATTCAAAGTCAAATGTTTTTGTCATAACACTACATAAAAAGCTTGTGCAATTTGACCAGTCAAATGTTTCTAGTCCTAGCACTATGTATACAGTTTGTGCTAATTGACCAGTCAAATGTTTCTAGTCCTAGCACTATGTATACAGTTTGTGCTAATTGACCAGTCAAATGTTTCTAGTCCTAGCACTATGTATACAGTTTGTGCTAATTGACCAGTCAAATGTTTCTAGTCCTAGCACTATGTATACAGTTTGTGCAATTTGACCAGTCAAATGTTTCTAGTCCTAGCACTATGTATACAGTTTGTGCTAATTGACCAGTCAAATGTTTCTAGTCCTAGCACTATGTATACAGTTTGTGCTAATTGACCAGTCAAAAGTTTTTTAGTCCTAGCACTATGTATACAGTTTGTGCTAATTGACCAGTCAAATGTTTCTAGTCCTAGCACTATGTATACAGTTTGTGCAATTTGACCAGTCAAATGTTTCTAGTCCTAGCACTATGTATACAGTTTGTGCTAATTGACCAGTCAAATGTTTTTTGTCCTAGCACTATGTATACAGTTTGTGCTAATTGACCAGTCAAATGTTTCTAGTCCTAGCACTATGTATACAGTTTGTGCAATTTGACCAGTCAAATGTTTCTAGTCCTAGCACTATGTATACAGTTTGTGCAATTTGAGCAGTCAAATGTTTCTAGTCCTAGCACTATGTATACAGTTTGTGCTAATTGACCAGTCAAATGTTTCTAGTCCTAGCACTATGTATACAATTTGTGCTAATTGACCAGTCAAATGTTTCTAGTCCTAGCACTATGTATACAGTTTGTGCTAATTGACCAGTCAAATGTTTCTAGTCCTAGCACTATGTATACAGTTTGTGCTAATTGACCAGTCAAATGTTTCTAGTCCTAGCACTATGTATACAGTTTGTGCTAATTGACCAGTCAAATGTTTCTAGTCCTAGCACTATGTATACAGTTTGTGCAATTTGACCAGTCAAATGTTTCTAGTCCTAGCACTATATATACAGTTTGTGCTAATTGACCAGTCAAATGTTTTTTGTCCTAGCACTATGTATACAGTTTGTGCTAATAGACCAGTCAAATGTTTTTGTCCTAGCACTATGTATACAGTTTGTGCTAATTGACCAGTCAAATGTTTTTTGTCCTAGCACTATGTATACAGTTTGTGCTAATTGACCAGTCAAATGTTTTTGTCCTAGCACTATGTATACAGTTTGTGCTAATAGACCAGTCAAATGTTTTTGTCCTAGCACTATGTATACAGTTTGTGCTAATTGACCAGTCAAATGTTTTTTGTCCTAGTACTATGTATACAGTTAGTGCTAAGTGACCAGTCAATGTTTTTTGTCCTTGCACTGTGTAAACAGTTTGTGCTTATTTTAAAGGCATAGTACTAGTTATGACTTAAATTTTCTCAAGTTCTTTATACCCTTATTCAATGGGCTATACCGTAAGGGCCAAACTTAACAACTAGCCTAACTATGTGAAATATACTCCAGTGTCCATATTTCGTCACCCTAAGGATTTAAAAGGAAAAAAGTAAAAACACAAGTAATAGATAGTTGCAACTGCATATTTGCACTTGAAATCACTCAAGCCTTAAATACAATGCATAGTATCATTTTCCCCACGGCAACTCATGCACAGCTGTTGAAATCTCGCTGTATCTCAACCAAAACAAAAATGGTGAAATTCGGACAGGGATGAAAAAAGGACCTCGAAGTACAGGTGTATATGTAATTTTCACTATTAAAAACTTTTTTGTAAAAAGGTTTAAAATTTAAAATTATCCCCCTTTGATATAAAAACAAGTACATACAATTACAGAGTTCATAATTCAATAATCTGTCATGGTGAAATTGTTTACAATATGCAAATAGATACCAGTTTTCTGAGAAAGTTATCTGTAGTCATAAACATAGTATTGTATAGGGGAATTTTACCTTAAATAGTTTTATCTTAATTAAAATGCACAAGTGCACAAATGTTTTAAGTCATTAATAAAACTGAGGCTTGATTAAAATATAGAATTTCTCTTAAAATGAATATCTTGTCAAAATTTCCAGCAGGGATGATTGTTATAATTACTATTAATGAACAAATGGTGGTAGGAAGTAGAATGCATGGTGTTAAAATACTTCAAATTAAAAGCTCCTGGAAAATACGATCCAATTTAAAAGGGCATCAACATTTATTAAAATGTCATGCAGCAGCAACAATGATAGTATCATGTTTTCACTAACTCTCCTTTACATCCCTCAAAAACCCGGGTCGATAGCGCAGTTGGTAGCATGCCAGGATTTGGAATCTCATGCCAGAGGGGGTGCGGATTCGAATCCCACCCGGGGAGGTTATACCCTTCCATGAAAGTTTGACAATAATGTCGATTTTCCTCCATTTATTAGATAATATGGAGAAGTTTCTGGCCTTGTGGAAGGGTAGGTGAGTACTGGTTATAGACAATGGTCCAGGAAAGCTAGGTTAGGTGTGTTGGACGCCGTAAAATGACCTAAATTGTGTTGACACAGCATTAAATCCAGTAAAAAAAAAGCATCCCTCAAAAGTTTCACAGGTTCACTTTCTCACTCTGCTGAAAGATTGTAGTCAAACCGATATTTTTATTTTTAGGCAGAGACACAAAAATGTTTAAATCACATGACAGTCATATGTTTTTTTATAAATAGATGTGTGATTAACTACAAGAGTGCGAAAAATTCTCACACCTATTATTTCAAAATGTCGATATGCAAAGATGTTGAACATTTTTGCATTTAGTAACATAATTGAAAATTAACCAAAATGAAAGTAAACATTGATCTCTTTACATATATATATATATGTATCTCTGATATTTTAACTGTAAACATACAGCACATTGATATTAAATTTGAAGTAAAGCCGCTCTAACATATGACATCATAGGAGGTACCATTCATCACTAGTATGATCAAACCAAATATGGCAAATTCTATTTATAATTATTGTAGTCAGGTGATCGTTAAAAAAATTAACTTATGTTTGTTCCACTCCACCTAGGTGTACATGGGTACTATGGGGGATTGCCTCCCTTAAGGTGATTTAAATGATTAGGAGTTATTGAACAAGATTGTAAAGTAAGCTGGACATGTTTATGGTAGCACCTTAACTTTGAAAATCAAAGTACTGAAGTACAGGAAGACTTTGAAATCTAACAAATCCATACTTATGATTACTCCTTACACATTGGATTCAAGTACAAATCGATCAGGGCAAAAAATGCGGGCCAATTTTATTCGATCCTGTATTACTGGCAAATACTACTGCTTAGTGAATTAACGAGATTTAACTCCCCCCATCCACACGCTTATCAATGTAAGTAAACACTGACACTGAAACAAAGATGTGTTAGTTGATAGATGGAACTACTTTTATCACCTAGAAATTAACTGCTTAGTAAGTCAGATACACATGTATCACTCTGCAGGTTAAACTGGTAAGGCATTTTTCTCAATATTTTTCGTTTTGTCGCCGAAAGTCTAAAAAGGTACTTACTTGAGCAGCCTCTTGTCACACTGTTTGTTGCACTATTTTCTCCCATGGTTCCAACTTCCAGTATGTCAATGTCATCTCCATTTATGTCAAAGTTAGCTATACAACCCATGAAACCATTCTTAGATTTAACTTTCTCCGATAGCGAGTAATATCTAGTTTTCACGAGACCTCCTATATAGAGTGGCCCCTTAAGATCAAAATGTCGAGCCTTATAACCTTTCATGTCTTCAACCGTAGGTGGGTAGTTATCAACTCGGATCTGTTGCTGATCAAGTTGTGGTCTAAACAGTGATATATCGTGCCATTTATTATCGTTCAATGATTTGGGCGTATTCACGAGAATTCTTTTGGTACCACCTCCCATGTCATAGATATAGTTCAGATGTCCATGAGTTAATTCTAAGGCTAAGAAATCCGATTGTAAACCAGAGAAAATGATCAATCCAGATTCTTGTTGAGTACGAAATTTCATGTTAATAGAGAAATGTAGACTGTTTGACTTGAGGAGTTGATGTGGTAATGTTACATAAGATTCTTGTGATTCAAATGTTATAGGATCATGGACCTCCATGTCACTGTCATCAAACCTGGAAATAATCAAGTTCAAGTCATTGTTAATCTGCCTGTGGTAAAATTTAATATAATTTTTTATTTAGAATTACACAGTGTTTAACAACAGCTGTTTCAGATATTTATGACATCCATGAAACTCACTTCACCAATGTTTTTGGACTTGTTCATTATGAGAGTACATTGTACTTGCTCTCTCCTTTCTTGTAAAAAAATGAAAAGTCCTCATTATTAGAAGGAGTTTCAATATCATTGTCAACTTTTCATTCAAGAACTTGGTCAATGAGCAAAAATTTTTAACAAACATAATCATCAAGTACAACAAAGCGGACTAACTAATAATGCAACATTTTCAGAAGAGCTAAAATCCTAAATCTTCAATTTAAAACAAAGGAAAATAAACCCAACCAATTGGGTCAGAGGACCCAATAAACCTTATCATCAAAAAACAAAGGGGAATAACTCTGTAAATACATACCTTGCAGTAACTTCAATATTTTCAGGATTTTCTTCTTGAGCCATATCAAAGAAATGATTACCATTATAAATAAATTGTTGCATAGCACCATCAAACCATGGATGTTGTCTTACAGGAGAATCATTCTGATAACCATCTGTATCATCAATGGTAAGTGAGGTTTGTGCTGAACCGGTTAATTCTAGAAAATAAAATCATAAACTGGTTAAGTTTAGAAAATAAAATTATAAGAACTGGTTATTTTGTAGAAAATAAAATTGTAATATTAAGTGGTTACTTCTTGGTTTAGAGCAATCCCCTATAACGCTCAAATGCCAAACTTCTACCCAGCCCTTGGTGATATATTATACTCATTGCTCAATACATTTTTATTGAAGGGGCCAAAAATGGACAATGAAACAAAAGTGATTTATGATCATAAAAATGCTATTGAATTATTACTATACATGTATAGTTGAAATGCATTGATTTGTTAACTCTAGTGTAAGAGTAAGGCATTGGTCAGGCAGTCAGTTAGAACCAATTGTTGTCTGTCCTAAACTAATAGAAGCTAACTTTAAACAAAATAGTTCATTCAGTGTTTTCAGTGCTTTGTAAACAAAATAGTTCATTCAGTGTTTTCAGTGCTTTGATTAAATTATTGAGACAATGGAATAAATGTATGCCATTTGAAACATTCCAAGAAGCAAACATCAGTTAAGCAAAAGTACAGTGTACCTATATCACAGTAGCAATACCATGTGATAATAGCATCATAAGTGCTATGGTTTGAATAAGAAAACAATGAAAAATCCACCTCACCTCAGAGTTTTAAAGAGCTGCAACTCTTTAAATTATCGTCAAATTTCCATGATAACTATGTGAGGCTAACACAGTAGGTGTATTAAAAATCTGACAAGAATTTAGAGACTTACAGCCCTATAAAACTCTGAGTCCAGGCAGATTTCCCCCTGTTTTCTTCTTCAAACTGAAGCATTTGTGATGTCATAGTCACATGGTATTGCCACAGCGTCTATACAAACCTGACAATAAAGGTCCCATAGATCCTAGAACAATCTGTTTAACACCAACAGCTGTATCAATACGAGGTATCATATCTGTAAATACATGTATATCAATTATAAGAGGTTGTTAATCATTTGTAATATTTACATCTCTGATGACATCTGACACAATCATATTACTGATACAAATAGTTAATTCTTTAGGTTCTTGCTTCTGTATAAATTTGTTTGAAGAAACCTTTTAAATAACAAAAGTTTAAAAATCTAAAACATATCCCCCTTTGTTTTTTTATGGTGAGGTGTGGTGGGTCTGTGGGTTTTTTTTTTACTGTTGCTGTTCCATATATGTTTTGGCACTCATTTTTCTACATGTATCAAAAGATGAGAAATTTGGCAAATAAGGAAATCTCAGAATTCATGACTAATATACAAACACAGACAAGACAAAAGTAATTCCAATATAGCTTCTTATATATCCCCCAACATGTTAATGATGTAAAAATATAAAGCAAATATTTTTTATCAAATAAACAAAATGCTGAGTCACTGTGGACAGGAAATAGGACACAATTTATCAGTTACCATGGTAATTGCATGACTTCAAAATATGATATCAAAGAATACTAATTATTGTTATGAAATATCTTACATAGTAAAACTACAATGTCTAGACCAGACTAAAATAGATGTCTTCATGACCAATCAAGTACATATGACTCACAGGCCAATACAAAATAGTCTACCATATTGTTTTATATCTGTTGCCAATAGCGATAACCAAATATGGTAATAAATTTCATAAAAGTTTTCAACAAACAAAATTTCTATCATTTAGTTCCTTTTACATCAGATACTGGTAGTTTGACAAAATATTATAATTTAGCATTGTACGTAAAAGATTCCGTACCAAGATACGGTACAATACAAGATGCAATCCACGTAATGATAGGAATAACTCCAGACACATTCATCTCATTTTAAATAAAATGTCAAATATGAAATATTGTCATTTATAGAAAATTACATTCATTTTCTGACTAAGATGGAAATTCTAGAAGAGGGTTGACTAACAATCTATCCTGGCAGCAGACGTCAATCTTACAGGGTAATAAACACCATTATAACTCCATTATATTTTACAACATTTCATCAATATTTCCTCACGTGTCTAGCGATGCTTCTTAATACTATGGTAAACAACATGCAACATTTTGCAAATCTTGGGCATAATAGTAACTTCCTGATAAATATGTAATACAGGAACACTTTAAGAGTTGTTAATGTGTTATCATATTGTCTATATATTTCACAAGCTGTTCTTCCTATTGTTTTGATTCAAGGTGCATAATTTCATGCTCTTTTACTTTTAGAAATTTAGGTATCAATTTAAAAAATTGTGGACCATATTGAAAATTGGTTTTAGCAAAATATGTCATCCACATTATAGAAAATTGTCATCGTCGCCATCATCACCGTCATTGTCATCATCATAGTCATCATCGTCAACATCATCATCATCATCATCATCATCATCATCAACATCATCATCATCATCATTATTAATGACAATAAGGAATTACTTTTTAAAATACCATTTTAACAATGAAATGTCAAATAAGAGTACAGATACATTAAATACCAATTTTTCACATCAAAGAAAAGTCATATTGCAAATGAGCATAAAAAGGTTTGTCAAAAAGATAATAACAAAAAGTCAAAAGTTTCAGGAACTGAAAATCAAGTCCAGCAAAATGTTTCTAACTGTAAATGATAGCAGAAAATGTCAACACAGTTTTTTCTTTTTCTATTTCTAGTCAAATTTTTTTTCTTTTTCAATTACAGCACTCTATCATTTCACCCTGAAGTCATAGACACTAAAGCAAATTGGAAAGAAGACTTTTTAGCCAAGTAAACTAATCCATTCTATTAGGGAAACTGTTAATTACTCCTTGTAATTTGTAGAACATATAAGACTAAAGCATACAAAACAAAAAAAACTTATTCTTTCTTAAGCTACATACATTTCACTGCTATCAGTCTGCTTTTGAAATATTAGCAACCCGGGTTGATAGCACAGTTGGTTGTGTGCAGGAGTTTGGAAATCTTGTGTCCGGAAGGGGGTACAGGTTTGAATCCTACCCCGGGAGGTTATACCCTTCCATGAAAATTAGACAATAATGTCAATATTCCTCCATAGTTTGGATAATATAGAAAAGTTTCCAGCTATGTGGAAAGGTAGGTGAGAACTTGTTATAGATAAGGGTCCAGGAAAACTAGGTTAGGTGTGCTAGACGCCAAAAAATGACCTAAATTGTGTTGACAAGGTGTTTAACTCAAAAAAAAGAAAAAGAAATATTTGCTGCAAATGTCAAATTTCATTAACCTGCTCCTATGTATACATTACAAATTGATATCAGTGTACATTGTATATTGACTTTCTATGATAAGTCACCAACACAAAGGGACCACAATAGAAATAAGGACTTAATCTTTGCTATCCCTAGTATTTGTCTGCTTGTCATAGCAGATTTTGCTCATATTCTGTGATAAAATATGTAATTTGTATGATGTAATTTTGCTTTGTGCACACTATGAGTATCATACTGTAAAGTATCAAATAAGTCAAATAAGTATCATATCATTATCAAACAATAAGCTTTTTTTTAACGTCATATTCAACACATAGGTCATATATACCACAGCCAGCTCATCCTACTACAGGTTTCCTGAACACTTTTCTATCACCAGTACTAACTTACCCTACCACGAGGCCGACAACTCATGTATAGGGTATGACCTATAGTGACAGATGCTAACCACTACGCCACAGCCACGACAAAACAATGAGCTATGACAATAAAAAATTATTTGAACTATAACGCAATGATCGAAAAAAATAATAGTTCAGTGAACCAACTAAAATAAATACTTTTAAAAGTTACCATTTATTTCTTATAAAATTTAGTCTAAAATAGATAATAAAGAGAATTGCTTGCCAAAGCTCAACACTTCTGAGAATTGTATACATACAAACAAAAATAAACAAAACCTTCCTTATACATATTGTTAATGTTATGGTGCATTAATGTTGACAGCTCAGATGTAGGTTGAAACAACAGTGTATTATGAAAATATAATGTTCAATTTCAACTATACAGCAAAAGCAGATCCAGGGGGGGGGGCAGAAATGTGCCTGGCCAAAGTAATGACCAAAACTCAGGAGCTTTAGGGGCCACTGCCCCCTAGACCCCAGGTCAGGACTTTGACTAGGACCAATCGGGGGGCCTCACGCCCCCTGGACCCCCAGTCTGCTTGTTAATTTTCTCCCCCCCACTAGAATTTTCCGTCCCTCTAAGTAGAAATCCTGGATAAGCCTATGACTGTGCTCTCCAAAAGTCCTTTGACAAAATTCTGTTTCACAGAATCGGTTCACATTTAAATAAATGACAATGAGTCATCTGAGCAAAAAAAAAAATCAGCATCAATAAGTCTATAAACATATAATTCAGAAAAAGCTTAATTCCTATTAAAATTACATGCTGTAAAAATGATCCTTTTTTTCAAAAATGTATTTGTCTGTAAACTTTTGGTGGGCACTGTATATTCCTTGATGTTATGTTTGAAACAACAGAAGAGAATACTGTACCTGTTACTGGTTGCATGTTGTCAATACGAAGTTGCAAGTTCTGACCTCTTCTTACAACAAACACTGTATGCCATTGGTTGTCATTTAAAGCATGTCCAACAGACAAAGTCTACAAAATATTAGAAAAACACATAATGCTTATATCTCATGTTAAATAAAAAAGAAACAGTTCAAGTGATGTTTAAACTCTGCTCCCACATACATGTTCAGCAAACTTCACAATTTTGTATGATAAACCTCACAGTTCCCATTTACACCTGGGCAGAGTGGAACAACTGTAGGTAAATTTCTTACTCGAGAAAATTAGCAATGCCCCTCAATCCCTAAGCTCTCATCCTACCACTGGACCATTGCTACTAGTTAAAATCATTTAGAAGTTAACACATACAATACTTCAGAATAACATATTATTATGTTAACCTGAAACTTTACAAATGTTTAAAAAACTAATAAACAAGTTACAAAATGTACAAAAAGTTAATGGTTTACATCAGTAACAAAAAAGGAGCAAGGAATACATCTGGAAAAAGCAAGGCCATCTTTAGTATAAGTCCCAGTCCTGCACATTCTAAACTACAAAAACTCCTTCAGCTACAGTCCCATAATCATGAAATAGCCGTGAGGGCACCGTACGGGCGCTGTGCGATCAAGCTCCGCAAGGACCCGTAGGAACCCGTGGGTACCCGTACAGACTATTACGTTTTTACCAGGGTCTGTGAGATGAGCCCTGGATACACGTATCAGCTTTAGAGTCAAATCGTGAGCAAAATAGAGGCAGAGTATGGGTTAAACATGCATATATTCCAGCTATGACTCCGTACGGGTGAGTTGTTTTGTACCATGTGTGTACTGTCACTTATACACAAGGCTTCCCACGGCTTACGACTGTCTGCATGTACGAGTCCGCAACAAGCCACGATTTTATGGGACTGAGGCATTAGTAGTGTTGCCTACTTCAATAGCCATATTGTGTCGCGAATGCAAATATTAAGTGTGAATTTCCAAGATTAAAGGTCAAAGAGTTTCCTGAATCCTGTTCTGGTGGAATAGGATCTGCCAGATTTCTCTGAATATATATAATAGGTAATCTGTGTGTACAGAGTTAAACAGATTTTGGCTTTAGACATTTCAGAGATATTTTGTAATGTGTTTTTACATTAAAGTCCCATTATTAAAAGTAACACTGTTTTTGGACTGCAAAGAAAATAGACATTCATCCATTTCAAACACCTCTAAAGAACAAGATCTTTTAATTAAATGTTAATATTGCTTAAATATGTTAATGTTATTTATTGCATTTCAAAGTGAAAGTAAATCGAAACCAAAAGTAGAATTTGGTTGTCAATACTCGAAACAATAGTTTGATAACAATTAAGATAAAGTCTTATTTTATAAAAAAAACTTACTTCAAATTACATAATTAAGCAATTACATAATTACATAATTATGTAGGTATATCGGTCATTAACGTATTATAAATTAATATAGTGTGCTGTTTATAAAAGTACCCTACTTTTTAAAGAAATGGGCACTTGGTTAAACTGAAATTAAGAAAGCAGAGTAGTTTTGACTGTTTATTGTGTCTCTAATACATGTTATATTTTGAAAACTTCATGGTTGTAAATGAGTTTTCAAGTCTACAGTTAATGATTACACCTTAATATAGTGGCTTTAATACAAAAAAAGGACTTAAAATAAAGTATTGAAAATTGTCAAGTTGTGTTTGTAAAATATTTATGTGGATGTAGAAAAAACCAGCAATATATATTAGAAGCATAACCAGCAATAACTTAAAAGTCCAACCAGTAACAGCTTAAGTAAACTATGCCACATTATGATCTTGTGCAAGTTGTGGAAACCTTAAACATAACAGCCATGTCTCTAACATGGACAATTAATTGTAAATATACATTTTATTTAATTTTCATAACAATTAAATTAAATTTATGAGAAATCAATGGAAACACAATTCAATTAAGAGCCTTTCATCTCATTCTAAATTTAAAACAGAGAGTTTTGTTACAGATTGGGATCAGTAGATTCATATTATCATTTTTATAATAATCAACATTATATTCAGAAATAATGTCCTTTTCTTTTAATCATTTTATCTTCTATTCCCATAGATCTATGCAATAAATTTAAAGTCATTTGCTCAAGCAAACAAGAATTAGTCTAGGATATAATTGTAAAAGGCATATTTTTTTTTATTAATATTATTATATAACGCATTTGTATAGCGCTCTTTTCATATTGAATATATGTTCAAAGCGCTTCACAATCAAAAGCATAATTAGGAAATACGAGTTTAAATGAAAACGAAAATGATTAAGAGATGATAAAATATAAAAACATAAACTGAAGAATAATATGAAACTAAGAATTAGTGATCAATAAAGTGCTCATAGTAGATTAAAACGACAAGAAAACAAGTGAATTTTTAACTGTAAAAAATTGTGAATGAGAGATAATGGATTGTTGGTAGAATGGCAGCCAAATGGTCGATGGAGAATCAGGCTAAATGCCCCGAAAATTCATGATTGCAAGGTGCAAAGTTGGATTCTAATCCAAGGCTCCCGCCCGAATATTACATATCAGCCAATGCTAAACTGTATGATTACCAACACTTGAAACACCAGAGTGAATAATCTAGGAAGGATATGTTAACTTCAACACCAGATAAAGCATTTGTTTGGTTATGACTTGTGATGTAAAAGTAGTTCCAACAAGGGGTCTAAATTTCTCCAAGGTTATTTATAGTGAATGACCGAGGAGTTCCAAATGCATTACTGATGCAATGCCAAACATATGTGGTCAATTTGTCTACAAGTCAAAAACATTTAACACTGCTTAAAGGGACAGTTGTCATCAACTTATGGTTAGAGTAAATGAGGATTGGTTTAAAGAAAAGATTAACTAGAAAACAAATTAATTAGAATTATTGTAAATATGATAAACATTCTGATATTCAAATAAACAGGCTTATTCTATAGGGAAAAAAGCTACAACATGTTTTCCACAAAATTTCATCTTAATAAATAATATATAGCACCACTGGCAAAGACCAGTCGTGCTTTTCACAAAAATTCAAAAGCAAGAAACATTATTAATACACTCATTTTTAGGCTAATCAATTCCAAATATTATAGTATTGTGTAGAATATTGTATACCTTTTGAATATCATATCATAGTTATGCTTATTATCCATCTGACTTTGAACTGCTAATGATATAAAATTGACTGATGATAACTTTTTTTCGTAAGAATTTTTGTGAAAAGGAGCGCATTACCAGATTTACTGCAGCCACATAACACAATGTGGAAGATCTACTATCCTTTATTTGAATTTAATCAAGAGAAAAAGTTCATATTTTAATGTTTATTAAACATCTAACTGTCGCTAGGGTGCCATTGTCTGGGAGTCATGATATCTTCACAATAAATAAAATATTGCCATGGTTTAGTAGACAAAATGAAATGATGACAAATGAGAAGAAATGTCTCAAGCATTTAAAGCACCTTGTTCACAGATTTCAACTTTTTATGTAGAATAATTCCCTAACACTTTCTTTGATTTGGGTTTAACGCCATAGCAACACATTCTATAGGTCTTATAATGGCAGTCAGTCAGCCTACTCATCATTCCTGGAAAGGCTAAATCTCTGAAATAAGCAGTTAATGACTTACTAGGTGCATACTGTTGTCAGTGTCTGAAACTGCCCTACATTATTTAGAATCAATTGCAGGAGAGAGAATGGCCTTACTCCTCAAAAGTATGCCCCACTCAAGAATTCAACCTTAGTAACAACCCCTTGATCAGTAGATTGATTAGTAGACAAAATGATTTGATGACAAATGAGGAAAAATGTCTTTATCTATTCATTAAAGCAGCTTGTTCATAGATTTCAACCTTTTAAGATAGAATCCAGGGGCAGATCCAGGATTTTCTTCTAGGGAGGGGGACAAACTTTTCGGGGGGGGGGGGGGGGTGAACCTCAAACCAGGACCACATTATACACATTTTGCAGAAAAAATTCAACATATTGATAATAAAAATTACATTACCATTAAATCTATGTTAAGCACCGAGAAAAATTCCTTCATACTACTTAAAAATGACTTACAAGTAAGACATACATTAATGGACATGTACATTTTCCAAATTCTATGGGGGGGTCAGAACCCCCCTGACCCCCCCCCACTGGATCTGCCCATGGAATCCACCTTAGACAAAACTATGTTTATCACCACAAGAAAACCTAAGAAAACTGTCATCTAATTGAGCAACCAATTTCCATTAGTGAAAGTTGATTTTTTCAAAATCCTGAAATTCCTGTGTTCATGATTTTTACTGCATTTACAATATTGGAAAAGAACCTTTTCACAAGCCCCAACAGAAATCTGAACTTCTGGACCAGTTCTGAACCTTTACTCATGTAATTCTGATATTTTTATCAGGTCAGATTGTTAAATCATATTAAGTTATTATTTTGTAAGGACAAATTAGGAATTACAGTTTCGATATCAAAGGGAGATAATATGACACTTTTATGAAAAATTTCATTCAATTTTGATAATTTTGCAACAGAATGTTGTTTTGTAAATCTAATTCATGCGAAGTGATCTACATGACATAGTGAATGTGGTTTTCTAATTTAATAATGACTAGATTTGGCATAAAGGGAATTCTACCCAAAATATCAACTTTTTAAAAACTCAAATTATGAAAGAAAGTCTTGGTAATAGTTAAAGCAGTGTTCAGAAATGAAAACTTCAATTTAAATAGACAAACCTTGTAAAAGATGCTGACTTCATGTATTTTTTGTGACATTTACTTATATTTCTCACAATAAATAAGTCAGTTTGCTTAAATTAAAAGCAAATCAATTTTTAAAGGTACTCATTCACAGATTTCAACCTAAATATCAACTTTTTCTAAAACTATCAAACTTGTATGGAAATATTTTTGGAAGCATTAAAGTAGCATTCTGATAATGACAATTTTAGCGCAAATTGACATACAACTACAAATGATGGTGTATCATGTAGCAAATACCTACCATTGATGTCAGGGTATTGACACTTTTAGTACATTATTTTTACCTTTATTGTATATTTCTTGCAAAATATAGGTCAGTTTGTCTTGGAATGATAAGAATTAATTTTTTGGACACAATAACAGAATCTGAAAGGTATTTTGAAATTATAGAATAAATAAACCAAAATCTGTGAACTAGTATCTTTAAGACAATTGCAGAAACTAATAGTTTATCTTAAAATACAGTATAATCTGAGAAAGAGTAGCTTTAAATATATATTTCAATTTATTTAAACTTCCAACAAAGGAGGATAGATTTATAGTACATGGCATGGTATGAAATTAACTTTTCAAAAATATTATTTGGTCGATAAATTGCAAGAAATGGCAGCCAGACTTGCAGGAAAAAGTTTAATTACCTGCTGTGAGGGAAAGGTGAGATTGTAAGCTAACATTATTGAACATTTTTAATACCTCTCATAAAGTCACCAATATGAATCTAGAAATTGTTTTTTGCAACAAAATTGTCTGGTTTTTTAAAGTTACCATGGAAACAAGGAGCTATAAAATCCTTTTACCTCTCTGTATTTGGAATACACTGTATGAAATATTGTTGTTGAGACATGCAACATATTTACCATGGTTGTAACAATGCACAAGTATTATAGTCTTACAATATTATTCCTGAGGAAAGTAACCTTCATCGTTCCACAATAAGTCAGTCAGTTCAATTTTTTTTTATTTCTACATTTTTAAAAAAATCCCCTCTTTTTGTTTTTGGCTAAGTGGTAGGTCTGTAATTTATTATTGTTGCTGTTCAAGATAATGTTTTCCTACATTGAACAACTTCTTCATTATTTATTTATTTTGTTGGGTTTAACGCTGTAGTATTCATTGTATAGGTCATATAACGGACGTCAGTCAACCTACTCACTGTTCTTGGAAAGGCTAAATCTCTGGATTTAGCTGTTAACCAACTACTGAGTGCATACTTTTGTCAGTGACTGACAACTGCCCTACATAAATAAGAATTATTGGTAGGAGGGAGAATGGCCGTAGAAATAATTTCATGACCAAGCTCCACCAAAGTATGCCCGCCTAGGAATCAAACCCAAGATCCCTCGATCAGTAGACTTGCATGCTACCAACTGAGCTAGCCAGGTTGCTACCTTCTACATTAAGTATGGTACATTAAACTTAAAAACATTGATTATATAGCCTCAATTCAATCAAAGCGCTGAAAGCAATAAATGAACAATATATTGGAAGTTTGCTCCCCAACTGCAATCATGTGTAAGGAGTAGAGCCGAGGACAAACAAATATAGAAGAATGAAAATGGAGTTAATTTTCTGAACAGCAACTCTTTAAATTGTTAAAAAAAAATACATTAAGCTACAAAATTTGCCCAAAAGAATTTTTGGTTGCCTGAACTAGAAATTGGTTGTCCTGGGCAACTGGACACCAACCAATTTTATAGACTGTAAAAACCTATGCACCTTGAACATTAAACATATGCTAGAAATAATTTTGTGCAGGTGAACATTCTTCACAACAAAACAAACCCTTCCAAGTCTTAGGCAATTTAAGAAATTTCTTTACAGTGCTCCAAATAAGAGAAGTCTTTCAACCACTAATTTGAATACAAAAGTATACTTTACTAAGTTAGTTGACACTTTCCTCAGCATATAGGAAATAGAACTCCCTGAAACATGAGACCAACTAAGACAAACAACTTAAGGACAGAGGAAAAACATTAGTTTGATGATAGCTTGAAGTACAGAAAAGGAAACTAATTAAAAAAAACACTCAACAGTCAAACTAATTGCCGACTGACTTTTGAACGGAAATTTAGTTAACAGTTTTACAGCACATCATGTCCTTATATACAGGCAAACTAAGACACTAAAGTTGTCAACATTATTACTAGACTAGAATGGATATTTCAGTCTTGTTGACAATGTTTTCATACTGAGAGCAAAACACATTCATGACACCTTTTAAATGGTAAAAGCTAAATACATAGTCCTTAAGGAAGTCAAACTGCATTACATATTGTGCATGCAAACATGCTATATTTAGGTGATCATTAAGTATTGGCATGCACAGTTCTGTCACAACTATCTATAACTAAGTGTAAAAGTTTCAATGACAAAGGTAAAGGAACTAAATCAATGAGCAATATATACATGTACAACCAAACTGCTTCTCCTCTTAGTTCTAGATAACTAATGCAGTTCAGTTTGATCAACAACAGAGGCAAATCAAAGTATTGAAATACAGAAAGACTTTCCTGCACATTGAAACCTAACGAATCCATACTAATGATTACTCCTTACACATTAGATTTAAGTACGAACCGAGCAGGGCAAAAATGCGGGGGAAGTGTTTTTCTATCCTTAATAACTGGCAAATACTACTGCTTAGTGTATTAACGGATTGACTCCACCCATTCACAGGCTTATGAAATTCAATATAAGTAAATACCTGACACTGAAACTGAAATGAAACAAAGATGCGTCAGTTGATTGATGGAACTAATTTTATCGCCTAGAAAATAAACTGCCTATTAAATCAGAGACACATGTATCACTCCACAGGTTAAACTGTTCAGCCATTTGAATTGTCAATAGTTTTTCGACCTGTGGTTTATCTTAAGCCTTTCGGCGAAATCGCCGAAAGTCTAAAAACCAACAACTAAACCAAGGCTTGATTCCCATCTTCAGCAAAGACCTCACTCTATCACAAAGTTGACAATAGTAAACAGGAAGGTTGACTCAAACAACTCATAACAAGTGGCCAACAGCTTAGAGAATTAAAGAAGTCACAAACCAGGGTTTTTTTTCATATTATGAATTCAATATTTCATTAACAGACCAGCATCCTAACAAATACAGAATACTTCTTAAAAAAACAACAGCTCCCCCCCCCCATCTGATAAGCTAAGTCAGTAGCACATCTAGGTTACCCACTCCAGGGGTTATAGATTAAACTGCCAGGAGGGACCTACATACTTTAAGAGAGTTGAACATCTAATATTAAAATACTACTGTCATTCTCCCCATATCTTTATAATCAAGTGGAACAGTTGTCAGCCATATCGGCAAAGGTAATTACAAGGTTTAAAGCTTGGGACCCCAGAAATCTAGGTAATACAAGGGACTGTAATTAGCAGGACTTAGCAAAGAATATGACTGCACTATGTTGAAAGGAGGAGCAAAGCAGCAAGCAGCATTCAATATTTTCACTCTGTTATGATCAGTGAATTTCAATGAAAATCGGCTATCAATACAGACATCTGGTTAAATCATACAAAACTAAGCTGATACTTAATCCAGTAAATTGTTGGAATCATTGATACAAGCAAACACAGAACTATAATATATATAGAATATGATGTCAATGGGGAGGCAAGAAGAGACTCAGAGTACCCTCATCAGAGCAATGAACATCTAAAGGCAAGTATCGGAGATGATATGACCTGAATATCAAGGAAGATGAATTGCACTCTAGAAATGATATCAAGGGTTAAAGTTACACATAATTATACAGAAAATAGTGTTAATCACCATTAGGATAAAATCTAATTTCTTCCAGAACAAATCATCAGGGAATACAGAAATAATTAGAATGATTGAAGTAACACAAGGCATTGAGGGTTAAGTTTTCACATATTTTTATACCTGTTTCTGTCCCAACATTGACCCCAATGTTGTTAATGTCTATGATTGTAATTCATTGATACCAAGAAGAAAGTCTAGAAAAATAATATAAGGTTTTTTCAAAAACATTTGCTTGGTTGCTGTTGTTACCCAGACATACTATAAAATGCATCAAAACTAAAAGAATGGATAGAAAATCAAAACCAAAGGGAAAACATTCATAAGCAAACAAACAAGTAAATGTTGAGATATCTTTAAGTTTGTTCAGGCTCTTACATAAATATGTCATCCATACTAAAAAAAACTTTACTAAAATAGTATTATTCTTATTTGCTTTATAAATAGAATGGTTTATGAACTTATGTTTTGATTATAGACCTTTAATGATAAAAACTTGATGAAATACTAGATACAAACAAAATGTTATTGTAACTAATGTTATCATTTGTGTCTTTATTAACCTGAGACTTGCTATAATACATATATTATATATAATCAGGAACGAATCCAGGATTTTTTTCTAGGGGGGGGGGGGGGGGGTCCAAACTTTTTCTAGGGGGGGGGGGTCCAAACTTTCGAACCATAACCACATTATTCACATTTTGCAGAATAATGCAACATACATGTATTATAAAAAAAATACATAACCATTAAATCTATGTTAAGCACCAAGAAAAATTGTTTCATGCTACTAAAAAAATGACTTTCAGTCAAGAAATACACTTATGGACCCCCCCCCCCCCGCAAGATCCGCCTATGATGATATATCATATGTTATGCATGAGATAAAGTCCTTACACCATTACAGTTGATTGTTGTTGTTGTATATAAGCTGGTGAAAACAAAGCAGCAGACATATTATGCATCAATTTAATCTCATTCTATGCTCTTAATCATACTAACTGTCAAAATCAGAAAAGACAAAATCAGAAACCATGAGATATCTCTTTTAAAGATTTTCGGACAACAAGGATCTTCTTAATACATAGTCATTAATCAACCATAGCTGATCACAGACATAGTAGAACTGATAGCCATTACAAGTATAATATATGATTAGGCATCAATGACAAATTACTTGCCCTTTTCTTGACTTTTTTCATGCAGCAGTTTCTCGATTAGACTTCTGATAAACAAGCCGTATTAACAAATAACTTATTCATTGTTCCAGCATCAGTGTAGTAACCACAAGCATTGGCTATTGATTTTTTTGTAGATTCCGTGAAGAATTGGGAGATAGACAGAGAGCTGTATATAATGATGAGATGGTGTTTGGTGAAGGGTAAATTAAGAGTTTCTCATAAAATACTGGTTACATCAAGGGAGACTTCTCTCATTAACAACCGGTCCCTGTATCCATGGTAATCATTATAAGACCATTACATAGATTCTTCGTAGTAAGATAAAATATTCTCTTTTAACTAAAGATTGAAATGACACCCATCTTGATTCAAATTAGGGTCTGATCAGACAGCTGTGAAGAGATTTTATTCACATTTATACTTAAATAGCCTCCAAGACTTTTCCATCATTTCAGACTATGGTTCCAATATAAATGTCTTCTTAGAGACAATAAATGCAAATGTATATTGAGGTTCTTCAGTTCATTTTCTTAACATTTTCAGACAAAATAGTCATATTTAAAGCTTCAATGTAAAATTTGTAATGCATTATTCAGCCTGCATCAAAGCAACATGAGGTACCATGTCCTGAAAAGTTTGGGCATTCAAGAAAAACATGGTCAGAGTGTGTTAAGGCCAATTTAAAAGCATACAATCTCAATGATGGACATAACTGTCTAATGAAGAAATATCAGAAATCTTGCTGCCAGCTGCCCATTTTGTGGGATGCTCCAGCAAATGAGAAATAAAACCTGGAAATGACCTATTAAATGATGGATGTAATCTCTATAATACTTTCAGAAGGTAATAGATAAAAACTCAGCTTAGACCAATTTTCGGGGGAGAAAAATAGGCAGCTACATGTGAGTAGAGAAAAGGATTTCAGTCACGATTATTCCAATTAATAGGTGATCAGGTGCACTACCGCCTCATGAGATTCAGTCTGATAATAAATTAGTGCTCAATAAAGATACCACAACAAACCATAGACTTGTCCTCATACTTGTCAAGCAATATCTCTTTGGAAAATGTTTGCTTACATATTTCAAATTTAACAAAATTTTAATTTGACAGCCAGACCATCTGACCCTTGGCAATCACATATACCTTGAAATTTCTTGACAAGAAGTCAATACCACTGCAAGACAATACACATTTTACAACAAGTTTTGAATTTTAATGAGTATTTACCATCCATGTATTCAATGCCTGGAATTAGTTAAAATGGTTTTGTACAACATTATGAAAACAAGAGCTCCGCTGGGCGGGGCATTATACGCCCGTGTGCAGTCCAAGCTGTGTTCTATCTCATATAAAGTCCCTGTGACCTTGACCAATGACCCCGGGATCTCAGAATAGGTCCCATTCTTAACAGGAGGGCTATCCAAAGCAAAGATTTTGAGAACCTAGGTACAGCCATGGTTGATTTATCACCGACACAAAGTTTTCCCATACAAACTTCCAGTGACCTTGACCCTGGGGCCTCAGAACCAGAAGTTCTCGCCCTTGACCCAAAGAGTATTTATACATAAAATTTGGTGATATTAGGTAAAGTTGGTTGTTGGACAAGGTTTTTCCTCATGATTTTTCTTTTGACTTTAACCTTTAACACAGGGACCTAAAACCAAAGGGGCATATGCTAGACATTAAGGCTACCCTTGAATAAGATTTGGAAAACCTACAATGTAGGTACAATTATTTTTGAGTTACTGTCTGGAAAATGTTTCAATATGAATTAAGTCCCTGTGACCTTGACTTTTGTCCCTGCGGTTTCCAAATCAAAAGAGAACATCAAATACCAAAGAGCTATCAACACATTACATCTTGACAAATGGGCTGATCCACATAAAATTTGGTTAACCTAGGTACAATCATTGTTTAGTTATTGTCCGGACAAGGATTGTCCATATGATGCCCCTGTGACCTAGATCTTTGACCCAGTTTTGACCCAAAACCAATAGGGAACATCCTTAACACATGGGCTACCCTCACATAAAATTTGGTGAACTAAATTCATTTTACTTATTAAATATAGCATTATTTCCATGGTTTGCCATTTTGACTTTATTAACATATTGATTGAACATTTGAAGTCTCTGCTTGGTAATTTGATATCTTCTGGATGATGGTTTAAACTTGACACAGGGGCCCCAAAATCAATAGGGAACATCCTTGACACATGGGCTACTCTCACATGAAATTTGGTGAACTTAAGTGCAGTCATTGTTGATTTACTACACAGACAATGTTTTTCAATATGATGCCCCTGTGACCTTGACCTTTGACCCAGGGGCCCTAAAACCAATAGGACATAACCATGACAAAAAAATTTAGTGAACCTAGGTACATTGGTTGTTCAGTTATTGTCTGGACAAGGTTTTTCCATATGATGCCTCTGTGACTTTGACCTTTGGGTCTGGGGCCCCAAAACCTATTTGGAACATCCTTCACACAAGGGCTACATTCACATAAAATTTTATGAACCTAGGTACAGTCCTTGTTGAGTTATTGTCCAAACAAGGATTTTCAATAAAATGCCCCTGTGACCTTGACCTTTGACCCAGGAGCCCCAAAACCAATAGGGCATAACCTTTACCCAAGGGCTACCCTCATATAAAATTTGGAGAACCTAGGTACATTGGTGGTTCAGTTATTGTCTGGACAAGTGTTTCATTGTTTGCCGTTTTGACTTTATAAACATATTGATAGAACATTGGAAGTCACAGCTTGGTAATTTGATATCTTCTGGTTTAAGATTTAAACTTAACCCTGTTTTCCCAAAACTGATAAGGTACATCCTTGACACATGGGCTACTCTCACATGAAATTTGGTGAACTTTGGTACAATCATTGTTGAGTAATTATCGGGAAAATGTTTTTAATATGATGCCCCTTTGACCTTGACCTTTGACCCAGGGGCCCTAAAACCAATAGGACATAACCATGACACATGGGCTACTCTCACAAAAAAATTAGTGAACCTAGGTACATTGGTTGTTCAGTTATTGTCTGGACAAGGTTTTTCCATATGATGCCTCTGTGACCTTGACCTTTGGGTCTGGGGCCCAAAAACCTATTGGGAACATCCTTGACAAAAGGGCTACCTTCACATAAAATTTTGTGAACCTAGGTACAGTAGTTGATGAGTTATTGTCCAAACAAGGATTTTCAATATGATGCCCCTGTGACCTTGACCTTTGACCCAGGAGCCCCAAAACCAATAGGGCATAACCTTTTCCCAAGGACTACCCTCACATAAAATTTGGAGAACCTAGGTACATTGGTGGTTCAGTTATTGTCTGGACAAGTGTTTCATTGTTTGCCGTTTTGACTTTATAAACATATTGATAGAACATTTGAAGTCACAGCTTGGTTATTTGATATCTTCTGGTTTAAGATTTAAACTTAACCCTGTTTTCCCAAAACTGATAAGGTACATCCTTGACACATGGGCTACTCTCACATGAAATTTGGCGAACTTTGGTACAATCATTGTTGAGTAATTATCAGGACAATGTTTTTCAATATGATGCCCCTGTGACCTTGACCTTTGACCAAGGTGCCCCAAAACCAATAGGGCATAACCTTGACACATGGGCTACTTTCACATAAAATTTAGTGAACTTAGGTACATTGGTTGTTCAGTTATGTCTGGACAAGGTTTTTCCATATGATGCCTCTGTGACCTTGACCTTTGGGTCTGGGGCCCAAAAACCTATTGGGAACATCCTTGACACAAGGGCTACCTTCACATAAAATTTTGTGAACCTAGGTACAGTAGTTGATGAGTTATTGTCCAAACAAGGATTTTCAATATGATGCCCCTGTGACCTTGACCTGTGACCCAGGAGCCCCAAAACCAATAGGGCATAACCTTTACCCAAGGGCTACCCTCACATAAAATTTGGAGAACCTAGGTACATTGGTGGTTCAGTTATTGTCTGGACAAGTGTTTCATTGTTTGCCGTTTTGACTTTATAAACATATTGATAGGACATTTGAAGTCACAGCTTGGCAATTTGATATCTTCTGGTTTAAGATTTAAACTTAACCCTGTTTTCCCAAAACTGATAAGGTACATCCTTGACACATGGGCTACTCTCACATGAAATTTGGTTAACCTAGGGACAGTCATTGTTGAGTTATTACCCGGACAATGTTTTTCAATATCATGCCACTGTGACCTTGAACTTTGACCCAGGGGCCCCAAAATCAATAGGGCATATTCTTGACACATGGGGTACTCTTACATAAAATTTGGTGAACCTAGGTACATTGGTCTTTCAGTTATTGTCTAGACAAAGTTTTTCCATATAATGCCCCTGTGACCTTGACCTTTGACCCAGGGGCCCCATAAACCTATAGGGCACATCTTTGACACATGGGCTACTCTTACATAAAATTTGGTGAACCTAGGTACAGGCGTTGTTGAGTTATGGTCTGGACAAGGTTTTTCAATTTGATGTCACAGTGACCTTGACCTTTGACCCAGGGGCCCCAAAACCCATTGGGAACATCCTTGACACATGGGCTTCTCTCACATAAAATTTGGTGAACCTAGGTAGATTGGTTGTTAAGTTATTGTCAGGACAAGTTTTTTCCCCATTTGATGCCACTGTGACCTTGACCTTTCATGCAGGGGCCCCAAAACCAATAGGGAACATCTTTGACACATGGGCTACTCTTACATTAAATTTGGTGAACTTAGGTACATTGGTGGTTCAGTTATTGTCCGGACAAGTTTTACCTATTTTAAGTCCCAGTGACCTTGACCTTTAACCCTGGGGTCTCAAAATCAATAGGGAACCTCCTTTACCCAAGGGCTATCTACACATAAAATTTTAGGAACCTAGGTATATCCTTTCTTGAGTTATCATCCGGACAAGCAATTGTCCACGGACGGACAGACGGACAGACGGACAGACGGCCAGACGGACAGACGGACAGACGGACAGACGGACAACATCATAACATAATACGACCGTTTTTTCAAAACGGGCGTATAATAAACTACTTTTCATCATGCACATTAACATACTTGAGGCAATACTCTCTATAATTTCATCAGTGACAGAAAGGAACTATCATGAAATAAGTCTATTAATTTTCTCATAGTATGAAAGGCAATTATATGCCCTCAGTGTACAGTTCATTCATGACCACACAATGTTTTGATCACTTCAAATGTCTAAGTCTCTTTGAGTGATTCCTATTCAATAAACAGAATAAAGTCAAATACAGGAATTTCTTAGATCTGACAACTGGGAGGAAGAGCCTGAGAGCTTTGACCCTGGTGTAGACTCCTCATCCCTGACCTTATAGCAATAACCCCAGTTACTTTAAGTATCTGTGCCTCTTTGAGTAAATCTCATTCAAAGGACAAAATAAAGTCAAATACAGGAATATCTTAGATCTGATGACGGGGAGAGAGAGTCTGAGAGCTTTGACCCTGGTGTAAACTGAGCCAAGTGGGGGAGCTCAGGCCCTGTTTTAGATAAGACATCCCTGACTTTATAGCAACAACATTGTACAAGTTAAATACTTTTAAATATGTACAAATACAAGATGTAACCATTGTCTTTCATTATACACAGACAGCATCATGTGACCACCAGCAACCAATCAGAAACAATTTCCCACAATGTTGTAAAAATACACAAGTAATAATAATATCACAAAAAATATATTGTATTCTAAGTAAGATTCGATAAAAGTAAACATTTTCCAAGCAATAAGATCTCACATAATGATACCTTAACATTTCATAAAATCATCGTTCACGCTTAATTTTAAAGCAATATCGATTCTTCTTCGACAGTCTACTATTCCCATCTACTAAACATCTATTTCAGAAATTTTATGGCGGTATGTCTAACAACTCCCAAATAACTGTAATTACATTGACAATGTGATAATAGCTTGGTTTAACCAACAACAAGCTATTCTTAAAGATTTATTCTGTAGAGTTTCAGGAATAGAAGAGTTCTGGCACCCTGAGACACATAAATTTTCACAGAAAGTATTGCATGCAACCAAAGCTTGTTTTTAAATGAGTTTTGAACCGAAAAACTGTGATTAACTCTAAAATAGAGCTATAAAATAACGTGATAAATGACCCCCTACCTCTTAATTCTCTTTGGACCATTTTGTCATGATATGTAGTTAAAGCCATTAACAACCTAATTTATATGTAAATTAATTTCATACTACAATCACGGAAGATAAAAAACTTTTTTAAGACAATATAGGATGATTAAAACTTACATAATTGGAAAATTACCTCACGCAAAAAGCATAGTTAAATGGATTTATCAAAATTAGTTAACAATTGTTTCATAAAAGGAACAAAGGAGGAAAGGCACAATTCTGTAGTGAACATGGCAATATAGAATATACAAGAGCGTTGAGAGATAGTTGAGTTACCTGACTAAGCTATCATTCCAAAAGGAAAAAATTCCAAACCATAAGAAATAGAATCTGATCAATTATTGTGGCTTGCACTTACATGTATTCATAGTTATATAGAAATCCTACAATGATACACATAGTGAAAAATATAGCAGGTTAATATAGTTTTTTACAATAACCCCTGATAACCCCTTTTATCATGCATAAACCATTGAGTCGAAATCCCCATTTTAGAGATCATGACATTGTCCTAATTGTATGTATCCCACAACAGTCCAAAATTGTCCAACATATGTAATAAGGAGGGGAAAATCATACAGTAGGGGACATTATCACCTTTCTGAACACACAAATTCATCTTCGAATTTTGAATCTTCATATTCATAATGGGATATGCTTGCTAGGGACAAGATTACCCACATCCAAAATTTCAGGGGCTTGACCTATGGTCAACCAATATTTCAGTGAAAGTAAAACAAGAATTCAGGCAACTGTATGTATAGCATCACATCAATCATTAACACAACTCATGTTATCATGAGAGTAGGTAAAAGTTTGTAAGAGTTTCTTCCCTTTGTTTCAACCAATATCACTAACAGGCACAAATTTCTACAGAGAGAAAAAACAAATATTGATCAAACTGAGTATAGGAGGCAATTGTCATTAAGATGATTAGAGTTTATAAATCAGACGACAGTTCAGACTTATCTTCAAAAAACTTCTAAGGAAACTCAAGACATTCTGTAGATAAGTCAGGAGAAATCATAGAATTGCATCTTGCATCTATTCAAATGATGTACAAGACTGGGGGTGATGGATATATTGATATATTCTTCATGATGGTCAATTTTTACTAAAAATGATTGGAACAAAATAATAGCATAATAGGCAGTTACCAAGTTGAAAATGTTAATAATAACAGGTACATGTATAACCCTGATGCAGTGTGCAGATCGAGGATATACAATGATCCTATGAACATTGGTCATTTTATGCAAATTGCAGATATATTTGAGTGGATCATATTACACAAGAGAGTCCTGAGGACCCTGGACTGCTCATCTGATAACTAGATGCTTAAGGCATCTGACATAAGTAAATTAACAGGTACAGCCTATGAAACAGAGATCGCTTTGGCCTAGCCAATTATGAAACCACAAACAAAATTTGAACAATCTTTGTAGAAGACCTTATGTTAATAACACATACTAAATATGAAAGCTCTATGCCTTGTTGTTATTAAGAAGATTTTTTAACATTCCCTTACATAACTCAATGTAAATCTTGTGATCAGGGAGTGATCCTGGGGGCAAGGCAAATTTTGATCCCAGGGACATATTTAGAACAATCTTTGTTGAGAACTTTTATATGGCGCTACATGCCAAAAAAATTGGTTTACACCAAATATGCTATCCATAATAAATAAAGTTATTACTATTACAACTATTATCATCATCATCATCATCATCATCACCATCCCTATTATTATAATACAACATCAAAAATAAGGCAAAGTAAAATAACTTTTTAATACAAACTGAAATACCTGGACTCTAATAATAACAACCCTACATTTTATCTAACACAATTAGGGATGAAGCAAAGCAAAAAAATATGGTCTAAACAATGGCCTAGTATTTGTGAACCAAGATGAGCCATGCAGTCAAGTAGACTACAAATTTCTTGTTTACACATTGTATGGAAAACATGGAAAAGATTAATCACAATATCTTTCATGGAAATGATGAAACTGATATATCAGGAAGTTTTTTGTCACTTTTGTTTAGAGTACAGCATTGTATTTGTAATAAGGTACTGAGAGAAAAACTGCTTAGGCAGCAAAAATTGACACAGTTGGGAAATAGAGAAACTTAGCTTCCTATTCAAACATGTTGATTTTAGTTTTGTTACTTAGATGTGTAGCACAAAGCAATGGACAAAAGTTATCATAGAATGCATTCTAAGTGTTTAATTTTTTGAAGGACTTATATACCATTGTGAAGTTAAGGCATTAAATTGATCAGGAAATACATTCAACCCTTACTATACTGAATACTATGGACAAAGATTTTGTCATCAGAATAGACTGAGGCCAGCATGTACATTCTTGTAGTTAGTATTCAATACTGCCTATCAAATGGCAGCTACTCAAAAACTAACATCTCCCTTGAAATTGATCAGTAAATGCTCCAAACTCAAGAAAATACAAATCCATCATTCAAACTAAGCAAGTTAAGGGTTTAAGATCATCATTCCTCCTGCCACTGTATCAAATAGAACAGTTACCAGCTACTGGCTAAAGTATGTGCACAAGACTTATTAAAAGCCAAGGTCCAGAAATCTACGCCTCTCAAGAGAAATTAAATAAGTTGACTGACAGCCTAATTTGAGCTATAAAATGGGGATGAACACTGCTTCTTGAAAGTAAATCATGGATTTGTTTGTGGTGCTAAAAAAATGATTTTAGAAACTCAAAAATAACATTCAAAGTCACTAGCCTCTCTAACAATTGTCTAAGGCAAATCATTTGATAGCTATCACTAAATTTTCTTGACTATCTGTGTCTTTCAGTTTGCAACCATGATTAAAATTAAACCAGAACATGAGCTAGATCAACATTAAACCAAAATCCAGGGCTCAACAAGTGAATACCCATGATGACCTTTAATTGGGTTTTGGCGACTTGCTACAGTAACTACAAGTAAACTTTTGGTTCTGCAAGTGAAATATATAGCTGGCTGTCAAATCAGGCCACCTACTCAGAAAAATAATGTCCAGCCCTGAAAACTGAACATAAATCTCAACTGAAGCACATTGAAAATAAAAACACTGACCTTTGACCCTGTACCAAGACTAACCATCAGTTTACACGCACCACGTTCTAAATATAGCTCTATAGCATCCTCTGACGTAGACGAAGCTGTCATTAACAGAAGACCACCTGCTTTAAGTGTACGGAATCGTAGAGAAATGTCTTCTGCTTCAGTAAATGACTCCTGAGGAAGTGTCACCAATACATATTGAGCTTCATTAAATGTCACCGTTGCTATGGCTACAAATAGAACAATGATAATAAAATATAAATAATCATAGATTGACTAAGTGGTGTAAGTTTCTTGAGGTTAGGTACATAAACTTTCATAGACTTCACTATTATTCTGTGAGTTAAAAGTGTTGCCAGATAATTGAATGGAAATATTTTAGTCTTTCTCACAAAATGGAATTACAGCTTTATTGCATTACTCTAGACATTGCAAAAAGGTTTTTAGCCACCCTGCTAACTCAGTTAGTAGCACGTAAGTCTACTGATTGAGGGGTCGTAGGTTTGATTCCCGGGTGGGGCATACTTTCGTGGAGCTTGGTCATGAAATTATTTTTATGGCCATTCTCTCTCCTACCAATGATTTTTAATTATGTAGGGCAGTTGTCAGTCACTTGCGAAAGTATGCACTTAGTAGTTGGTTAACAGCTAAATCCAGAGATTAAGCCTTTCTAGGGGGAGTGAGTAGGTTGACTGACCGCCGTAATATGACCAATGTGTTGCTACGGCGTAAAAAAAACAACCAAACAAACAAAGCAAAAAGGTTCAAAACCAATATGAGTCATTTAGAATACAGGTGACAGGATTCTGTAATGAAAAGATAGGGCACACTGGAACAAGCAATAACTTCATGTAGCTGTAATCTAAAATATTTGTGCTTAATTAATTTCAATAATGACTTAAATATCTTGGACAATAGCACCTGTTTATCAGATTCATCCTCAAGCACTCAAAATTTAGATGAAGAAATCTAAGCATAATTTTTTCAGATGAGAGTTATCAATTCCCGTAGGGCATAGAGGCTAGACCACCACTCATCTGAGAACTAGATCCCAAGTCCAAATTTGACCCTAGGGGTATTATTTTTACAGACTTGTATAAGGACCTTTAGGTGACACAACATGCCAAATAGGGTAGCCTTTAGCTGTATGATTTCAGAAAAGAACATCTTTGAAGTTTTGCCTATGCAACTCTATGTAAAATATGCAACTCCCACAAGCCGAAACACAGTCATAGATGCAAGGTGGACCAGTCGCAAAAGCTCACCATGTGCACTTAGTGCTCAGGCAGCTTTAAAATTTCAACTTTTGAACAGTTTTTCCTCCAAGATTTCTCAAAAATACTTATGAAATTGACTTCAGGCAATAGGGGAATAGATACTTTTTAGGGAGGGTAATGAGGGTTAAAATGGCCTTAAAACACTGTCAGTGGAGCTTAAAACATAATATAAAGCATTCACCTACCATCATGACAATTTTGACCTCTATAAGCTGTGTTTTCACAGTGACATATATATCTGTTCCAACCTTCAGAACATGATCCTCCATGTAAACATGGATGACTTAAACATTGGGGTTCCATTTTCTTACATTCAGCTTGTATACTCTTCTGTTTCTGTGTCCTAGCAACCGTCATTAAATCAACTTTCTCATCATTTATCTCCAGTTCTTGTATGCAGCCAACAAATCCATGTCCAAGAGTTCCAGACCATAATTCTTTTGGCAGACGATACTTGTATCTCTCAAAATCAATCCCACCGACAAAGAGCATATCTTCTAGATTTAATTGTTTACCAGAGCCGATAGTTTTATAGTCTGTCTCATGTGAATCAAATCGAATAAATCCTTTATCGCCACGGTAATTAAAGTACACAGAATGCCGGGTTCCATCGTCCACTCGTGACCTTGAAACTTTCTCTTTAATCGCTCCAGTGCCTATGTCCATAACAAGGTAAAAATGACCGTCCATTATTTCAAGAGCAAAGAAATCATGGTTACTTGAACCAAAAGTTCCGCTATTGTACATTATCAATCCATTAGATTCGGTCGTGCTGAATTGAAAGGATATCGTACCATGGTCACGATTCACATCCCAACGAGGTAATCCAATAAATGCTTCAGGAGTAAGAAAAGTGACTGGTTGAGCGTCTATCACTTCTACACATTTACCATATACAATGTCACCCATAACAGAAATAAGATGATGGTCTTGATGTGCTAACTCTATCAGGTCAAGGACCACGCTGTCGGCAGTATATTCAACCTGCAAATACAAGTTATACATCAAAGTAAACTTGAACATACAGTTAAAGCAAGAATTTTCAAGTCTACTATAAGTATCATTATTCAGTCGACTCTTGACAACTTCCATGATCATCGAGTCACACACCAACACCTACAGCACAGATTGCAGCCACAGCATACAGTGCTGACCCAAACAGGTACCCTATTACACCAGGGTGAAGTGGAGCAATGGCAGGTAAATTTCATGGGATCTTTTTCTCCTCATATTTAACATTTGGGACTTACAAATTGTAAAAAGCCTGATGATTTTGCAATTAAAATTTAACCCGAAAACAATCTTAAAAGATCTTTTGTAATTAACAACTAGAAAAATAGCTAGCAATGCTTAAAGTATTTGACTCTCTGCTAAATTTAGCATTATTCTATTTATTACCAGCATTCAGTGTTTAGTACTCACTTGTGACACATAATAATTGCAAGCAATTGAAGATCTGTCAAAGGGGAGTAACTCTAGAACCAAACAAAATGAGTTATTGTTCTTTCTCTATGTACTTCCAAGTCATTTTAATGAACAATGTCATGATTTACAATGATATGTGTCATAGGAAGATGACTAATAGTGACAAAATTATGTCCTGTACAAGCAAAATGGGCTATTGAAGTTTGTATAAGTGGCATAGAATAAGGTATTTTGGCTTAAAGAATTCATAAAAACCGCAAGGTATATAATATTGTCTAGCCTATAAGCCTAGTCTCATTCCAGGTAATATATAAGGTCAAACAGTAGGATTATAGTTTGTTATTATTCAAAATGGACAAACAGGGCACTGGGTCCTGCTTTCCCAACAGTCTATGAAATAAGTGGGTGTCTGGTTGCTCAGGACTAACATTTTTTAGTTCGAGCAACCAACAATGTCTTTTGGGAAACTAAAATTCTGCAAATGAGATATAGTGCTTGCTCTTAAAATGATCTGTTCAGACAACCTAATCCTAATTTCATAGATTGCTTCCCAACTCTTTGGCTCTTCCCTAAGCAGAAATAGATACTTTGTACATTGATGTGTTGATGCGCTCTTCTCCCTTTATCTCCTTTCCTCTCTATTTCTGTGTACCAGAATAATCCTTACTATCCTACAAAATCATAAATCATAAAAATTTCACACTTGATAAATACCTTTTTCATACATCCTCTAAAATTAGTTCTAACTTTGGAACCTAGAAGTTCATGAGGTCGGGGACTTCCACCAAGATATAATATGTTAGATGACAATAGACTGAAATCACCAGTGGTAGAACCTTGATCCCTTATATGTCCATCAACCTCTATTGTAATCTGAAATAAGAATTAATTTTCTAATTAGTAATTGACTAATTGACATGACATAATTAAAATAAAGCTACTTTGATGTCTTGATCTAAAGAATCTACCTCAGGGTACAAGAATGTTAGCTGTAATGCCAAACCAACAGAAAAACTATAACAAATAAGTAAGTATGCAATAATCATTTACTTAAACATTTCACAGTACCTGAAAAATTGAAAGTCATCAGAAGTGTGATCTGAAAATAATCTACACTACTCTACTAAGTGCGTCTTTATACAATAATTTCAAAATTTTAGTTCTTTTGGGTTTTTAACACTATGTTAATCAACCAGCCCAACTATATGAAATAAGTTTGTTTTGCTAACAATTGTGGCTAGTCCTAGGCTTTGGGCTACTACTTTAATATATGAATTGATTAGCAACAGTTATAAGACAATAAAAGTATTATGTCATAGAACACAGAATAAAATCTGATTAAAATCCCATCATAAATTAACCACTCATGTACTTGCTTATTTTACATTAGACAAGCTGGCAGTATGAGTCATGCTCAGTTGACCTTTGCTATTGCATTATTCAAGAAACAACTCAACTCCATCTTATCACATCCGATGTATTACATGCATCTTTAAAATAGCTTGAAAACCCCGATTTTAAATAGAAATTCTAAGTTTTTTAATATTTCATGTTCTGTCTCGCTAAAGCTTTTCATAAAATAGTCTGCACAGAGGTCATCAAAATGTGACCCATGTGCAATGTCAAGAGATCCTATGACAGCTGTATATAAGATATATATTACAAAGGTTGACAAAACAATAAACACCACTACAGGTCATCCACGTAAACATTGCGTGTATAAACATAGCCAGTTTCATTACACACAAATATTTAGGGATGTATTTTTTCAGTTTTATAGTTTAGTTATTTGACAATTATCTTATGAACATACCACTGTATAAAATTCAAAATGTGCATACCCCCGTAAACAGTATTTAAAATAAATGTTAAATATCAAAGTTGTATGTTTTAATCCGTAAAATGCTGTTCATGCATCAGCTTATTCACCTATTCAATGGGCAAGTCCATTATTTAAAGTACAAAAACACGTATGACCTAGAATACGACCTGTAGTATCCACTTTGTGGTTGGCACAAAGGTCAACAAAATGTGACCCTCTTTGCAATAACAAGAGATCCTATGACAGTAGTCTATAGGATATCTGTTTACATAGATTGATGGCACAATAAGCATGACTAGAAGCCATCTGTGACAATACAAACATCCTGATATATAACACTATAACTGTAACATAATTCTATACAAATATACTCTGTTTGCTTAGACTAATTTCATCAATAGATAATACCAGATGAATCTAGAAATTAAATGTATAGGTTTCAGATACCTGGGATTGTTGATAATGAATAATTACTGGAAGAACACTCTATTCAATATTTCAAGCAATAGGCCGATTTGAAAACCTCTTAAAAGACACACTATTTATTCAATTTTTCAAGAAATAGCCTTATTCCTATGATTTATATGGTATGAAATAAGAATGGGTGAGGAGTTCATGTAATAACAAGAGCTCCTCTGGGCGGGGCATTATACGCCCGTGTGCAGTCCATGCTGTGTTCTATCTCATATGAAGTCCCTGTGACCTTGACCAATGACCCCGGGATCTCAGAATAGGTCCCACCCTTAACTGGAGGGCTATCCAAAGCAAAGATTTTGAGAACCTAGGTACAGCCATGGTTGAGTTATCACCGGCACAAAGTTTTCCCCATACAAACTTCCAGTGACCTTGACCCTGGGGTCTCAGAACCAAAAGTTCTCACCCTTGACCCAAAGAGTAAAAGAATATTGATACATAAAATTAGGTGATCTTAGATAAAGTTGGTTGTTGGACAAGGTTTTTCCTCATGATTTCCTTGTGACTTTGACCATTCACCCAGGGGCCTAAAACCAAAGGGGCATATGCTAGACATTTAGGCTACCCTTAAATAAAATTTGGTAAACCTAGGTACAATCATTATTGAGTTATTGTCCGGAAAATGTTTCAATATAAATTAAGTCCCAGTGACTTTGACTTTTGACCCTGGGGTCTCCAAATCAAAAGGGAACATCCTCTACCAAAGAGCTATCAACACATTACATCTTGACAAATAGGCTGATCCACATAAAAATTTGGTTCACCTAGGTACAATCATTAATTAGTTATTGTCCGGACAAGGTTTTTCCATATGATGCCTCTGTGACCTTGACCTTTGACCTAGTTTTGACCCAAAACCAATAGGGAACATCCTTGACACATGGGCTACCCTCACATAAAATTTGGTAAACTAAATTCATGTTACTTATTAAATATAGCATTATTTCCATTGTTTGCCATTTTGACTTTATTAACATATTGATTGAACATTTGAAGTCACTGCTTGGTAATTTGATATCTTCTGGATGGTGGTTTAAACTTGACCCAGGGGCCCCGAAACTAATAGGGAACATCCTTGACACATGGGCTACTCTCACATGAAATTTGGTGAACCTAGGTAGATTGGTTGTTCAGTTATTGTCAGGACAAGTTTTTTTCCCATATGATGCCCCTGTGACCTTGACCTTTGACCTTGGGGCCCCAAAACCAATAGGGCATATCTTTGATACATGGGCTACTCTCACATAAAATTTGGTGAACCTAGGTACAATCGTTGTTGAGTTATTGTCCGGACAAGGTTTTTCAATATGATGCCTCTGTGACCTTGACCTTTGACCCAGGGGCCTCAAAACTAGTAGAGCATATTCTTGACACATGGGCTACTCTCACATAAAATTTAATCAACCTAGGTACATTGGTGGTTCAGTTATTGTCTAGACAAGTTTTTCATTGTTTGCCATTTTGACTTTATTAACATATTGAATGAACACATGAAGTCACAGCTTGGTAATTTGATATCTTCTGGTTGAAGGTTTAAACTAGACCCAGGGGCCCCAAAAACAATAGAGAACATCCTTGACACATGGGCTACTCTCACATAAAATTTGGTGAACCTAGGTACAGTCATTGTTGAGTTATTACCTAGACAATGTTTTTCAATATGATGCCACTGTGACCTTGACCTTTGAACCAGGGGCCCCAAAACCAATAGGGCATAACCTTGACACATGGGCTACTCTCACATAAATTTTGTGAACCTAGGTACATTGGTGGTACAGTTATTGTTTGGACAAGGTTTTTCCATATGATGCCTCTGTGACCTTGACCTTTAGGCCTGGGGCCCAAAAACCTGTAGGGAACATCCTTGACACAAGGGCTACCTTCACATAAAATTTTGTGAACCTAGGTACAGTGGTTGATGAGTTATTGTCCGAACAAAGATTTTCAATATGATGCCTCTGTGACCTTGACCTTTGACCAAGGAGCCCCACAACCAATAGGGCATATCCTTGACACAAGGGCTACCCTCACATAAAATTTGGTGAACCTAGGTACATTGGTGGTTCAGTTATTGTCCGGACAAGTTTTTCATTGCTTGCCATTTTGACTTTATTAACATATTGATTGAACATTTGAAGTCACTGCTTGGTAATTTGATATCTTCTGGTTGAAGGTTTAAACTTGACCCTGTTTCCCCAAAACTGATAAGGCACATCCTTGACACATGGGCTACTCTCACATGAAGTTTGGTGAACCTAGGTACAGTCATTGTTGAGTTATTACCTGGACAATGTTTTTCAATATGATGCCCCTGTGACCTTGACCTTTGACCCAGGGGTCCCAAAATCAATAGGGCATATCCTTGACACATGGGCTACTCTCACATAAAATTTAGTGAACCTAGGTACATTGGTGGTTCAGTTATTGTCCGGACAAAGTTTTTCAAAATGATGCCACTGTGACCTTGACCTTTGAACCTGGGGCCCAAAAACCTATAGGGCACATCCTTGACGCATGTGCTACCTTCACATAAAATTTGGTGAGTCTAGGTACAGTCGTTGTTGAGTTATCATCCGGACAAGGTTTTTCAATATGATGCCCCTGTGACCTTGACCTTTGACCCAGGGGCCCCAAAACCAATTGGGAACATTCTTGACACATGGGCTACTCTCACATGAAATTTGGTGAACCTAGGTAGATTGGTTGTTCAGTTATTGTCAGGACAAGTTTTTTTCCCATATGATGCCCCTGTGACCTTGACCTTTGACCCAGGGGCCCCAAAACCAATAGGGAACATCTTTGACACATGGGCTACTCTTACATAAAATTTGGTGAACCTAGGTACATTGGTGGTTCAGTTATTGTCCGGACAAGTTTTACCTATTTTTAGTCCCAGTGACCTTGACCTTTGACCCTGGGGTCTCAAAATCAATAGGGAACCTCCTCCACCCAAGGGCTATCTACACATAAAATTTGAGGAACCTAGGTGCATCCTTTCTTGAGTTATCATCCGGACAAGCAAGTGTCCACGGACAGACGGACAGACGGACAGACTGACAGACTGACAGACTGACAGACGGACAGACGGACAACAGCATAACATAATACGACCGTTTTTTCAAAACGGGCGTATAACAAAAATTAGTGAAGAATTACAGATGCTTTAAGTAAACTATATGGAAAACCATGCATCTGTAATTCTTCACTAATTTTTGTTATTACATGAACTCCTGTATGGCTCTCTATTAACAAGTGATTCGTGGTTCGATCGCTTCACATGAATTGTGGTTAAGATCTGATCGCCACTAGCTCGACTATCAACAGCCCTAATCATGAGACTGTATATCCTGTCTTACAAATATACTTTTATACAGTATCATCAAAATTATGACTTGAATTAGAAATTGAAACTCTTTAATAACATTTTTACCTCATTATATTAATAGTGCCATATATATAAGAAATTTTTCTAATATGAACGTAATGATCTTTAAGAATTGAGCTTTTTAATATCCCTATGGCTTCTTCAGTAAATTCCACTTTGTGTGACAATATAATACTATTACAAATGGGTCATACCAAAGGTTACTGAACAATACAATACATATGACAATGTTCTTATAATAATTTCATGACAGGCTCACTGATACAATACATCAGATTCAAACTCATAAAATGTGTTGCTACCGCTTTAAACTCAACAAACAAACAAATTCATACCATATTTACACATCAAGACAATATACCATGAAACAATAATGTTATAAGTCTAAGGGCATAAAAAATAGAAATCACTTTAAGCCTTCTTGCTAGATAATTTTTTCTTCTGCAAAAAAAACAACGGTTAAGTCAAGTATTGCATGGTATTTTTACTCCACATTGCAACATTTATATATGTTTGTTTGTTTGTTGTTGTTGGGTTTAATGCCGTAGCAACTGGTCATATAACGGTGGTTAGTCAACCTACTCACTGTTCCCAGAAAGGCTAAATCTCTGGATTTAGCTGTTAACCTACTACTAAGTGCATACTTTCGTCAGTGACTGACAACTGCCCTACATAATTAAAAATCATTGGTAGGAGAGATTATATTTGATAATAAAATCAATTTTTGGACATTTTTAGTACCCACACAGTGCAGAAAAGGTTATATATTGTCGAATAATGGCAAATTCAATGTCACCGACCAAGACTGTCAACACCGATCTCAATGATTTACAAAAACTTAATTTACAATAACTATAGAAGTAGTAAAAATGTACCCATTGTGTTTTAATCAAGAAAAGTTTTATTCCCATGAAATATTTTTCTTTAAATAGTAATATAATTTAATTGAAACTGATATGTCTTATTGTAATTATAATGAATAACCAACAATTAGCGATAATTGATTATTAAACTTCATAATCGATTGTCTCCCACTTCTAATGAAACGATCGGTCATCGTTTAAAATTGATCATCATTTAATCCCTAGTATTTATCAATGCTTGCTTTCAGGGTGTTTTGACCATGACATGGTACTATAAACTTTATAAAGCCATATGTATCCTAGCTCAGTGACTGTAGTCAAGTTATCTACAACCACAACTTATGAGGTAAATGTTGATCTGATCTCTCATTGGTAGATCTCTGTTTCACCTAGTTGTATTTTGAGGGTATAAAGTCATAGCAACACATTGTATTGGTCATATCAAGGTGGTCAGTCAACCTTATCACCATTCCTTAACAGGCTAAATCTCTAGTAGCTTTAGCTGTTGTCCTATACCTAAGGTGCACACTTCCATCAGTGACTGACAATTGCCCAACATGATTTGGAATCAATTGTAGGAAGAAAAATGGCTGTTAAATATTTTTCAAGACAAAGCTCCATGAAAGTATGCCCTCACCCAGGGATGGAACTTACAACCCCTTTATCATCAACCCCTCTATCAGTAGACTTGTGTGCTACCGACTGAGCTTGTTATACTAACACAAAATTCTGATGAAAGTTATATACATTTGTTTCATAAAGATTACCAAGAAGACAGAGGTAAAAGTGTACAAGCGAATACAAAACAATCAAAAGCACATAAAAACCTTGCATCAAGCCCTTTCTTAGGGCTAAAACAGTAACCTTATATAAGTTATATTAATAGTTGAACAACAGAATCAGTATAAATAGCACCACATATATTAATTGAGCAAACTTCACAATATTTAATATTTAACAAAAGCACCTATTTCTGACAATACTCAAGCTGTGATGTTAGAAGTCAGGAGAGACAAATAAGAACAAAATTAGAGAAATTAATCAGAAAGTAGAGAAATGTTCAAGAAAAAAGGTCAAGGCTATAGACACAATCCAAATTCAATGACAGAAGAGTCTTATTCTCTCTTAACAATTGATAATCAGTCACTAAATCATGATGAAATCATTTTAGTACATGCAAGCACCCATACTAAGAGCCAGTTTTATAATACTTGATATCCAAAGTGGAAATTTCCCAACCAACTGAACAACGATATGTTGATAACAAGAAATGTAATCTGGAAACCACATTCAAAAACATTAACACAAAAATTACAAAGGGAAATAATTGTAATCCATAATAAAGCCAGGTAGAGTTGTGGTTACTGTCTTATTCTGTTGATCACATGGTATGTCATCATTGTATGAAGTTTCATAATGATCTGACAATAAATGGCAGAGATATATATGCTAAATTAAAAACTTTAACGCAACTGTTATCGACACCGGACTCCCCCCTGCTCGACCGCCCACCCGTTGAAAAATCCAGATTATAATATCTTCAAACAAAAATGGAACTTACTTCAATCTAATGCCATTCTTAAAGACATAAGGAAAAAACACCCTTATTGAGCTGTTACAGGTTGCTAGCACAATGATATTATCATTTATTATAATATATAGAAGATACACAGTAAAACTGTCAGTGTTGCGTTACCCTCTCAAATTAAAACATTACATTATCCTCTACATGTTACTTTTTCTTATTCCTATACATAGCCTTAAAGCTAAATAATTTATCCACACAACTATTGTAAGCCTTGTCCCTACCAAAGCTCAAACAAAAAATATTTTATCAAGTTTCATCAAGGACTGCCAGAGAGCAGATGCAAGATTATATATTTGCCCACACATATATGTCCAGACTTCCAGCCATGTAGCTGTCAACCATAAGTGATCTACAATGCTTTTCAACAGGTATATAATAAAAATATATAATAACAGAAGAAAAAGCATAATGAAGTTCTTGTTTATGGAATGTCATAACAAAAACAAATGTGTGTTAATAAACGTCAGAGGAAAGTTAATCAGTTTGTTGTCTTATTTTGAGTTGAGAAAGTTTTCATGTCCGCAGGGAGTATTATAAAAGAGACAGAAGATCAATATACAACAGTTAGAACTCAGAAACATAGAACAATGATACCATGATACGCCAAATACATGTCAGTTAATCCATCAGGGAAATTATAAGAAGAGAAAAATAACTTTCAAGATTATAATTAATGAAAATACAGAAAAATGTTTTTTGATATCGAATTATGCAAATTAGATAGATGACAAAGTAAATGGAGTGCTTACCCAGGTATTTGCATTGATTTTAATTTTGCAGCTAATTTTTATTGAATAAGTCCAACTTACAACATCACCTTTAAAATAAATATTTTGTCAAAAATTGTATCAAAGTTAAATATACATAAAAATGAACTAAGGAAGTGTTAGGCAATCTTTCTTGATTTAAACAGGTCACATGACTTGTTGGTAACATGAAAGGGTATAAACAGCCCCACTGAGACTCAAATCAATGACCAACTTAGGGACACTAGATTCAAATATCATGCATAAACTTACTGCACCATGCACCAGGCTATTTCCAGCCAGTCAGTTAAATGTACAAATCATTAACTCAAACTATGAATGTGTTACATCAATCATACCATACCAAAGCATCACACAGACAATAAGCACAGCACAATAGTATATACAGGTCAAGTTTTATAAGCATTTACTAATAAACTGATCACACCAACTATTTCATTTCTGAGTTCCAATTGTGCCGAATATAACCTAAATCTGGAGGGAACTAGAGTCAAGAGAAATAACTAAATGTCAGAGTCTAGTTAATGACACAAACAATCCCGGCCAAGTAATGTATCAATCTTCTATAACTAGAAAACATCGCCAAACATCAGCAAACAATGGCAAACACCAAAGGGTTTCTAGGATAATAGATGGCAGAATAATCAAATTTAAAGTAAATAAATGTCACTGCACATTGATCAATTCAACATTTTAATTGGCTACTCTACATCTATGTATAGTATAGTTTCATCAATAAATAATGAATATATAAGTCAATCTAAATATACTTCATTTGTCTTGTTACTATGTTTTTATGTTGGTATGTATGTGAGACTATAAGGAATCTATTCTAAGCAATTTTACAATTCATCATCAAACTTATTTGCAACCATTTTGACCTCATTCCACTGTGTAAGGATGAGATTACTCTTAGACTTCAAATTTAGATTTTACTTGCAATAATTCTATTTAAAGTATTTTTACAATTGATGATGAAAGTGGGTTGCAACCATTATGACCTCATTCCCTGGATAAGAACTATAAATAACTGTACTTCAAATTTAGACTTTCAGCATGAGGATGATCCATGCCACAGAAAACCAAGAATGATAATTGGTCAGAGTGTGTATTTAAGACTGAATTAAAGCATACAACCTCATGAACACTGTCCCCTAAAACAAGGTCTCATGGCTATCAAATGTCAGACAATCTAGCCGTCTGCAGCCTAACCAGTTTGTGGAATGCCTGCAGTTGTTGAAAAATAAAACTGAGATTTGATTGACTGAATAAGCTCTGGGTATGGCTCTCCATGTGAAAAAGTAACCAGTTGCATGCTTATGCAAAAGTTGAAAGTCTAGCACATGTGCATCTAAGAAGTTTTATGGCACTGTGAAATTTCCATCTGTATTGTAAATGTATGTTCAATGTTCTATTTATGGTAGCTTATAAAACCACAGTCCTTCAATAAAACATCTCAGGATTGATCCGCCCCAATAATCAATAAAAAGACATCAGGTCTGCAAGTTCATTTGAAATATCAATTTAGGACAAAAAGTGGCAAACATATGAGAAGGTATGTCAGAAACAGAACCATAAAAACACTTAGAATAGTGATAACATGGTTTATATATCCTACCAATGGGAGTGTAATGGCACATGAGTCGTCAAGAAACATCAGTCTGTATAAAACAAACTAGTTCAATATACATCAGTCTGTATGAAACAAAGTAGCTCAATATATAAAGATTTAGATGTCATTCCAGAACATTATAGTCGGATTTCTGAACGTTGGGCTCCTATAAATGATCTGTAAGTCAGAAAACTGTTAGCCATTTCTAAGTGAAAGAGCTTGTTTTGACATTTGGTGTAAACCAATAAAATCCTTGGTCTGAACTGGGATTAAACCTGTTATGTTTCAGTTTTAAGTGGACACTCAACCAGTTGCCGTAAAAGATAGCTAAAATGCAGGGATGTATAAGTGCTATGCCATACCTCTGATAAAGCACAACAAGAAAATGTGGACATGGCTTAATAGTTACTACAATATATCAGAGTAATTATAGTAACACATGTATTTCCAAATCTAGACAAAATACAAAAGAATTTTGCACCACACTTACTGCACTTTGAGTTAATGGAAGGAACATGTTACATCACATATACCAATGGTATGAAGTAAAATTGACAAATTCATGTTTTGGAGAAGTACAAGGGAGGGCATATAGCCAAAGACAAACAGATTCAGATGATGCAACAAACACCTAAATGTCTCCATGTCCAGGGAAAACAAAAAATGGATGCCCAATGACAGAGCAGATCGACACTACATAATAACACATAATTGTTTTTTATTCAATGCAAAACAGCAAAACAGAAAAGTTAAAAGAATGAAGGCCAAGATAGGATCAATGACCTGGCAACAACTGCTCTTCATTGTACACAATGACTAAATTACAACAATTCTAAAGGCCAAAGGACAAAAACTTTCCAATAGATCTATATCCCTCAGATATTGTTCTGTGATCTCAGATATTTCAGATCTCTATGTGTCAGTGATCATGTTCTAGGATAGATAACGGATCAATAAAGAGACAACAGAGCTATAACTTTGTCCTCACTGAGTCATAAACGTGTCGGTCACCTCCCATTTGTTACTATTCTAATAGACTTCATGTGTCAGTAACAATGGTGGAGGGAGGTTTACATGTTATGACTTGTTCATGGAATGGATGAATTTACTACAAAAACAGTAGTTAGATGGTTTGGATTTTAGGATGTTTATCAGCATTTTTCTGTTTCATTATGCAGTAATAAAATGGCCAGCTCACTTTACAAGCTCTTCTGGACTGGAGGTAATAAATGTTTGCTCAAAGAAGAAAGAAACTATAGAAGAAAGTACTCCCTAACACATTTTCTAGGTGCTTCAACATTTTTAAAGTCAAACTCTATGAAGTCCTAATCAATAAGTATTAAAAAACCAAATCAAATCCTCTATTCATAAACTAAATCATCCCTAGGTGGTCCCAAGCCCAGTTAAGAAATAGTGAGGGTTGTCAACACAGCAGAAGAATCACAGACCAATGGAAGAAGTTCTTCTCAACAAATGTTTCCAATACACTTAACTTGTTTGCATAAAGATCTATTCCAGGTCTGCACATAATAAATCCATATGGAGTGGACAGACTTAAGAGCAAAACTGAACAACAAAGACCACAATCTATCCATAAACTGTGCTAATAAGGTTAAGCAATCTCATTCAGTCATGTCTAATTTGGCATTCCTTAATAGTTGACACCATGGATAATGATTTTGTCATTTATTTGACATTTTATTCAAAACACTTGAGACAACCTTGCTCTTAACTTTGTAACAGGTTCATTTTGATTTTAATAACCTTTTGTCTATATGGAATTATACTGTAATCCTATCATATATATTCTAAACATGGCATTTAGCAGACTCACAGACAAGTCCTTGAACAATAACACTTAAGAATCAATCAGACGGAAAATTTCTCAGATTTTAGTGGCCTTGATGTGTCTAAAATTTGTTATATAACATGACAGAATTCACTGAAGCAAACACAAACAGATAAAGTGAATGTCACTGATTTCTAGCAGAATGGATTGTCATTTCTTGATTAAAAACTACGGCTAAATTTATTACCTCTTGTTTATTGGAACAATTTTTTTCTTTATATTCTGTCCAAGGTTACTTGTTTGACATTTTTGATAGTAACTTTTAAAGTAACAAAATGATGAAATAATTAATTCATTATAAAAAAACATAATTAAGTTAATCTTTTAAAGTAACAAAATGATGAAATAATTAATTCATTGTAAAAACACATATTAATTAAGTAAATCTATCACATACATGTAAGTCATAATACAATTAGTTTCAACCCAAAAATGTTAACTTTACTTTACCAAAAATTTGTTATATATCATATACATATAAAAAATACTGATACATTTTTTTCTAATGAAACTGTGATGCTGCTGATTGTCCAAAAAACGCAACACTTATTAATGGTAAAAATCCCTTTCAAGACATTTTCACAGAAAAGTACTATTTAACATTAGAGTAAAAATAAAAACACTGAGGAATCAGTAATTATCATATCAAGGGGATATTTTAAAATCAAAGAGTAAGTAAAGAGGTATGAATTATAGCATCTTTAAAAGATTTGTCAAGAATATTAAGGGTTTTACATGTTTGAAAACACAAAACCTACAGAGTGACAAGAGATGTACAATAACTACACAACATCAGCATCAAATCATTTTTTTCACCTGTAAAAACGAGGATAAGGAATATAGGTCACAGGTTTATTTCTACAACAAAATCAAGGGAGAAAACTGTCAGCATATAAAATAGGTCAATGTCTCTACAAACAAAACCTTGAACACAATTCACTTCAAACATATATCTAGGTAGAGATAGTTTACATATGGTTGTCACAAAACAATACAGGACACATGAAATTAACAATATTCTATGTTATTTACAATGTAATACCCTCACAATAATTTACAGTCAACATTTACATTAAATTACTTAAATAGACTGGTTTGTGAACCAACCCACTTTTTGTTTAATGCAATATAAAATTGAAAGAATCATAAAAAGCCTAGATTATTTTCTTTTAGTTCAGAAACAAGATGACAAACATTTTCATGTTCAAAATGTTATTTCTGATATAAAACAATTGTAATTATTACATCTAATTTCATATTAAAAGGTATGGAGCGGAACAAAAAAGCTCAAACTTGTTCAATAAACTTAAAATACAAATCGAATAATAATCTTTGGTATAAATTGTGTAATATTGTTAGCTAATCAAGATAAAGTAGTCAAAACTAATTTGACCAGAATTGTTCATTGTCTACAATAATTTAGGATGGGTCATCTATAGAAAACATGCACAAGTTATTAGATATGTTAAATCTATATGTTAAAACTTAATTTTTAGGAGAAAACATTGATGAAAGACAAATCTCACAAAAACCAAAACAATGAGAAGGCAAATAAAAATAAATAAATAAGCAAATTAACAGAAAACAGGTATTTCTGTTGTGAAGATTAAGGTCATGCTTCTCATGCAGGGTTAAAAACATGCATCATGCATATTAAACCTATTACTTACATCACAAAATGTATCGCGGTTGGTCAGCTAGTGTGAAAATATAGAAAACACGCAGAAAATTGTAAATATAAATAACTAATGTGACACAATTTTGATAAATTCTACATTCCAGTTGTAACCTTGATACAGTAAGACATACTAGATCTGATTGTGAATCTACTATATTCAAATGCCTATACAAAGTTTTTTGATAAGACATTTTGAGAAAACCATCTCTTTTTTATCAACAGAACAATGACCATGACATGACTTAAGCTACATTAAGAACTTGATTTCCTTTATAGACAGCAAGACATGTTCAAAAGATGAGTCCATCCTCATGTCAGAATATTAAGAGATCTCCAGTAGAAACAGACAATTAATAATCTTGTGAGACATGAAGTCAAATTTTGTATGTAATACTATGTTCAATTTTCTCCTATTTTTGCCATTGCTTCATGTAGTCCTTGATGTCAACCAGAACAGGTTAAATTGTTAAATTTTACTCTTTTCCACACATGCATGTCATTAATTTTACACCATTTGAAAAAGTGCACGCCATATTGTAACAGAGAGAAAGTATAAAACATTAAAGCCATCAAATCAATTGTTAAGTCTAAAACCTTCAAATTTAACAAGATAAATCAATGGATTCACAATCAGACACAAAGAATGTCTTATTAAAGACAGTATCATTTATTTCAAAGTATGCTGTGTAATTTTCAAGTCTTGTGTTTCATTCAAAAAGTTATCTTGAACATTTTTTTGTTTGTTTTTAGATAAAGGCAAAAATACATTAAAACAACGCTGAGCAAATTGATTAAAAGTCCTAATTTTTTTCCCGAATAAATGCTGGAAAACAAAAATAAAAAATATTAACATGTATCTTAAGTCTTCAAGCTTTTACATTTTGCAAAGTTTCAAATCAGAAGTAAAAACCTTATATCAAGACCTTATAGGCTTTGCAATTGTACACAACTTAGAAAATGTGTTCAAGATAACTTTTTATCAATATATTTGTCATTGGAAATGCCTCTTTGTATTTCATGTTTTTTCTTTAGCATTTCAGAAGAAAAGAAAACAATCAGATGATGAAATTTAAATTGCACTAAGAATTTAAAATTGCAAATATACAAAGAGACATTCCCTTACAAAAAAGCAATTGATTATTAAAATACATATGTGTGCCATCATAACAGTGAAAAAGTACAACTAAGGTCCAATTGTATGAGAAGTACCATTAGAAAAATTACAATTTTTGTGACAAATTGGTTTTCTTAATGTTAAAACAAAATAAAAATATTGTTACAAATTGTTGCTTTTCTTAATGTTTAAACACATTGTAACCTTGTTATACACATTCAGCACATTTGTGTCATTCAATTTAATAAAAAAATAAGATAAAAAGATATTATATCATGCAAGTGTATAATGTTAATTTTAACAAACATGGCAGTATTATAACACAAAATTGAGTATTTTTCCTAAATAATGCATGTAATATACAAGCATGAATTATCAATTATATAGTATACTATGTTCAGTTGAATCATACTTCCTTTAGAACTGCAATTATACTAAACATAACATGGTTTTCCTTTCTGGAGGAGGTACACCCAGCAAAGCAGAACATTGCTTTTGGTTTGCATGTTAAAGCACCAATTAAATTGTTTCAAGTAAAGTCAAAACAAAAATGTATGTAGAATTTCAGAAGTTAGGTACAAGTCTTTATAAATGTGAAATGCAAAATTAATCAATCTATTTCAAATAGTGTGAAAAAGCTAGACTCCATTTCCAGTTCATAAACTAACTAGATATTTAGTAGGGATTTATTTGCAGACATTAGAAGATCTTATGGATTATTGAAAGCTCTGTAGTTGTTCTAGTATACTAACAAAGGACCTGATGATACTTTATCAAGAAGATTAATAAAGCATGCCTGGCTTTTTTTAATCATCAGAAGAAGCAAACACAGGTAAAAGGTCTCCACATCACATCAAGGGTCCCATGCTCTCACACTTCCAGATGAAGTTTAAATTTGATATCACATTATGCTGCCCACTCTCAAAACATATTAGCATTATTTTTGTATGAGTACAACAGGGGACAGAGATATCAATGTTTTTTTTGACATAGTTTTGCCTAAATTCTTCTATATTGTACCGTTTATATTATAGTAAGATGCTTAATAACATTCTGCCAAGAGTCTTAAAAGTACAAATATTAGTACTGAATACCTCCTAACACTTAACTTATAAAAAATTCACACAATAAATTTATGATGACTAATTAGGTCATTATAAAGTTAATCTGCAAAGTCTCCTGGGTAACATAGAGCAATAGACAAGCTGTAAAATATGACAAGTAACTATTGTAAACAAAGTACAAGCAAAAGTAAATTATATAAACCAGTACTTCTATTAAGACATGTGAATGCCTCTTCTGTTTTATGCTCCTTGGAAACAGTCAATGTCTTATGTGCCAAGCAAGTCACCGAAGGATTGTTCCTTGGATACACCAGTTCTTGACAACAATCCTTATAATGCAAAACAGACAATTATTTCTTAAAAAGAATATGTTTGATTACTAAGCTGGGGTTGAACCTTCAGCCCTCTATCAGAGACAAGGAAGAGAGATGTGAAGTCAGGCAGCATTACCATTCCACTGCTGATTGCTCAGACTGTACTTAATCCTTATGCTTGAGGTGCAACACAGCAAGGTAAGTGTATCAATCATAAATTTCTTCACTCTTAACCTGTCGAGGTTAAAAAATTGACTAGCCTTGTCTTAAACTTGGAGTAGTCCATTATTAATCAAAGGGAGATTTATTTAAATGCAGTTAAGACTGCAGACTGCAAATGTGCAGTTTGGTCTCACTCTCTGTGAATGGCCAAGACATTTTCAATATGTCTTCAGCAAACATATACAGGTTAAATGCAACACAGATCAGGTTATTCCTTGTACATCCTCTGCATATGTCCATCAGTGCATCAGACCAAACATTGTTTTTTATTATTAAAGCAAATGGTAATAACAAAGAAAATTAACTACAATGGAGCTGAGCAAGCAGGCAAAAAATTATTTTGGTTTGTGTGAAGCAGCTAAAACAGTCAAAATAGCAGTTGGCTGAGGCCAGTGTTTGTTCCAAGCAAGCACTACAGGAACAAATATCTGTGAATAGCAAAAAATATGTTCTAAATTCTAAAGTGTTGTATTATTTTCAAATCTAAAATTCACACTAGCAAGAACGAACCAGCAATGTTGGGAGTAAAACCAAAATTTGATGTAAGTGGATAAAAGGGTGCAAAAGGTTAGTGTCTGCCAAAAAATGTAAAAGAATATGTAATCATGCTAAACACTGTATTTCTACCATGAATAACTAAAGTGCCTACAAAATGTATGACAAAGGAATTATCTATTGTTTGTGTGCATTCTAAGAAAAAAACCTAGATATAAACAAAAAACTCATTAAATTTTCATGCTAATTCAGCCAATAAATCAGCAAATTATTTTCTATGAGCTGCAAGAAAAAACGAGAAAAATAACGGTGCAATTTCAATTCAATAGGACATGCACTGTTCAATTTTCCTCTAAATAAGATTAGAACCCATCCCAAATCATGTTATAGTAGATTAAACATAGTGATGGGATATTTCATAGGATAGATGACATTCCTTTGTTGATGAATTACGTGTTTGCATCTCATAAAATAAAACTATGTAGACAGTATATACATCAAACTTAGAAATGAAATCATTTTACTAGTACCAAGTAGGCGTTAATATAGCTAGAGCTCTTAATATAGATTTATTATATTTTGGAGACAAAGGATTTTAAATAAATATTTCATATGTAATTTTATATCTAGGTGATGTATACGTACATCATTTTTGACAATCTTTGTCATAACCAAAGACTAATTCTAGTGGTTTTATTATCATTAAGCAAGAAAGACCCGAGGTAAAAAAACAACACAACTGAGTTTCTTAAAAGTTTTCAAATTACTTGGTGTTAGTTTATATACAATGATGATGTACCAGTAGAGCTAATAGGAGCATTTAATATCAAAACTCTTATGACCCCTTTGATCCCCCAAGAATGGCTCATGGGGCCAAAATTATCAATGGTCTTGTAACCTTTTTGGTCATAATTCCAATTATATTTCACATTAAAATAGTATCATTCAGGTATTTTATAATAACATTCCCTGGTGAGTCAGTCTTAATTTTTGTTTGCCTTAATTTTTTGTTACCTTTTTTCGTCATAATTTCTAATATTTTTTTATATCATAATGATATTATTAGTTTTTTTAAAACCATTCCTTGGTGGGCCAGTGATATTTCTATTAAATAATTATCAAAGATTACTATCAGGAAATTAGCAAAATTCGAAAATTTTGATTTAAACTGACATGGAAAGCAATTAAATTGAATGACAATTAAATTTAAGGCAAAAAAAAACCTTAAACAAAACCATGAAAACTCCAAAACCAAGGGAGCTCACAGAATTTCTTCATGCGGTTTTTTACTGTAATGAATTTAGCTTTGATATTTATTCTAATCAAATTTATTCCAGCAAGAAAAATCGAGAATTCATGAAAAAAAAATTGACAGTAATTTAATTTACATACAAATCCTTCTATTTTCATGCCAATCAACAGCTACTTCTAAGCCATTTAACATAATATGATAGCATGTCTTTTATGGAAATACAAACATCAGAAAATCAATTCTCATTTAAAAGGAAACAGGAACTAGTCCTGTACGGCACTCGTATCTCCTCCCAAGATGCTAATTTTGTTGTCAACTGAATGAAAGGACATAGCTTTTTGATAATGAAACTTCGTCAAAATTTCTCCAAGGGTTTAAAAAGCTTTGAAATTAAGAACTAAATGAAAAGAAAACAAAAATTAACATTTATTTCTATTGACCTTGAGTCTCTCCCACAAAAAGTTGTCAAAGGCCTGGTTAAGGCGAGCAAGAACAAATGTTTATGGTACTAGACAAGGCTCCATCCTTAATTACTAAGCACTTGGTAATAACTTAGTAATGGGAACAAAGGGAACATGCTTTAAAAGTGATTATTCTTCCATCACCAGGGTATCATTTCAAGTGCATCATATAGCTGGCTTTGGGCCTACCAATCTTTATAATTATGCATCATCTGCTTAATTCACTTTGTAAAAAATACAAATATGAGGTATCATAGTTTCCAATAGCATGTTTAATACAAATACAGCATGCACATGGAAACAAACATATCAGTAGTAAAAATATTTGGACTTGAAGAAATAGTATATGGAATATGTAATATGAATTGATCTTCACACATAAAAATCTGCCTAGATCTGAATATAAATCTTCTTTTAATGGGTATATATCAATTACATGGCTTATCTCCCTTACCCTGGATTGACAATAAATATTCAACAGAGGCATCATTAAGTCCAGACGAGACTCGACTAACAACAGGATACATTGAAAACTCATATAACATACTTAGAATACGATCCCGCTGGGTGAATAATATGTATCTTTAGTCAACTTAAATATTCAAGCCGTGACACTTTACTTTGGAGATATCCCATAATATGCTGGGACACCTATACTTACGACGGGAAATTATTCCACCGAGGAGCGACGGAAAATTATTCCCGACGAGGAATGATGCATTTATCACGTTTAATGAGAGACTTCAAAAGCAAGGGTGACAATTTGGGAAAAAATGGATGTAAGGTCGTAACGGAATGCAACAAGATCTCATTTGCATACAAACCGCGATATTATTCCATCTATTATCTTAGAAACACATAGCGAGAAATACGAGAAAGCCTCATCACAAATGAGGATTAATTTTATTATCTGGATAAGCAATCCATGGAAATATTATGAGACTTAGATGATTTCCTAAGAGGGGCAATAAACAATAAATGTGTTTCTCTTTAGCTATCTATCTTGTCAGTAGAGATATATTCTATCAGGCTGGATAAAATAAATACTAATTCCAATCATAAAATATCTATCTATTGTTGACATAAAACAAAGCTTTAAGCTAACTGAGCTAGTTTTTACAGTATATTAAGCTCTAAGCTAGCAGTTTAATAGTTTCGTAAGCTTTTGAAACTGTTTTTAGTGGTTTTAAATATAATGTAACTGCTGCTGTATTTCATGCATGGTTTTAACATGCCTGTTGCAAAATATTCATATTAAACTAAAAATGAGAAAATCAATGATAAGTTTTGTAAACATGAAAGTGATCTGAACTTATAGAAATTATATATTTTGAGCCAAAACTGTGCTTTTAGTGGCAGTCACCATTGAAGAGTTGTTAGTTGGATACCAAACCAGGACAAGGAAGCAGATTGTATAGGCATATATAGGATCCCAGTCATTACTTTATCCCACTAGCCCAAAGTCCAACAAGAAGATCTTGGACACTACACTGCTTGCCAGAGACTTAGACAAAATATCTAAATAACCTCTATGATAAAGTCAATACAAGGGAGGTAATTTAAATAGTCAATACAAGGGAGATAATTCAAATTACCTTTACGGTGTAGTCAGTACAAGAAAGATAATTTAAATAACAACAGTGGTTTAGTCAATACACGGGACTTAATTTAAATAACTTTTAAGGTGTAGTCAATACAGGGGAGATAAATCAAATAACCATTGTGGTTTAGCCAATACATGGGAGATAACTCAAATAACCTTTATGGTGAAGTCAATACAGGGGAGATAAATCAAATAACCATTGTGGTTTAGCCAATACATGGGAGATAACTCAAATAACCTTTATGGTGTATTCAATAAAGGGGAGATAAATCAAATAACCACTGTGGTTTAGCCAATACATGGGAGATAACTCAAATAACCTTTATGGTGAAGTCAATACAGGGGAGATAAATTAAATGATCAACTATTTGATGTGTTAAATACAAGGGAAATAATTTATATTATCAACTCGTTTGGTTTAGTCAAAACAAAGGGAGATAATTTAAATAATCTTTGTAGTCTTGAAGACCAGAAAGTTAATTGGTTTTAGTAATTTAAGATTGTATAGATTTCCTTTCAAGAAACTAATTCAAACTTTGTGGTTGGCAAAATTGCAATGGCAGCAAAAAATACTTCACACAATGAATTTTGCAATAAACAAAGAAGGAATAATTCAATTAGAAAATCTCTGCAGAATTTTACCAACTTGGGCTATGTGGTTGATATGGAAGGGATGTAGTTTGAAGAAAATGTTGACATTGGACAACAAAGTTAACCCTAAACATAAAAATCCAGGAGTTAACTCTATCACAAAAATTTATGTGTAGGTGTTTCCCCCAACCACCATGTCAGGTGTAACACCTAATCACAAAAATTCAGGTTTTACCCCCTAGCACAAAAATTAAGGCCTAAGTGTTTCCCCCAAGCATCAAGCCAGATGTTAAGCCCAAGCACAAAAATTGAGGTGTTAACCCCCTAGAACAAAAATTCAGGAGTTACCCCAAGCACAATAATTGAGGGGTTACCCCCAAGCAACTGTAATTGAAAGGTGAATTCATGTATCAAAACCTACATTGGTAGTGGTACAGATAATTTCAGTACAGTTTGTTGGGACTTTTATCTAGTAATATTTCTCACTATCTATAGATTTGCTTTTAAATAATTTATAATTTATTTTCTTAACACAATAAAAAATAACACTGACAGGTAAATTTAAAATTAAACAAGAAATGTAATGTGGAAACCACATTAAAGCTGGATTTAAAAACTTTAACGGAAAAATTTAAAAAGGGAAATAATCCATAATAAAGCCAGATAGAGTTGCGGTTATTTTTATAGTTCTGTTCATCACATAGTATATTATATTGTATGAAGTTTCATAAAGATCTGACAATAAATGGCAGAAATATATGCTAAATTAAAAACTTTAACGAAATTGTTAACAACACCGAACACATTTTTGCGTTGAAAAATGCGGCTAAAAAAACCTAAAACTGTGATAAGTAGATTCAAGACAAAATAGGCCAAAAATATTACAATGTACTTAAACAACCTATCAATTTTGAAGTAAATGTGTTAGTAAGTTTTTCAGACATACAAAATAATAGAGAGAAAAATTTAGCTTGACAAATAGTATTATTAAAAAACCCAAGTCTTCATGCAACCAACATCAATAGCAAGTAATATGGATTTTGTTTGCTTACTAACATTTTAGGCATAACTCAGAGTTTCCTAAGTGCATGGAAAATATCTGTATAAAATTTTACTAAAATTTATTAAACAAAAACTTCAAGTTTTATTGCTTCAAAATGAACATTTTGAATTTTGGAAACCACAAATAAAAACAAGGGAACCAGCATGTCTCGTAAAAACCACACGTGAAACACTTGATCTAACGTAAGTTTAAATATAAAGCATTGGCACAAAATTGATTAAAAATAATTAAAACTATAAAACTCCCCGTCTTCCCTGCAATATCTTTAGTTACTAAGTATAGAGCCAATCTCTTAACTTTAGATGTTAAATATATATCATGCAATGCCAGATTGATTAAATTTCTGATTTTCATAAAAAAACAACCAGGGAGGAAAAATAATTAAAACGTATAACTCTACTTGGAAGTATGGTTTATCTAGCTTATAAATAAGTATTTAAATAAGTGGATATGATGTAGGGAAAGGATAGGCAGGGACATGCATTATAAAGTATATAATATATAGTTCTATATGACATTTAATTGAGTCCTTATCTCCGATAATATTTAAGTTTTATTGTTTATTATATCATTAAACTTAACCTAAGCACTACACCCCCATAATGACATGGGTGAAAGTTTAAATCTTATATAAATCCTGAAAATTTTACACAATTCTGAAATTTTGGAGTTTTCCGGAAGAGTATTCTTTAAGAACTGTAAAATTCAAATATCCTGACCCTCATGTAAAATAACTTTCATCCATGTTTATAGTAAGAACATCTATAATAATAAAAAATATTTCAAAATAAAATGATATAGAAAAATATTGTTGCCATGGAAACCTACCTTCCTGGAATTTCTGGTAACCATTAAATGATGCCATTGACCATCGTCCAGTTTGAAACCACCAGCATTAACCATATGATTGTAAGCACCAGAGCCGAGATCAATAGCTACATATATACTTCCATTCTTGAAGGACACTGTCAAATAGTCTTGCTTGTCACCTGAAATACAGTACTAGAACATTAGGGCTCTGATATATGATATATATCAAATACTGGTATTGTAGGATTCCGTATCAAACAAAATATCGATTAATTATGGACATACAAACAAAATCCAAGGCCTGCAAATCAGTGGATATTTTGTATCATCAAATCAACATTCTACAGTAACTGCTTCTGTTTTGGTATGGACTATTATCTGTGGACAAACGATTTTATAATATATCATTCTTTTAAGCAAACATCTTACACTGGTTATGTAATGTTTTGTTCTTTTCATTCCAAGGGAAGTAACTGTTGCAGTTAGAATGTCAAAGTATTTACTAGAGGTCCACATGATAGATTTTATAAATGTGTAGCCTCATTTATTAAAGCACAAGCTCATTTTCCATCTGATAAGTTTTCACTAATGGTTATATTAAACTAACTGTAGCAATTAAAATTTAGTTTGCGATTGGCAACAAATAGACTATATCCGGAATTCAAATATTTGGGTTTTGCCCTCCGGTACAAACAAACTTTAACTGTTACAATGAAAACACGTGTAAAAAGAACAATAGGATTTAATCGATAGTTCTTGCTGTTTAGCAATAATGTGTAGAACACTTTGTTTGTACCGCCCGTGCACAGACGGAAAAACCCATAAATTTGAATTCCGGATTAGGTCTATTGTCAAGTGAATAAAACCCACTGCCAAAATAGCTTGGAAAACTCTATCTAAAATTAGAAATTTTGAAACGCCAATGCTATTGATAGTGTTTGGAGTAGATAATAGCTTGGTTGGTCAAAATAAAGGTCATCTGTACATGACCCCTGTGGGATGTCAAGAAATCCAATTACCAAGGTCTATAAGATAAATTTTACAAAGATTGTCTTAAAACAACAACCTTAACGAGACAAGTTTTTACATAAAATTTCAATTAAGGTGTGTATTTGTATTTAACAATAAATCTGTGTTTTGACTTGATTTAATTGTAGATTTAATTGATAGAATAAAACTAGAAAGATGTTAGCTATGTTATTAAAGTAATAAGATGTTAATGTAAGATAATGGAATATGTTCTACCAGGAAATACATCAACAGTTTTTTTAATGGCACTTAAGAGTTAAGGTAATGTAACGCAATCACAATTTGTTACATTCAATTGAATATGTATGTAGTGATGAGATAGCTAGAATAGTAAAGCATATCAACCAGACCAGCCTTTACTATTCCGCCCCCTGATCTTTTTCTCTCATTGCTGCAATCATCCCTTTAAATTATTGCCATCAAGTTAAGTTAAATATGAAAGGCAAAATTAACTGGCCCTACTATATTAACTTTTTTCATAAGTTTGTATCAAATTTAACTAGTTCTGGACTTTGGGCTGGTAGGTTTAAGCAAAGACCTCTATTCCTTCTTGTGAGCTTTCTCTCTCAAGCTTTTTTCTCACCACTAGCCCTATAGTAGAGTTTGTATGCCTGAACCCTTAGATATGATGTGTTAAATGTGACCTCATTCAAAGTCATACAGTAATAAAAGAATCTGATAGCAATGTCATGTTGAGTTTAGAAAAAGGTGTAAGCAAACATATCAAAAATAGTTACAGCCAAAACACACAGACCTTCCACACAGACATAAGCAAATAGGGAGATGTTGTTTAGATTTTAAATCTTTTGATATAAAAGGGATGACAAAAACAAACAAAAAAAAGGACATAAGGTGTTGCTACCTTGGAAAGGAAGGAAATCAAGAAAATCTGAGACTTGCATATTTCCAATTCAAATTGTAATGCAATCAAACAACATCACACAAATGTTACCTAAAATGCATTAGGGGGAATTCTACCTTCAGTTTTTCTGTGAAGGTGGTAATCATGAAATTCATCGAACATCGTAACAGTGCCTTAAACATAGCTAATGTCATGTGCAGGAAATTGCAACATTTTTTACGATACTAAACAAAGGTGCAGTATGTTGTTACATTCATTAAGGTGTTGATTCACATCTTTATGTATTTATCTTGAATTACAGCCTCTGACATCTAGTTATTCTACTGTTTCTATTCAATGATATTTTGTTCCATTTCTTTCAATGAATGTCATGTGATGAATAAGAGAACTATAGGTTTTTACGACTCAATGATATTAATACATTCAGACTGATGACTAATATGGTCTATTCTAATATAGTCACTTGCAATAGTGCAATATGCAAGAAGAAAAATTATTGCCGTCATATTTTATTTTATGATGAAAAATAAAGGTTTACATTCAATTGATATTTTTAGTCAGGTTAAAATTGAAATAACTTACAATTGTCTTGTTGTAGAAAAAGATAAAAGCACTAATGATTAAATGCCTACACAGCCTAACACCGCCCCAGGCTAGCTCAGTAAGTAGCATACCAGTTTACTGATTAAGGGTCGTGAGTTCGATTCCCTGGCAGGGAATACTTTCATTAAGTTTAGTCATTAATTTTTTCTACGACCATTTTCCTTTCTACCACTGATTGTAAATCATGTAGAGCAGTTGTCAGTCACTGACGATGAGTGAGCCTAGTGACTGGTTAACAGCTCACTAATGGCACTGTAAATAGTGTGAACCTCGGCTAGAGCCACAATCTTCAATCAGTATGGGATAACAGTGATTTGAAGCCAGCATCTTTAACCACTTGACTATGGCAGCAAATAGGCTATATATATATATCTAAAAAAAAATTGGAAACAAAAGGATATACCTGTGAAGAAGAGTAATCCACTTGACTGTGTAGTTTTAAAATGCATGCTAAGTTGATCATTACTGCTGTAGATAGGTTCACCACGCATGGTAAGGTCATAGGTCATGAACTGTGTACCTTGGAACATTGCTTCCAATGGTTTCCGTTCTGAAAATAGAAAAGAAATAAAATACAATACTTGTACTTGTACTACATTTTTACCGGTACATTGATATAAAATTGTAAGGAATGGTTGTGTCTGCAACAGTTGACTGTTAACTCTTGTTGTCTGCCTAATTTTCAAATTTTGTAAAATTTTCATGAAATTTAGACGAAATACTGTCTGAATGACTAACAGCTTGAAACTTGACCAGACACCAAGTAACTCTGCATCTGATCTGGTTTCAAGCTGTTTGCATAGGCTATAATAATCTCTAAAGGTTAATAACTGTTTAAAGAAAATGAATTGGGTTTAAAACCAATCAAGTACTAATGCACCAAGTCATGTTCATTGGACTGGTAATTATTATTAGAGTAGGTTCAAATCGCATCCAAAATCTACCTCGTTGTTTCCTTGAGCTTTGAGGGGATTTATCCTTACTGCTCAGCATTGAGGGACCAGGAAATGGATGCATCTAAGTTGTATGAACTTGTTACATAATTGAGTATAATATAAACTAAATTTAAATTAGTAGACTTTTACTGTTTTTTAAAATGTTTATTTAAATCTGAATGTCTCAAAGTTAGCTAACTGAAACTGAATGACATGAAAAATATATGCAGAAAAATGAAATTTAGTACACTTAATTATTTTGTTTAAACAAGTCATGGCTGATGTAAGATTCTGGAAGAACTGATCTTTACACTGGATAAGTATAAACCTAACGATTTCAATTAATCAATTACTAAGTTCTGGAACTTAAAAAGAACTACAATAAAACCCGAACTGGAAATGTAATATATAAGTGCACAGTGACATATATTCCATTGTTGTTGTTTTTTTCTGCAAGTACAGCGCTCTCTTTTAACCAGCCTCTATGTTCATTAATTATTCAAAGACCTTCTTTGACTGACAGCGCCACTACATCATGATTCTGACAATACTTCAAGTCCAATATATACATATATAGATCCACCTTAGTATGCCCTCAGAATGTCTAGAAAATATACATAATACTTTATAATAGGTGAACTTTATTCACGCAGTCGTTAATTCTCGGAGAAATTCATTTTGTGGGAATAACACACAACTAGTATAACTAGTGTGAATGAAGAAGCATGTAGACTGGTTTGTGCACTCTCATACCCATAGGCTATCAAGATTCTCGATACTAGCGATGGAGAATCTTGATAACTTCAGGGTACGAGAATGGGTTTTGTGCTTACCTATCAATTAGTATCTCCGGATAAAAATATATTCTCTATAAAACAATGTTGTAAATACATTCAGGTTTGATCATTTGTTTTTTATTCTATGCCCATTTAAAGTATTCAGGAGTCTAAAAACACTGCATTCTAAAATTATGAGCCATCATTTCAATATATTTGGACACCCAGTGGAAAGTTTTGATCAGGGTGAGTCAGCAAGCATTAATTTGGGTTCAACTTTCTCAAGCAACTGCTAACTTATTCATATGGTTGATAATGGTTAGAAGCTAAACTTCATTTATAACTGCCTTAAATAGATATATTTGAAATCGGTGACTTTAACATGAGACAGTAAAAAAGATGGAAGTCTAAGATGATGTCATCAATTGACCAAAAAAAATGGATCTACTATTTTTGAATTAATAAATTATGATTACCTTGACACATCAAAAGCCTAATTTAGGCAGGAGAAGTTTTGATTGGATAATTGAGATTCTAATAAAATAATGTAAAACATTCAACATAATATAGATCATGGTGGAATGCTCCAAGCTTTATTTGATGGATAGGAAATATTTCATGTTAGTATACTTAATAAAGAAAGTACAAGAAAATTGGAGAATGACTTTCAATATACCATAAGAAAATTTCCAAAAACTAAAGTAAGTCAAATTATTTATGACATTTTCTGCAGAAAATAGGTCTTTACTACATTAATACCACAGTGATTCTTTAAATACAGATTTGTCAAATTAAGTCTGCCAGCTGCAAGAATAGATGGATGGCTTAGGAGATAAATTCATTGGCAATATGCCAATTATGTTTTGATTTTAGATACTTGGGTACAAAGGTCACTGGGGTTCTGGTTATAAAACAGAAGCGTTTGTAATTGACAACTTTTGATGCAACTGCAATCTGGGTCTCCATGGTATACCAAAGTAAAACAGAAATTAACTAGAATTATTTGTCTATGCACCATTAAATTTTGTCATTACATAGTTTGAAAAAGAAACTTTTTAAATTTTAGAAGTTTCACAATCACATTCATCAAATCAATGGTCTTTATAGCAAAATGGTCCTAATATAAGGACATTTTTTCTTCTCCAATTATGCATAATTATGAATTTTATAAATCTTATGCTCAAAATTGTAAAAGCCTGTTCAATTAAAATCTTTACTAGATAAATATTCAGTTTAGTTGTTCAATTATATTGATGAAAAAAACAAAACCAAATGGCAAGTATATCACAAAGTACACAAACATGCATGACCTTCTAAACAAACTCAAGTACAACTGTTCTCATTTCTGTGTAAGTTAATTACATTTCAGAGACATCTACAATGTTTTGAGTATACATGTAAGTAAATTTTATTGTTCAGAAAAATTCCTGCAGAGCTGCCATCTTGTCTTGTATTAAAATATTCCCATCACATAAAATGCTAAATAAGGATAAAAAAATAACCATTTTCTTCTAAGATCTGAACCACACTGGCTACAGTCTTAACATCTTATGAGATTACTGACAAATCAGATCAGTGTTTAAATGCCAAACAAAGGATTAAATGGCTGCTTATGAAAAATTGGTCCAATAGTGTTTGCATACTGGTAATCACTACATATTGTTAGGTCATGGTGGCAATCAGCAACCTACTCACCATTCCTGGTAAGACCAAATCTCTGAATTTAGCTATTAACCAGTTACTAGGTGCATACTTCTCAGTGATTTAACAACTGACTTGCATGATTTAGAATCAGTGGTAGGAGGCAAATCGGCTGTAGAAATCATGACCAAGCTGCATAAAAGTATGACCCTCTAAAAAATCAAACTAAAGACCCCTCATCGGTAGACTTATGCTGTACTGATTAAGATAGCTCTCAATAACTAAAATAGTATAGATGAATAATCAAAGTATGTGAATCAGAAATGAACAACAAGCATCAATATAAATACAAGCACCCTCATTTTCCTTCACCAGCTTGGTAAATTCTAAAATCTTTAGTTGCCTGTAAGAAATTTAGGTCCCCATGGGCAATTGGTGAGATTATGTTGTTTCCAAACAGACAACTACTAAATGTAAGCAGGCATTTACATGTGTCACTGAGAACAGATTTTAAGTTAGGAACTATTTTTCTAAGCTACTGCTTAGCTGCTTAAGTCAGAATTTTGCAGAATACAGTGGACAACAGTATTTTTAGTGCCATGCCCTTTTTTAGAAAAACAAACTTAACATTTCAAATGCAAAAATACATTTAGTAACAAAATATGCTTAAGGGTATTAATATGCTTAAACACATAAAAAATCCTGAAAAATTTCAGTTGTCAAAACTGCTGAGTTGAATACATGTTAATTGCTTATTTAATGCAATTTTTCCAGAAGACAGGTAACTCAGATTTAATAGTACAGTCTGGAATATACACAAAGACTCTTCACATAGCCCTAATTGATAAATCTATCTAGAAGAATCATCATTTGTCAACTAATCTAAGTCTAAATGTAATTTACTTAGAGAAATATCTCACCACACAACCATTGTTTTGTATGGTGAACTAAGTAAAAGGTCATCAGAACTTTCAATTACTGTCATTTAGGTCTCCAACCTGTCATTACGCATGGTAACTAATGGTGACAAATAGTTAGCAGTGTTTTATTTCATGTGACAAATAGGCCAGCAGAGTTTTTAAAGACAATAACATTATTACAGGAACAGGTGAGCCAACATTATAGTGGTTTAGTTAAGTAAATAGGATCCTCTGATTTGGAGTTCAACAACTTCTTACTACATGTATACTGAGAAAAATCAATCTGATTAAAACCGGATCTAAAACTCTCTGCTTGCATTATACTGTTTTACTCAGAGCAACATTAATTACCTAGAAATGTTTGGTGACATTATGTCACCTTCTTCAGCTGACTGATTTTGATCACATGACAAGTGAAGTGTCATCAACAAACAGTCTTCTATCACACGACCCTACAATGGTCCAGATATCAAAATCAAGCAGCAGAGGGTGATAAGATAAAGGTAAAAATATTGCTTTAAATAGAAGAAAAGAAACTCCAAGATAAACTTTATTTAAAGTCACTGAACCAATAAAACAAAACAAAAACTTAAATCCTATCATGCAACAAGAGAAATATCATGTCCGCAAATATCTGCTATCTGGAAAGCTACTACATTCTCAGAGTCTATAGTCATGTGATCTGCAATTACAACTAATGAAGAAAGCAAAAATTGGTTTTCGCTGATATATTTTCCAGACAAGTCATTGAGAGAATTCAATTGTGAATAAAATAACTACTACTTTTCTTTATACAAAACTCCAAATTGACCATGTAAGTTTTGTTCCTCAGCTTTAAATCCTTTGCACAACAATTCAATTGAGCAGCACTTTAGGTCATGTGCAAAAATAGTTTGTGCAGAGGAATCAAATGAGACAATTTTAACAAACAATTTTATGTGGCCATTTTCAGACAAAGAAATGTGAAATTTATTGTATGTACTATTTAATTTTTGTCACTGTATTTTGCTGCTTCAAGAGTTAGAAGAAAAACATCAGTTTGTGTACATTCCGAAGAGCACCCTACAAAGAGCAATCTCAGCAAAATTTAAGAATGTCAAATTACAGCAAGAAGTATCAAGAATGGTTCAAAGTTAGACAAAATTATGGCCATTTAATGGAAAACATAAAAATGTGAGAGGAAATGTGGTTTTAAATACCACAGAACTTGTGATAAAAGCTAGAAATTTAATTCCACATAAGGCATTCATTAGAATCAACTTGTCACAAGTGACAAATACACCACTCAAAGTTTCTGTTGGTTTTTCTGTCTTACAATGAATAAATACATAAATGTATTAGATGCACAAATGTCAAGTTTTGTATAATATTTGCATCTATAATAAGACTTGCCAAGTTTTAATGCCTAATATTGGAGAGCGCATCAAGAAAGATTCTGCCGGGAAATGATACGCAACAATTCCAAAGGGCAACATTTAATGCCAACAAAACAAGCATTCAGAGAGCTGAGATTTTCAATAAACAGAATAACATGCAAGCTTGTATTATAATATCAGAAAATTTCATCATATTTCAGACATGCAAACACAAATTGTCAAATATCGGTGCTCTTAGGAAAAGCAATACCATTTGAGCAGCATGTACGAGAATCAAATAAATCCATACACAAGACTTCTGTCTCTGCTGAAACACATTGCTGAAGATAACATTGCCATGTAATTAAGATTTTTTGCACAACTCAGCAAAATTTATAGATATTGTCTCAAACATGAAGACCTATGGTGAGTTTATCATGTGTTAAAATCTCCAGTTATCATTCTATACCCCAGCAGCCTCCAGCTATAACAGTAGGGTCTACCACATCTTTTATTTACATAAAATTGTTTTTCTGAGACTGAGAAATAGTAAGTTTTAGACTATTTACAGTTAAAGTGTTTTTATACGGCCTATTGCTTTTGTATAACAATGGGCTTGATAACTTGTACTTGGTGAAGCAGTTGCCTGAAGCTGCCCAATAAGATTTCAGATGCGAGACTAGTTCTACAAAATAACAGTTGCGTATAAGGAAACTTTTTAGTCATTCCAACAAAAAAACGGATTTTACATTTATTCTCTGGCAGTCAGATAACTGTTCATGTTGCAGATTATTCCTATACCCAAGTGCATGAATAGGGAATGTTGAAAGCATATGGTTTCTTGCATGATGGACTGCAAATAGACTATTTTTCTGCTGAAGTAAAGTAATCTTGTCATGGCTGCTGTCTAAAATCAGTAGAATTTCAATAATTTCTTCCAACCAATATGTATACAATTCTTCTACAGACACCCCAGCTGTGTATCCAAAAGCAGAGACCACGCATGATGTAGCACATTTTTGTCAACCATAAACTTATTACTGTCTGTGATTGGGAATCACTGGTGCTGTTCAAAAAATAAAATAGAATTTTAAAGGCTATCCTATGCAGTGCTTGACAATAACAGTTGTCAGATTGCCTGTGATAATCTAACTTTTGGTTTTTTGCCACAATATTATGATTAGGCAACCAAAATAAATTACATGTATAAACATCAAAATTTCATTAAAGTACTAATTTGTTTTGGCAAGTAAACATTTGGTTCAGGCAAGTAAAACTTATAGCTTTTCATCTTACTGGGAAACCTATTTTAAAAGCTATTGGCAAGTCCCTCCATGAACATTAGCTCTACAAAATATGCCAGCAAACTAATGGAATGGAACATTCCTTAAAATTTTAAAACATAATGACAAACGATGCATTTGGATTTTATTACAGAAAAATGGCAGAATAAAACCAAAATTTTGTTGATTTACAAATGATTTATACACATATATTAAGGGATAAAATCAGACGAACATGTCATGGAGAATGTGCCATGTAATGAGATATATGCTAAAAACACCATAAATTTGTTGATAAAAATGATTTATATAACACTTTGGTGATATAGAAACATATCCATAAATATATCAGAATGAACTATTTTAGATGAGAGGTTAGTTTGTTTGTTTTGTTGGGTTTAACACAGTAGCAACACATTTTATAGGTCATATAACGGCAGTCAGTCACCCTACTCACTTTTCCAGGAAAGGCTAAATCTCTGGATTTAGCTGTTAACCAACTACTAAGCGCATACTATTCGCCAGTGACTGACAACTGCCCTACATAATTAAAAATCATTGGTAGGAGGGAGAATGGCCGTAGAAATAATTTCATGACAAAGCTCCACGAAAGTATGCCCCGCCCGGAAATTGAACCCATGACCCTTCGATCAGTAAACTTGAGTGCTACCAACTGAGCTAGTCGGGTGGCTAGATGAGAGGTTAGAATGTTTATGTATTAAAAGAGTAACCAATCACTTTTTACAGCTTGCCTACTTCTCTAAACCACTGAAAATTGTATTGAAACTTTTCGGGAGCAACATTAAATGCAGTGTTTGATCATGACAATTTTAGTGCAAGCTGACATACAAAGTTCTATAAAAGATGGTAGCATATAGCAGTCACCACCAAACTTGGTCGACCAACAGACTAATTCTGTAAAAATTAGCTCTGTCAAGATCTGCAGGTTAACAAGACCCACTGTCCAGCAAAAAAATGTAATATCATTCACATAGTTTTCAATTCTGCAAAATTATGTAAAATGTGTTCCTTTTCTGAATTACTTAGTTAAGTCTTGTAAAATTTTGAATTTCACAGGACCTACTGTCCAGTAAGCACATTTACAAACAAATTGCAAGTAAAAATGGTGAATGAGCAGATAATATTCTCCCATAAACATGACAACCAGTGAAAAACTTTCAGTCACCAAGACGACACAAAACAGAGAATTAATCACCCTTGGCAACCAGAAAGGTCAAGCTAGAATATCTTCCACACTTGGTCATATTCCAAGTTATCAATAAAACTTGTCTTTACTCCTCACATAAAATATTCATCCTTGCAAAAAGAAGAAAAAAATGTTCAAGTTAATTAACTCAAATGAGCGAAACAAAAAGAGACACGCAACCATTGACAATAGTTATTATAATCTTCCTTAATGCAATGCCAAGCATTCAGAAACAATAATTTACTCAAAATACTGGAGGCATCTGAAGACAGCTCTAGTTTTATGTCTGGCTTTAGGCCACAACAAATTGATCTTTTGTTCGTCGGATTTCCCGCACCTAAAAATCCGAAAATGGAAAAAAAATATTTTTATTTTTTTTTGCTCCCGCACTTCAAAATTTTTACCGCATCAAGATTTTTTTTAAGTCAATTTTTTTGGCACTCAACCAAGAAGTTTTACGGAGAAAATCAATAATGTTTGGTCTAAATATCAAAGCTTATCACCATGACAATGCTATATTTGTAACAAAACAGTAAAGTATTCACGTTTACATACGTCACTATGATGATCGTGTCGATCCTTTGTTACTATGTTTTTCTAAATCCTAAATTATATTTAGTACACGTTTTAACACACGTATACTAAATTTATACGTAATAAATGCAATGCTTAACTTCCATAAACTTATTTCTTTATACACACAGAAGTTGAACAGTGACGTAGACAGAGCGGCTCCATCAACCCTACAAATATGATCTGGATGTGTGACGTCATATGTTCACCTTCTGTGTAAAAATAATTTACAATAGAGGTCGACTCATGTCTTATGAATTGAGGTAGGACAGGATAGAAGATTTCATTTTCTAATTATGTTCATGCTGGGGAGATATTCGAACATACTGATTTAAAATGAAGTTGTATTTTGTATTATTTACCAAAAGGCTATACTTTCGACACCAAAACGTATAGTCCATTAAATTCTATAGGGGTGCTGATTCTATTTTTCCTTCAGAATTACTTAGGTATACTTAGCAGTTGTATGTTGTTTAATCTGTAGCGTAATTTGGTTAATTAATAATCTTCTTATTCTTCCTAATTAATACGATTGTATTTATGCACTTAAAAGTTAACAGGTTTTGTTCATTATCATTTTTAATAGAGTGCTGATTCTAAAATTCTCATTCAGGAATATATGAATATAATTATATATAATTTTTATGTTTTGAGCCCATCCTTTAATTACTGGAATGATATTAAGATTTTATTTATACACCAAAAGTAAACAGGTTTGGTCCATCATTTTATAGGGGCGCAGGGCCTTAAATTTTCATTCAGGAGGATTTAAATTTGCTGAGTAGCTGTTTGTTGTTGATTCCATCTCTTATTTATTTGGTTAATATAGGGATTTATTTTACATAAAAAGTCACCAGGTTTGGTCCTTTATAATTTTAGCAGTGCTGGTTCTAAATTTTTACAATGATCTAGGAAGTTTTGAAGTTCAATATTGAATGAAATCGGTATATTTTACAGTATGATAATATAGTACAGTTCATCTAAATGCAACAAAATACAGGCATTTATTTTGTATGTATCATATTTAAAAAGCATTAATTTTATGAATATTAACAAGTAATCTTTCTTACAACAAACTACAAGATAATCAGAGCTAAACTGATATTTCCTTGTAATTCAAGGTCAAGATAATAAAACCCAAGGAAAAAAAAGACTAAATATGATACTATAATGAATGGAAAAATATTAAATACATGCAGTGCTTTTAAAATTGTATCATGTAAGAAAAATAGAATAAATCCATAGTAGTACAGCATCAATCCATGTTTTATATTTAAATAAGCATGTCTATATCCACAACTATAATTTAAGAGATTATTGTGGCTTATATGCACTTTGAAATAATACAGAATGCTATTTATTAAAGTTTTTTCTGCAAAAAGTCCATATTTTAAGTGCATTTTGACTTTAAGTAAATGAAAATTCAAAAAAATCGAACTTTTTTTTATTTTTCGCTTTTCGCTCGCTCATCAAAATGCAAAATGTGGGGAAAAAAAATTTTTTTTTTTTTTTCGCTCGCTCGCTCCAATTTTTTTCGGACAAAATCCATAGAACATATGATCAATTTGTTGTGGCCTTATTGTGAAACTGAAAAACTCTATGAGATGAAATGGTTCAGTCAAAACGTGAATGTTCAAATTGTCTTGCAATTAAAGGGCCACAATAATCATTCTACAAATAAGTGGGTGCCTGGTTGCCTAGGACAACTACATTTTAGTTCAGGCAACCAATAATTTCTTTCAGGCTAACAAAAATCTACTAACAAGAAATAGGGCTAGCTACTAAAATCACCTGTTAGGACCCTAATTTCGTAGACTAAATAACTCTGCAAAAATTGTTGTAATACAGTGTAAGGCTTCAAAACATTACATTTTCTATAACCCGATGTATCTCCATTCAGGACTTAAAAATCATCTACAAATCACATGATGTTGCAATAACTAAGGTTGTCTTTACTGTAATAAATTGTTTTTGCTCTTATGTTCTCTGCCCGGCTAGCTCAGTTGGTAGCACGCAAGTCTACTGATCGAGGGGTTGTGGGTTCGATTCCCAGGCAGGGCATATATTCATGGAGCTTGGTCATGAAATTATTTCTTCAGCTATTCTCCCTCCTACCAATGATTCTTACTTATGTAGGGCAGTTATCAGTTACTGACAAAATTATGTGCTTATTAGTTGGTTAACAGCTAAATCCAAAGATTTAGTCTAAAATTCCAAGAACAGTGAGTAGGTTGACTGACAGCCTTTATATGACCTATACAATGTGTTGCTATGGTGTTAAATCCAACAAAAACAAAACAAACAAGCTTTTTTATTTAAACATAAAAGTCTTAAAAAAGTGCATGGTGTTGCAATAACCATGGTGAACTTTGTAACGAAACTTAACTGTATACATGAAACTTCAATATTAACCAATACTAACAACAAAGCCTAAGATGAACCTTAAAGTTCAAGGTTAACTATTATTGATTCTGAAGTCTATAGTACAAGAATACAGCAAGCTTGATCAGTGCATGTAATTACTGATCAATGTCAAAAACTACCAATGATTGATAAAATAGTTGACACCTTTTGTTTTTGATTGATCGCTCAGTATAATTAAAATCAATACAGAATTCATCTTGAAATGATGGTAGGTCAACTTTAATAGGCTTATATTTTATTGCTTCATGTAGTAAACTAAAAAATGCCCATGAGGCAACATCATAACCACATGCAGTAGGAGCTTTTGTCAAATGATACGACAGGGGTTCTTAGCATTCAAGAGGACCTGAGTTTGAAACCCAATAAGGGCAAAGCTAATTTCTTGAGCAAGACATTACCCTACAGTAGACCCACTATATCCAGGAGTAAAAAGGTAACAGTAAGGAATCACCTGTCTAAAGGTGGTTTCAATGTTTAGAGGATAATGTACAAAATTGTAAAGTTGGCTTAACAGCTACATAGAAGCAGACTTTTGCTTTTTGGAAATAAAAAACCATTACAATACAATAACACCCAAAAGTGCTTATTTTGACAAACAACTTTTTTTTTTGATAATGATTGCAAGTGCAATTCAACCAGAAACCAGAAGTACAATGTAACTGGTCAACGTAGAACCAGTCTAACTACATGTAAATAAAGTAAGATGATGTAGACTTAGTTTAATGCTGACTCATCAAACTGTGTTTTTCATAAGTATCATTTACATTCAATTAATCAGTTAGCCACTAGTGTTATATAAATTAAGTCACTGGAACATGTTATATAATATACCAGCAGCCTGTTCAGTTACCCTGAATGTTCCAAAACCTTCCGTAACGGAAGTGTCAGAACAACTTAACCCAAAGACAACTCAATCTCCCACTAACGGGGAGTTATGCACGGGTTGAGTTGTCTTCGGGTTGAGTTTTCACGTACCCGACACGTTAGCTCACAGTCGTTACTGAACACGCAGCAGGTCAAATATCCACAATAAACTATATCATAACTATAACAACCCGCCCCCCCAAGTCTCTCAGACTCCCAATTGTAGCCAAATCTGGCAGCACTTTAATATACATTTAATCTTTGTTCACAGAAAACCTGATCAGTCTGTGATCTTCAAATATAGGAGAATCTCTCTCTCACTCAGCACTGGGAAAAGATATAACAAAACATTCAATGATGTATTCATATAATATATCAAAATTAGGCAGAAACCAAAATCAATGTTAAGAGATAAAGCTTCTAATCAATATTTAGCAAATGAAATAAGTTTTCCAGAATAATCCTGCCAATCATACGACCTGTCAAAATTTGGTCTCTATTGATCGATGCTAACATTTCAAACTATTTACAGCTAAATAAAGACTGTATAAACTTACTGAAACATTTCAATTACAGCAGATGTAAAGTCTGACAAATTTAGCCTGATATTCAACTTTTGTTATGGGCTGGAGGCCTGGATCATTATTCAAATAAACTAGTAAACTTGTAACTTTTATTCAGAATAGTTCTCTGCGGTAGGGCAATTACTTTCATGAAGTTTGGTCGTGATATGATTTCTACTGCCATTCTCTCACCTACTACTGATTCTTAATCATGTTGGGCAGTTGGAAGTATGTGTGTATATTTTAAATCAGGCTGCATAACAAGATATGACTGTATTATATAATATATATAAACAGTATTGACTAAATGTGCATGCATGCAATCTAATAAAGTCATTTAGACTGATATTGACATCTACAGTGCAGGATATATATATTTGTCATTGTCAAATCAGTGTATCAAATGTCAAACAAGCAAATCTGTGAGTTTCTTCGTAAACAAGTAAACAAAATAATTATACAAATTAGAGATGGCAAGTATTGTTATATTTTCAGTAATGTTGTAAATTTTCATTTGTTCTATTGATTTAATCAGTTTTTAAGATTTCCATTCTGGTTGGCTTTATTTTATACCAGATTTTTAACAGTAAGAATAATACAATATGAGCCATATGTAAGAGCACAATATAGCCAAGATATAAAATGTTTTATTTTCTAACCCCTGAGTTAAAATAATTACCAAACTTCACTATTATTTTTATGCATTTCAATTCCAATTTGAAAGTAAAGATATTATGGCATAATGTATTTCCTCAAAGACGTGTCATACTTGCTATGTTATATAGTTATTTCCATAGTGAAATAGTAAATACATGATTTCATACTTTCCTTGTATTATTTCTATGGAATATTACCATATTCTACAGTAAATAATGAAAAAAGTAAAATTCTATTATATTTGAGTATCTTACCATCATTGCTTTAGATATAAAACTGGTTTTTGTCAATATTTACTTTAAAAGCATAGAAAAGTTGACATTATTTGCATAGAATGAACCATACTACATAAAATTAATGTTTTTTGAGGAAAATTTAATTTCCTGCCTCTTAAAATTGAAATGAAAATCCAGGGTTCCCATGGTAACCATTTCTAGTAAATGCTTTATGAGATCACATGAAAATGATTTAAATCTACAACATGCGATCTTCCTAAAACCCCATTAAAGGTAAACTAACTTCTCTAAAGCAATATTTATGGACTTCAATCAGATCTAAATGAGTTATTTCATTTACCACACAATTACCACACACATGAAGCATTTTTCCCCACAATTTTAAAATAGACAGCACATCATTTAAGCATTTAAGGGTATAAGTCTACATCATTTTATTTTATATTGACAAAGTTACTATTATAGTTTATTTGTTTGAACAATTGAAGAGTAATCCTGGAGATTGGTGGAATAAGTCAGGGGTAAACATGCCAATTGCTTCAGCATATGCAAAATACTGTCATACTCTGCTTTAGAAATCAGTTGGTCAAACATTAATAAGGATATGATTATCAACTATGTTCATTATTTCCCAAACATGTATTTTTACAAATTTTCTTTATGCTGTGGTCATTCAAATGCGTGACCAATGAATAATAATTTTCTGAAATTTATGTTACTTGATCTGTGAGTTATAGACGTGTACCATTTAAAATTGCAATCTTAAGATTGTGATGCATCATACAATTACAGCAACAATCTTGTTTATCAAAATTAATGTGAACACAACATAACCTCCACTTTGTACAAACATAGTAACTTCACCAAGCATTAGAAGTTTGAATTTGTGAAAGCATTTTATATAATGACTGATTTTTAAGACTAGAGAGACCAGAACAATATACATTTTGAAACTGAGAAGAAAAAATCATTAAAATTTTACCTTGTTACTTTTAGTTCAATTAGTGAAAACAAATAGTGATAATGAATAACTAACCAACAACTCCAGTTTATTGTCAGTCCCTTGAATACTTAAATACTTAAGACAAAGTTTCTGGTAAAATAAACTCCAATTTAAATAAAGCATTTGTAGATAACAAGTTCAATGGCCTTCCCTGCATTTCAAAGACATTTTCACCTGTAAGATTCTTTTTTCTTAAAGGTTATTGACTAGCAAACTGTCAAACATGTATCCAAAAAAAGGTTCCAACATTACACCAGTAAATTATCTTGGCACGACCAAACATAGCAAAACCAAAATTGTAACCAAATAAGAAGACATTGTATTCCTATAAATTTAGTTTTGTTCAACAGGTTATTGTCTTGCAGACCATAAAACATTGAAAATCAAAAATTCATGTTCAACTTTGCAACATGTTAGAGATTTTCACCATTATATATGGTGGCACATTTCTGCCACCAGGTAACTACAAAATTAACAATGTTCAGTAATACAAGATATTGAAAAAAAACCTAGAACACCACCTTGAGAAACTAGATGTTATACATGGAAAAATGTCCATATTTGGTGGTAAATGAACTATGAACTAGTTATATATATCCACAAGATGGTTGCAGTAACTTAATTTAACCACAAGTTGGTGGCAGAAAAATCCCACCATAGTTATAATACCCTAACAATGAAATACAACTAAGATCAAACATGAACATGGTATTGCTACAAATAAAGAAATACTCATGGCTGTTTGTTTATTTGCATTTTGGCTATTTATCAACATTTGTTCAGTGCTTCACAAGCAGAAAACAGCTCATGTAGACAAACCTATGAGAAAGAGCAGCTGTTTTCAGTAATAAAAATAATGTCAACGTCAGAAATACAACGATTCCACTGTGCATTCACCTGTTGGATTCATGAAAACTTGATCTAAATCATTAGCAAGCACAAAATAAGTGATTCCTGCATAATCACAATAATCTCAATGCAGAAAACATCAATAAAACAGGTGCATAGCAAATTTACAACAATAATGAGTCACCTCTAGTTATCTTTATAGGCTTTTGTCATGAAAGGAGGGGCTCCTTCATGCTGAAAGTCTCTGGTTATCTTTATTATAACTTTACATTCCATATTTATGTTTTATTATTGTTTTAGGCCATTCATCAGCACTTAAGAGTGTAGGATATGAACAGTGGCAAATCCATCAACTTTTCTGATCACTTTTCATTGGAGGATTTAGCAGGGGGGAGAGTCAGGAGGGTCCAGACCCCTCTGGAATTTCTAAAATGTACCTGACCATAAGTGTATTTCTTAACTGTATGTCATTTTTAAGTAGCATATGAAGCAGTTTTTCTCAGTGCTTAACATAGATTTAATGGTTATGTAGTTTTCATTATTAATATGTTGCATTATTCTACAAAATGTGTATAATGTGGTAATGGTTCAAAAGTTTGGACCCCCCCAGAAAAAGTTCGGACCATCCCCTAGAAAAAAAATCCTGGATCCACCCCTGTAACCTGATGCAGCTCAGAAGCAAAACTATGGAGGACCACAAGATTGCAAATATCCTGCCCTCTACCACTGTGCAATGGTGGCAAACAACATTTAGCAGCCCTTAACAATGAGAGTGATCCCATTACTGATAGTACAAACCTGACCATATATTCATTGCTGCTACACATTTTAATAACAATCTTGCCAAGCCAGACAACTTAAGGTCTGCTCAACAAATATGTAATGCATTCATAGGAGCAGTTAAAACAAAATCCAAATTATGTTGTAATACAACTAGACTCAAAAATACTTCTTCTTTTTTGAAGATGCCAGCCACACTGGCAGACACAAACAACAACATTAGCTCAAGCCTGCCAGAATATGTTATAACAATTAAAATCAACTGTCATGATTAAATCAACAATTATTTACAGATAAACAAGTACATGTATCTGGCTATGGTAGAATTCCCATAATGCCCACAACTTGACCTTGAATTGACCTTGACTTGACCTTGAGCAATATGAGAGGCCTAATGGTGTCAGCAACATTATACCAATTGTAAATAAGAGCTTTCCATGGACAGGACACTAGTGCTTATGTTATTAATTGTATTTTTCCAACTCAAAATAAAGATAATTTTATTCTTTTCTAGGGCAATTGACTTTTTTCGGTGCTCTTGTGAATGAACACAATATTTCCTATGAATCAAAAACATAATTATATGTATGTTACATAATCACACAGAACAAGTATTTTTATTCTCAATCCATTCTTTTCAGTAGATATGGAGACACCTGCCTACATGCAAAAACTTAACGAAAAATTTAAGAAATAAAGTAATAAAGAAGCATAACTCTGCAAAGAAAAAAGTATTCTTTAAATAGATAAACAAATAATCATGCTCATTCAAACCTTACAGATTTGAACACTGAATGCCATGATACCACAAAACATTACAATAATTGTTATGTGAAACTCATTAATGGAATTTTAGTCAGGTACAACATAAGGCCATGCCAATTTGGAATTTTGTTAAGCATCAACTCAAGTTTGAAAAACCTCGGTACCTATTTACAAAAACACACAAACCGAAAACAAAAACACATGTCCATTCTAGCTAGTATTCACACAAATAAGTACTCGGTAGTACATTTATATTTATGACATTTTGTGAGATTACAGTAATAGACTGTATCCGGAATTCAAATATTTGGGTTTTTCCATGTAGGTACAAACAAACTTTCACTGTTACAATGAAAACACGTGTACAAAGAACAATAGAATTTAATCCATATTTCGTGATTTTCATCAATAATGTGTAACAAACTTTGTTTGTACCTACATCGCACGGACGGAAAAAACCCACAAATTTGAGTTCCGAATTAAGTCTATTCTATAAAAAAGTATATACAACATACACATGTACATTTTCATTAATCAATAACACAGAAACAAGGAACCATAAGTATTGCCTGAGAAAAATCAGTTATCGAATCCCTGAACAACAGGTTTATTTAAGAAATTTCACCAACAATTTTTTTTTTTTTGGATTGAGGACTCTGAATTCTACGCGCATGCAGACGCTTCACAAAATTTCGGTATGGTATAGCCTAAAGCTACAGTCCCATAAACATAAAAATAGCCGTGAGGGCACCGTACGGGCGCTGTGCAATCAAGATCTGCAAGGACCCGTACGAACTCTTGAGTACCCATATGGGCTGTAACGTTTTTACCAGGGTCCGTGAGATGAACCCAGGATACACATATCAGTTTCAGAGTCAAATCATGAACAAAGTTGTGGCCAAGTTAGTGGGGTCGATAACTGCAACAATCTTTCACTTGGTGATACAAGCATCAAATTTGGCACAGATGACCTGCATGGTCTACCATTTACAAAAAGCACGATTTCCACTTCGAAATTCAAGATGGCCGTCGTTTTTGCGCATGCGCCTAGAAACCAGTATCCCAAAGCAACTAAACTTCTTTTTACCGCTTTGAATGTATCATAGGATGATACATTATAGTGTTTTTGCATTCTACAAATGTTAACCAAGTTAAGACATTGATTTACATCATGTGATATACTTCCAAGGTCAAGGTCAAGGTCATGGTAAGGGTAACATACATCAGAATGTTGTTTCAAACTTTTTGAATCATTTTAATGATCATGTAGGGTTGGAGATGCAAATAGAAAATAGTCATTATTCAAATTAACTTGATAGAAACTTTGACAAATATTCATAGACATAAATTGACATTTACCGTGACCTTGACCTTGATCTAAGGAGGATGTTAATACCCCGTAAATACTAATTAAATAATCAAACAATTAGTTTATTTGAGACTATTACTTTAACATTGAAATATTTATACATGTGTTGGATTGCCTTTATCAAGTGTTTACTATGTTTATGCTTAATGTTGTCCACATGTTGTGTATGTCAAAGGTCAATGTCACATGAGAAGGTATATATATAAAGTGATTTTATCAGAAATTTAACACAATTCACGTAAATGAAGCAAGGATTCTCATAATCCTAGTCAAAAACTAAAGTTTCAACAATAATGCGTGATGCACACATGTCTAGAAGTCAACAATTTAAGGTCAAGATCGTAAAGATAGTTTAAATATTGTTGTGATAATTATATGAACGCAAACATAGATGGTTTAGTCTGTGATGATTTCATTATTTGAATCGCTCATGACATTCCCTCTTGTCACCACATTTAGTTAACTGATGAAAACGTTTGGCAATCGGTGAAAGGTTGGCCAATAGCTTTTGGCATTCGCTACTGTTTTACCAGAGCCAGCCGACTGGATTCGATCTTGATAGCCATCGATTGACCAAAATTACACGCAGCGTGGAAGACAGAACTTTTGACTTGTTCATAGAAAGACGCCCTTGTATGTTACATTGCATTATAGGATATTTGCTCTTGGACAGAAAAGTCAAGCCTAGCGTCGCAACATTGTCTATAAGACTGTTCTAATCGCGCATTATGACAAATTTCTAGAGTGTTTTGAAATCTTGATCATGTCTGCTAAATGTTGACTTAGCTTTTTCAAAGACCTACATAAAATGACTACAAGTAAAATCGTGGAAGAACAACATTCTATTAGATTTTTTAACCCTCTAATTGACTATCCTAGACCAAACTCAAATCAAGGTTTATAAAATCTGCACCTTTTTAGTGTTGAAACAGCATCAGTCACACATGCTTTATTATAAAAAAGTTTTGCCTGTTGCTTTATAGTATAAAGTGGATTGAATATGATTCTTCGTGATTACGAGGATTCGTTTTATTGTAGAAACAAATGGATACAATCTCACATTTTGTCACAACAACAACATTACAAAAACACATGGTAAGTATTTTGTCGGATCAGAACCCAATTTAGTTCGATCTTGTTGTCACTACCTTGTACAATTTTCTGCCAATTTGGTCGTAAATTTGTTTTGAGTGCTTCTCTATGGCGCTCACGTTTGTCTCTAACTGACCCTCGTAAACATCGAAACTAATTACATGTGTATGTCCTGTTATAGTTCGAGATATATGCATGCACCTATGGAATTAAATCTTTAAAAACATATTATCCAAAGGCCTTTAATGCTTTCTGAGAATCAGAATATACGAGCAAGAATCCATAAATAACAGTTGCATCGGAAATATGCTGATAGTCAGGGATTATTACCGGAGTCTGAAAAGTATTGGCCAGCTGATATGCCTGACCTGTATAGTTTTCTAGTGTCAATTTGTGTGGCTACGAATGACTAATCTGTTAGGCTGCTCGTTTTCTAGCATATTCAAATTTGCAAATAGTAATCATTTGATGAAGGAAGTTTTGTGATACTTTGCACTATTGCATTACAAAGCTTCATTAATACAAGCTTAATCGTCTGATCAAGATGGATTAAACCTAAAAACAATCTGAATTGTCCTATGAAAGGGTGGCATACTTGGAGTTATTTTAGAATATTCATTTGAGCTACTAACAATTTGGGGGAGACATAAACTTTGTCAGATAGAGACAGCAGCACTAGTCTAAATCGGTTGTTATAGAAATACATGATGGATTTTTGTACACATTTCCTGCTCTAAAGTTAATCTTTTTACTGCCTCACTGTAAATAACATTGAGATATGGGATACAATGTACAACTGTCTGCATATACTTCTAAAATCTTGGCCACACATTTACAGAAGAAGGAAATCGGTTGGATACTGACAAAAAATTGAGTGTAGCTACTGAGGCATGTAATACTTTATGAATATGTTGTCAAAGCAGTTTTTGGATTCAAACCGTAGTTATGGATGATAACGGATTAATTTCTGATTTGTACTAATTGATACGAACGCCGCTGAATAAAATTCAAAGTTGTCCGGGATCATCATTCCTAAATATGTGTCAATGGAAAGAGTACCCTACATCAAACCCAATGATTCATTCAGTATTATCTAAATTCCGTGTAAGCTGTACACCATTGTGGTAACTTAAACCCTGTTACCATTGGCTCCCTCGCGTTGACTAACGATAGTTATATAATATTAAGAGGGGTTGATTCGATAACATTTGAGACTTTTTAGTATAATGTACAGACATCTGTTTAATTTCAACAGCACACAAACAGAGAAAAATATCATGTACCAATACAGCAACAAGCACACTTTAATTGACACTCATATACATGCCGAGTATCAAAGCACAGGCGGTCGTATATGTAATGTTTTCGAACCGGAACCGCGAGTGATGCCTAGGTTTCATTGTAGTGATGTCACCAGATGCACTGGTTATACTTTGAGATGTAGTCTAATAAATGAGAAATGTTCTGAATCAATTTACTGCAATGAATTTCATCTGAGAAAAAGCGTTAGTATATAAAATTATTTGGCGTCTTGTAATGGCCGCCATTTTGAATTGACAGAGTCATTAAATGGATTTTGTTTGAAAAAATTTAACAGAATTGTTTATTTGTTATAAAATATTGAAAATATATTGATAATTACGTAAATAAAAATAACTGAAAAGGCTATTTTATATGAACAGGACAAAAAATCCCTATCATCGGCGGCCATTTTGAAAATATGGCGGCCATCTTGAATTTCGAGGTGGAAATCGTGCTTTTTGTAAACTACACACTATGTACAACAACTGTACCAAATTTGGTGCTTGTATCACTAAGTGAAAGATTGTCGTGAAAAATGACACTTATCGATCCCACTAAGTATGGATTAAACATGCGTATCTTCCAGCTACGGCTCCGTACAGGTGTGTTGTTTTGTACCATGTGCATACCGTCACCTTGATACGCAAGGCTTCCCACGGCTTACGGCTGTCTGCACGTACAGGTCTGTAACAAGCCACGATTTTATGGGACTGAGGCATAAGCTTTAACTATATTAACATCAATCCTGTTAATTACTTCAACAATTACATTCTGTCAACATTATTGACACACAGGTGGACACCTACAACAAACACCTTGACATATGCGTTTATCATTACTTTTACTAATCAATGAATGTCAAACAATTTTTAACAGCCATCATAATGAGGAAAACTTTTCCTTAGTCTGTATCTAGTAGTAAAGACCCTGTTACACTAATCATATAAACCCAATCTGAAATAAGCAGATGTTTGGAAACCATGCAAGCAATTTGAGTAAGGAATTTATACTGTGAGCCTTCTGTATAACTGTTAGTAGCACAACCATAATTCATTGACTGTCAGTCTGTCACAGTAAGGTGACTTCTACTAAAGTAACTTGCTGGTAATGCCAAGTTTGCAGATCAAGGAGACAGGGTAAACTTTCAAGTTTGGTCATTAAATAATTTCTACTGCCATTCTCCCTCCTACCACTGATTTTAAATCATGTAAGGCAGTCACTGATGGAAATATATGCCTAGTAAGTGTTTAACTGGTTAATTTAGCCTTTCCAAGAATGGAGAATCGGCTGAGTGACTGCTATCATACAACCTACACATGTATACAATTTTCACACAATTTAGATCTACTTGGTGACTATCTGCTCTGCAAACTTAAAATAGTAACTTCTTGGGCATGCCTGTATAATGGATAAAATGTCAGCAAATGTCATGTGAGACAAGCTCTAATCAAGATACAAAATTTTATATTAAGTCCAACTCAATGATTAACAAGAAATGTAATGGGGAAACCACATTAAAGCCGGATTTAAAAACTTTAACACAAAAATTACAAAGGGAAATTATAATCCATAATAAAGGCAGGTAGAGTTGTGGTTACTTTCTAATTCTGTTCATGGCATGGTATGTTATCATTGTATGAAGTTTCATAAAGAACTGACAATAAATGGCAGAAATATATGGTAACGAAAAACACCGTACGCGCCCCGGCCCGGGTTTCGTCAAACTATAAGCTGAATTGTTTCATTTTAAAATCCAGCTAAAAACTAGCAATTGTTAGTGACTGTCATTCACAGAGTGACAAAGGCTTTAAAGTTCGGAAAAAAATGTGACACAGCCTTTAAAATAAAGTTCAAAGTTAGACATTTCCTTGCTTTTTTATCAAGATAATACTATTTTACTTACTAACATAAAGTATACAAAGTTTAGTATCTTATAAAAGATTCAATCTTGTATCTTGTCATTTTCTGACATCTCTTGAGAATTCTAAGTAATAAGGCATAAACCTAACCACTGGAGGTACAAAGAAAAACTCAATAATCTTTGACAGAAAACTTGACAAGCATGAAAATATATCATCATTAGGATGAAAGAAATTATATTCAAAATATACTGTGTAAGCATACTTGGTTTCACAAACTGTCCGATTTTTTTTTCCATCAGTATTTTTTCCATCATCAGCTCTTCTCTGAGACAAGGTAATCTATTTTCGCCAGACATCATTACAATGTTTAATTCTTAGTAAAATGTCAGACTGACTGGAAATTAAAACCTATGACATCAGTGACCCACTTCTGACATTTTTAGAAAAGCTACGCAAATTAAAAAGTATACATAGTAAATTGTATATGACTTTTTCAAATAATTCTTTTAACAAAGTTCAGAAAAAGAAAGTTATTTTAAAAAAATACACCGAAAAGTTCCAAAATTAGGACCATCAAAATTGATGGCCTTAATTTCACAATGGTTTTAATATATGGACATTTGTCTTCTCAAATTTAGCATTTGGGACTTGGTTACTTCTTCAAAAAGTATCAAATTTCGCTATCAGCAGAAGTCTATGTCCATGAAAAGCTGGTCAGGTGAGCAAACAGTCATATTTAACTTAAAAATATTCAAAAACAGCATGAAGTTTGAATCCACAAACAAATAAGTCAATATTTCACTGCTCAATTTTGTTTCTATATACACATTTTCTTAGACTGCAATAGTCATAGACTTTGAACCATACTAACACTGAGTTCATCAAGTTCTTATAAACAATAAGTACATTCCAGTAAATTTTATATAAATAGTATTCATTAATGAAAACTATAGATTCTTTACATAACCTTGATAGACCCTTATACAAAATTCTTTGTAGAGTGAATTACACTGAATAAACTTTACAAAAATTGACAAGAAATAACAAAAACTATGTCTGCAAGTCAAGACTTAAATTACATTGGGACATTCTGAGTGTAAAACGATTCATTCACTAAGTTTTGTCTGTAAAAATTATTTAAGGCGATGTAAATTTCCTAAAAATTGGTCAGAAAAGGATGTGTCATAATTTTAGAACAGAGCGCCACAATTTTACCAACAGTTTCTCTTTATTAGCCAAATCTATTTTTATATAAATAAATAAATAAAAAATGTAAAAAATAATCATATCATTCATTAGCCTGAAAGAACAAATTTTCGTGTCTTATTTTCCTCTACAGATAAAATACTCAGTGTTTTACAAGTCAGCATGATCTAACCTAAAGACAAGAAGCATTTTACTGATAAGCCTATTTTGTTTCAAACAACTATTCCATTCATAACCAGCCGAGATAAAAAACTTTTATAAATATATAAATAGAAACTAGAAACAAACACTTAATTTAATATCATTGGCGGGAAAGCTCTTCAAGTGGAAGGTAAGATTTTCAAGAGAGCGCATGAAATGCCACTTATCGACTGTTTTCATCAAATATTAAAGTATTAAATCATACAGATAACAAGGCTTATAACTCGAGAGAATGTCAGACTATAATGATACAAGAATTAAAATCTTTCTCTTCCAGTCATATTAAAATATAGAAGATATTCATCATACTTGATGTACGATCAGGTTCTATCTTACTGGGAGAGCTCAGAATATTATGTTTTCAAGAAAAGCACTATTAACAAATGTAAGCAGAAGTGAAATCAAACTTTCTGATCTCAAAAGTTGACAAATCTTAGAAATATTTTTTTGTGTATTTGTTTGTTTCAAGGAAAATATACACAGGAGGCTGTCAAGGCAGTTGGGTTTTATTATCATCATGATTACAATAATCATTATCATTGTCACCATTATCATTGCCCTTGTTGTCATTGTTTTCAGCAACATTATCATTATTATTATTGTTATCATTATCATTTTCATCGTCATCATCATCGTCTTCGCTGTCGTCACCACCGCCACGGCCACCACCACCACCACCATCATCATCATCATCATCACCATCCCTTTTTTACTAGCATCATCATCATTATTGCTATTATTATTATAATATTATTAAAATAGAACATACAGTCATTACAAAAAAATATATCTGTCTAATAAGTTAATTAATATTTTCAATGCAGTGAAATAAAGAATTTTACATATTTCACCATAAATTTTCATCTAACAACACATTTCAACACAAATAAAAACCCATAATTATAGTTTCGACTTTCACAGATTTTAAAAGGATTCAATTTACAATGTTTAAAATTCAAATATTTACAAATATTATATCGATAATGACAAGTAACATTAGAGAAGACTTAGAATGGTGAGTCTTACATGAAATATTTTAGTATATCAGACAGAATGGCTAATCAAATATAATCTATAAACTTTAAAAGAAAAAATGTTTTCAGATGTACCAATGGTAGGGAAAAATATAAAGGAATATTCATAAATATTGGTTTAAAGATCATTTTTTATTTCTACATAATAAGCATAAAAAACCAAGTTCTAATTTCTGGTATAAACTCGTAAATAAAGTGCCCCTGATTCAGCATAGCACAATATGTAGTCACTGTTGGCAGACTAGATCATTGAGACATTTTCACATCATACATTGCTTTCAGTAAGCAACTTTCAGTAGCCCACAGCCCAGGAACGAGGAAAATCTTTTTTTTTTTACTAGATTTAACGCCGTGTCAACACAATTTAGGTCATTTTATGGCATCCAGTGCACCTAACCTAGCTTTCCTGGACCATTGTCTATAACCAGTACTCACCTACCCTTCCACAAGGCCGGAAACTTCTCCATATTATCTAATCAATGGAAGAAAATCGACATTATTGTCAAATTTTCATGGAAGGGTATAACCTCCTCGGGTGTGATTCGAACCCCCACCCCCTCGGGCATGAGATTCCAAATCCCGGCGCACTACACAGTGAAAATCAATTCATGCTAGTGGAAATTGCTATTTTACATACTTGGGCTAGTTGATAAATTTGCCTTTTGCTATTCAACATAATAAATTGAGCTAGTGCTTGAAAAAGGCAATAATTGAGTGAGCAAAAACAAAATGAAATTTTAGACAGTTTTGATGAGAAACAAAAACAAGTCCCACCTAAAGCTTATCTAGAACCATCCCTGGTGAAGATTATAGTATCTTTCAATGTATAAATCTTCATTAATTATCAAGCAAATGACTCTACATTTAAACTATTATTATTGTATTAGCATTTAAATCAATCATTTTTTAATTCTATTCCTTAGAGCAATTTGTAAAATATTTCCTTAGATAAAATTGTTTTTGTTCTAAGCTAGGTTTGGTTTAAAAACTGGCTAACTGTCAAGACTCCCATTATTTATCATTTTGTTTATTTGTATTTTCAATTTTTCAGCAATTTTATGTCTCCTTGAAACAAGTACATGCACTGATATTTAAGGATTTATTAAACTAGGTTTAAGGCTGTGTCAGTACAAATTTTTTGGTTACAGTGTCCAGTACTCCCCTACCTTCCACAAAGCCGGAAACTTCTCCATATACCTTATAATGGAAGAAAATTGACATTATTTTCAAATTTTCATGGAAGGGTATAACCTCCCTGGGTGTTATTCAAAACCATACTCCCCTTCGGGACACTAGATTTGAAATTCGGGCCCGCTTCCAACTGCGTTACAGACCTGGGTTGATATTCTTGGAGCTTTAATTATGCCACATTTTAACATTTTTCAGTCTTTTTTACAATCTCTAAAATAGTCTAGATTTCTGAACCAAAGTTTTTATCATATTCACAGACCACATACATTCCGAGTAGTCGACAAATGTTCTATTTATTGCAGAGGTAGGTGCGCCAATGACCTCAAAATATTTCTTGACCAAACTACACAAAGTATGTAGGTCCGGCCCAGGAGTTGAACCCACAACATCTGGATTCCTATTCAGTCACAGTACCCACTGCGCAAAAAGGATAAAACATCAAGAAAAAGCTATTTTTTGTGCTGGAAAAATTGTTTATTTGCAATTTTTATTTATCCACCTTTTTAGAAATTCAGTCTATTGAAAGAAAAAAGATTAACAACGAGTAAATACACCAATCAAAAGCCGAGAAAAAAGCAGCTAAGAGTTGCCAACCATCATAAAAAATAATATAAATTTGAAATATTTGTGTCCAACATAATCCCTTTTAGAATATTCGCACTAAGAAAACAAAGACAGTACTACAATATTATATAATATATTATGTCATATATAATATATAACAAGCTATAAATAAATGTCTTAATAGAAAGATAATCTACAGTTCTCAGACAGATATAAGATATTAATGTCAGGTCAGGATAGCTCTGGTGAATGTCAAGATTTCACAAGTACTTTGTTCATCTTTTCATATAAATATTTTGACAAAAGTAACAGACATTCAAAAACAAGAACCAACAACTTTTTTTAACAAGTCAAGAGTAAGTAACGTTACCTCAATATCAACATCTATATCTACATGGTAACTGTCACAGATTGTCAATTCTTCAAAGGTGTGATTAAGAGGAAAGTTGGAAAAACAAGTAAATCTGTGAGCTAATGCTCACTAGTGATACCCCCGCAAAAATCTAAAAATATGCGACAAACATGAAGTAGATGAGCAAGGAGCATGAAATTGCTTTACACCACATGGGACTATGGGATGAAGCAATATGCAAAGTATTAGGCTGCTGCATGTTACTGCTGCGGGCAGACGGATGGACGCACGGACAAGGGTAAAACAGTATACCCCCCTCTTCTTCGAAGCGGGGGTATAAATAGTTAAAAAGAGAAAATAGGCCTGCTGAGATGGGTAGAAAAAAATAAATAAAGATGGTCCAATCATGTTTTGATTCATCTGGGTGTAACCAATTAGGCATCTCTTGGGATACCTAGGCACTCAGCCTAGGCCCACTGACACTGCTTGTACCTTCAATTTAGATTTACTTCATGTTTGAAAGGAGGACCCCTATTAGAAAGTTAGATCTGTAAGTCTCTTCCTGAAAAATACCAAGGAAGAGGCAAAAGCCAAACAACCAGCAGTAAACAGTTAAAAATTAAGAAGTCAGCAACCTTTTAACCACTCAAATACATGCCAGGTGAATTATAATACTTGATAGTATAAAGATATAAGGATTCAAGAGAGTTTGAGTAGAACTCACCCACTGTAACTCATATTTTAACACATGAACTTTAATCATAACCCATATAACCATATAGTTTTAAAATGAAATACAAATATACAGATGTCTCTGTTCCTTGTATCAAAAATAAATTACTTCAAAGTATTTCAATCAACACTACATCACTGGTGGCAAAGATCTTAGGAAAATATATTAATGTTTTTTTTTGTATCTAAAAACAATTTTACCTAATATTAGAATGATTAAAATTTTAAATTTAAGCTTTATGTCACGGCACTTACCTGTTCACATTATGGGAAGAAGGATGTGTGGGCGGCCGGATAGCTCAGTCAGGAGAGCACTCGCCCTGTAAGCGAGGGATCCTGGGTTCGAGTCCCGGTCAGGCTGCATATTTTTCTTTCCCTGTGACATTTGGCGCCCAACGTTGGCAATATGTAATATATAGTATACAACATGTCAGTAATAGTGGCTGAAAAAATTATATCATTTCGAAAGAACACATCATGATGTAGATCCAGCCCAAGAATCCAACCAACAGCCCATGATTTTACAGTCTAATGCACTACTGACTGAGCTAACAAAGCTAGACTATTGTAATCATGCTTAACAGGGTTAAACCTAAAGACTGTGCCCAGGCTACACAGGATTTTAAAACCAGTGTCCTGAAGTTACCCCTTTGGGTTGCTGGTTTGAGCCTCTCCAAAGCTGATTAAAAACTGAAATGAAAATTTGATTAAAAATTAAATTTTCCTCCATCAATAAGGTATTTTCAAGTGAGTGCCAAGCAATATCACTTTCCATACAACATGTCCACAATCTAGAACATATATAGGCGTATTGTAACATGCCTTTCAATGAATGAACAACCTAGTTACCATTATCAAGTGATCAACTAACAATTGCATCAAGCTAATCAATACAGTTAACCTAAACCCTAATAATTTTTTTAATCATCAAGATTGATGAATGCAGTGCATAAAAATCCAAGAATCTAGAATAATCCAACATCACTCACAATTCCTATATACATCAAAAGAATGGAATATTGAAATACAATACCTAAAACCTATTATTTTTGATAACCATCATCTCACATGTTAACTGGGTACACGTAATGGCATTTGTTACATTCGTAGCAGGTATATTCTATACCTAAATAGGTTTTCTGGTAATATAAAAAAGAAATTATTTATAACCTTAAACTCATTTAAATCAAATAATTTCCTGGTTAAACATGGTTCAATTGGCTTTCATCATGCAAGTTTTACAATATACAGTATAGTTCATCAAAAATGATGGTATTAAAAGCACATTTTTCTATCACAAACCAGCTGTAACCAGTAACTGTAACAATACGGTAACAAGAGCACCGCTAGGCGGAGCATTATATGCCCGAAAGTGTTGTTTTTTAGTCAGTTTTAAGGTAATAGTGACCTTGATCTTTGACCTTGTGACCCCAAAATCAATAGGGGTCTTCTACCCGATATGGACAATCATCGTATGAAGTTTGAATATTGTGGACCAAATGGAACTAAAGTTATGCTCTAGAAACTTTTTCAGTTTTAAGGTAATAGTGACCTAGACCTCCGGAAACCCAATTGCTAACAGACGGACGGACAGACGGACGCCAGGGGGTATATAATAACATAATATGCCCGAAATTCTTTCGGGCATATAAAAACCTTATTGCAATATATTGCAGTACACGAAACCCGTATTGCAATATATTGCAATACATATTGTTCTTTGCATGTACATGCATAGCATGAATTAATGCATGTGCATCGTCTTAATTTGATCAACATTATACATTCAAATGATCTACACGTATTATGCAAATGTTTGAATAAGTTAGAAGAAAGGTTTTTAATGGACTTTCAAAGATAATTATTCTCTGACTTTACAAAAAATATTTCAAGTTTCCGAACACATTTTAACATTTATTCAAACATTTAAATTTCAGACTCTGATAAAAACAATCAGTATGGAACATAACTAGAAAACCGGTTCAGAGAAAAATGAACCGGTTAAAAACCGTCAGAAGTCGTATTGCAATATTAACCGGTATATCGGTTAACCGTTACACCCCTACTTCTTGTTTTCTTTCATTTGGATTTTAAGCCATATATAATAAAAACAGGATTTTATCCAATGACTTTTGGAGAGCACTGTATAATTGTTTTAGTATATACCATGTATATTATGTAAGCTAGCCTGTACATATATGTATAATACAATTATCAAGAGTTTCTCAACTGGTTTTATTTGATTAAGTAATGTTATGTACTGTAACATAGGGTGCTTCATATGTCACATTTCACATTTTTTAGACGCATCAAGTCAGTTGTACTTCTCACTTTCCATAGGCAGACCTTGATCTCTATTTTAAGTGCTTGATTGACAGTATTACTAAAAGATTTTATATGAATTGTATTAAGAATTAATCATGCTGACCACTAGGTAAAAATGATAGTAAGAAATCTGTTAAATTTTATTATTTTGAAATACAAATTATTCCTTTTCATACAGTTTGTATTTGTAAGTAACTTAGAAAATGTAAAATCTAATGGATTTTTTGTGTGCTTACAAATTGAGTAAGCAGTTAACACACCATTTACTTAAGCATGCTAAAAAAATGTCAAATTCTACCTTCCCCGGTTCACAGCCCTTTTCATTCCTTAAATATTCTACCAATGAAAGTACTGAAAGTGTTTAACAAAAATTTGAGTGCATACATCTGTCATGTTCAACAACAGTAAAGCTCAACTTCTCTGTCAAAGTTTAACATAAAAATGTTGGTATCTGAAACAAGAGACATTATCAACAAAGAAATCAAAGCTTCTACTGTCAATTTCACCCAGCGTTCATTCATGAATAATTAAAACATGTGGAAAATACATTTCTAAGAAACATCCATTCAAGACTCCCCTGTCTCCACAGGTAGTGCAGCCTCATGAATCATTAATCACACTAGGAATAACGTCTCCACCAGCATACAGCATGGTAACATGACGCTAGGCTTAATTGGTAATTTGGCTATGAGAATAAATTCCATTTGAAAAATCTCATTCATGAAATCATTTAAGATAGGTTTGTGGTATTTTCTCAATGAAATTTACACCAATTCACATTAGAAATCATATTTCTTACAGTATACCGTGCCAGTTCACGTATCAGCCAGACGCTAGGTAACCATGTCCAGTTAAGCCCCACCCGATGATAACTATATAGCAATTATGTTATAAATAACTTAAAACAAGCCCATATCATGTTTTTATCAGTAAAACAATTCTGTAAGTCGTAACCTCGACAGGAACTATCAGTAAACTTATTACTGTTTTATTACCTGTATTTATGGTACATTCATTCACAAGGAATTATCTACCATGATAACAATAATAAAAAATTCTCTGTGTAAATTTCATGCTACGATTTTATCACATTTGAAATTCCAGTAAGGGAGGAAAGGTACCACTAGTCATCAGCAACGGGTCATGTGATCAGAGATAATAATCGTAGAGTAGAAACAGCAATTAAAATATAATCGGGTGGAGTCAAAACCATCAAATGCGATCTTCTATTTCAACAACTGGCATTAATTATGAAATAGAGCCGATTTAATTTGATAATAGGTATATTAAAAGCGTGCAAAAACTCTTTGAGTTCCGATCAACAGTTGCCGTTGTTACAAGGGGGAATAGATAACAGGGTCAATGATAATATTTAATCTAATTAAAAAGAATGCCTGAAAATCATTGCATGAATCGAATACAAGAACTCTGGCATGTAGATCCTTGTACAATACAATAATAATATAGACGAAGCTAATGCCTGTTAGATTCCAATTGATATAAGGCATGGTAGATTGACGCCCAAGCATTGCAGCTCACAAAATTTATTTCAAATGTACGAATGTTAACATTACAAACAACCCCATCACACAATGATCTGAGCACATACTCATTCTAACCAATACTCTGTTGTTCCAGAATTTTTTATCCATCTGTTTTGATGTTCCATACAGTGAAAATCTACTGTATTTAAATATAACTTTTATTTAACTTCAAACAGCAAACCTTAAACAAACATAATTTATCATTCTCTAAAGCTAACCTTTAACAAGCATTATAAGTATTCAAAGTCTGGAGTAGATATACATTCAGAAACAAAATTAATATAAGTTAAGAATATTTATTAGTCAGTGCAAAGCTACTCTATGTCCTACTTTATATATAAGTAGTTAAGACAAGTTCTGCGCTAACACATCGATATACCTCTTTTATTATATAATCATTAAATCTTATCGCCATTTTCTCATTCATCATATGCTAAAGTATGAGGACTCCAAGCTTTGCCGACAAAACAACAAAAATGATGAAAATTGTCAGAGATCTATACTAAATAAAAATCGTACAATCAGTATGATAGATGAGGAAGTGGAACACTACAAAGACAATGACGCTGATGTAACGATAGATAATATTCGCGTTATTAAGAATTCAGAGAAATTTTCATGATGCATCAGATCATTGATAACAAAAATAATCAAGATTCTATGGGACACAATCAGTCATAATATTGATTAAAACATAAACAACAAAAATCCGGAACAATCATACGTAACAAGAAATACCCCCAAGTAACATACGCCTACTTTGTAATGAAGCCATCTCTACAAAATTCATTAAAACTAAAGTGGTAAGCAGTTGTAACATGTAAGACTCGTCTATGAAAACTTGTTTGTAGTTATTAATCAATTCAAAATGTTGAATCAGTAAAAGTTATAATTAAAAAGTTAAAGAGTGGTTTAAAGTCTGCTTCCATATATATGTCCAGCTGACTTTACAATTTTGTACTATGGCCCCTGATCATTGAAATCACTTTTAGGCAGGTGATCCCTCACAATACCCATTAACACCTGGGTGGAATGAACAACTGTAGGTAAATTTCGTGCTCAAGAAAATTATTAGTGCATCTAGTGGGGCTTGAATCCAGGACCTCTTGATCCCTAATCTCATGTCCTACCACTGGACCACTGCTCCTAGTACAATTATGAAGCCAGACTCTATCAAAAATAAAATAAAATGCAGCAATACAGTAAGAATAGACAATAAAAAGTTAAAGCTGTAACTATCTTCAGCACCAATATGGGACATCTATATGTAGATTGTCCTACACCTTCTTGTAGTCAACTGGAATCTTGCAGCTGCAATTCTGTAGAGTGCTTCATAATGAAAGCATTCCCTAATGTTTGCTAACTATTGGAGAGTTAATGCTACACAAAGTTTTGTTGGTCATAAGCATTATGGTTAACTGCTACAATACTTCAGCAGTTACTTGTTAGGCTTACCAAGATGATGTCCAAGTGATCATTTCTGTGAGAAGGTTTCTCAGTCAAAATAAGAGAAATTTCAAACAATTACATAAAAAGCAAAGTAATGTGCAGTTGTTGAAAGGAAATAAGTAACAGTATGGTTCAAAGTCATTAGGTTAACTGAGTTACAATGTCGATATGAATATTGAAATGTAATTGTTACAAAACCTTCTGACAATAAATAAAGTTTGTATTTGTTAGTATTATTGTAATGCAACAAACTTTATGTTTGATCATCATAATTATAATGATGTTTTTAAGGTGCATTGACAGGCTAGGCCATTTATCACTGTTTAATTATCAATATGAAAAATTATTGTCATTAAAGTTCATGTAATTAAGGTTGTCATAATCAATAAAAATAATTTATTATAGTTATCTAAAAACTAATTTTAAAACTGACAATTATTTATACAAATATTATAAATATGCTATACAAATAGACAAAACTTATAATTAAAGCACACAGGATTTAACCACTTTACTTCAGCAAATCACAGAATGTTCTACACAGACTTATCAGAAACATTACTACAAGAGAACAAGGGAATGGAAGTCGCTAACATACATACAGAAGAAAGCTGAAAGACACTGATCCAAATTTACAAAATGGTCCATCAATTAATTAAACTTGGGAGTTTATAGTTTGTACTGATTTATTTTAACTTGATTGTGAAACAAGTTCTTACAACTTAGATTAATCACTTTCGAGTCAGCTTCCTGGTCCCCCAGTACTGCGCTAGAAAGATAAAGTTTTCTGCTAAAAGAAACAGCATGATAGGTCTTGGATGAGATTGGACTAATTCTAAGAACAAATGTACAGATTGAGAGTTATGAAGCATTTTGAGTAAAGCCAGCTAGTATCTATGCAGAGTTTCTTAAACAATTCTATGTGGAACTTGGGAAATTATCTAATATAAGAGCTACAAGTTGCTAGTTTACAGATAGACAGCAAAAGAGAGCATAGAGAAGAAAAGACACTAACTTATAGAAAGATGAAGATGGAATGGTTGTTGCTGTTGTTCACCCCTTTTTTCAACAGTCAGTCTTATGGCAGTGAACAGTTTAATTAAACCATTGCTCCTGTGATCCACATGTAAGTCTATATATACTTCAAAAACAATGGCTCAATGCACTTGTTCTGTACCAAAATCCCACTAAATTAACTTGATTTAAATTTAAATTGAACAATTTTAATGATTTAATTTTTCTAATGGGAAAAACAGCCTTTCCTTAACATTTTACATTTTTCTACAGTTGTTTGTCTCTGGCTCTGTTCTTAAATATAAACACAGCTAGATAATGTGGGTTTAGTGCAAAACAGTTGTAACTCAATATAAGAAAAGACTGACTTAGGACCAATTTGCGCTTAACCAGGAATATAGTATTCTACTTGAAAAAGGTCAATCATAGTCGACTTTGTTTCGTAGTTCATGTCATTATAGGTGAGCTTGTCTCCATAAAATAACCTAAATAGCAAAGGTGGATCTAGCATTGGGGGGGGGGGGGGGGTTCGGACACCCCCCTAGAATTTCCAAAAAGTACCTGCCAATTAGCGTATTTCTTGACTGTAAGTCATTTTTAGGTAGCATGAAGCAATTTTTCTCGGTGCTTAACATAGATTTAAAGGTTATGTAGTTTTCATTATTATAATATGTTGCATTATTCTGCAAAATGTGTATAATGTGGTTGTGGTTCAAAAGTTAGAACCCCCACTAGAAAAAAATCCTGGATCCGCCCCTGAATAGTGTTGACAAGGTGTTAGACTTGGGTATAAAGAGAAGTGAAAATTGATGTAGATATATCAACACAGACAGTGAAAGTGACAATTATAAAGATGACAGACAAAGAAGATACAAGTTAGAAATGTGAAACAACAAAGTGAAAGGGGAGCTATGATAATATATAATATATTTTCTATTATCAACCTTTTATGTCCTCGGTTTCATCCTGATTTATTAAACCATTACCTGGAAAATGTCAACAAAAACAAATATAAAGTTTAAGCAACACAAATATATTCAAGTGACGCAAGTGTAAATTTTCAACAAGAACGTCAAAAAAGTGATGGCTGATTTAATGTTGATATAATGTTAATAATGATTTTTTAACAAAAACGGCAGATATAGGAATGGTGATTGAATGTTAATGCTGATTTTTTAAACCAAAGAATTGAAGATGATCCTATATTGCTCATCTGAAAGACATCGCAAAGCATAATGGTTGTGTGACAGACAACTACAAAACAGCACAAAACTAAAAAAAATATGATTCAAAATCATTTACTCCAATGTTGTCCCTAACCTTCAGCATGCTAAGCAGACCTGTACTTTCATAAGTCTGAACTATATTTATCTCAAATGCCAACTTCTTACATCACTTTCACACTCAAAATCAATGAAATTACAGCTATTTCTTTGGTCGTTAGGCTACTGGTAATCTATCAGTCAATTCTAAGAGTCACATGAAATTTTATCTTACCTCGTACAGACTACTCGTTTTTCATTGGCCGAGAGCGGTCACGTGCTGACCATGTATTATCCCATATTAGATCAGTAGATTCTAATATCCAGTCAGTAACAAAATTTATAAATGATAGCACTGACGAAACCTTATTTTTCTACTCCAAAATTAATTCGAACTAACTACATCGATAAGGGGAGTTCACTGTGTCAATATTGTGTGTCCTTTTCGTCAATAACAGTCGCGTTTCGGTTCCTTTCGGTCAATAAACAAGATGGCAGCCAAGCGATAGTGATATTTTTTAGTGATACTCTCTTGTCCGTGTCCTTTGATGCTAAAATTCAGATGGGGGTACTCGGTAAGATAAATTCGTTACACAGTCAGTTACTGACCGGATACGGTGTGATACCGGGTCAGTGAATAAATATTGGGCTCGAGCTACGCTCTCACCCAATATTAATTTACTGACCCTGTATCACACCGTATCCGGTCAGTAACTGACTGTGTAACTAATAATACTACATTCACACATGCCCACTTCAAACTTGTATACATGTATATTTAAATAATAGTACAATATTTCAATTTGGTAGCTCAATGAAATTAACAGTGTCTGGCAGGATTCAAATAAAGAATCTCTTCATTTACCTCACTGGATTCTACCAATAGACCAATCAGCTAAAAGACAATCAAGTGTTTGCCTCAACCAAAGAGCCATAGACCAAGTACTAGTGAAAATTCAGGCTTAAGAAAACTCACAATTCCAAGTAGAAAATTTGGCTTATTCCTATAAAACTAAATACTTTATGTAATTCAAGTATAGAGCTCGCTAAAATTTAATATAAAGACCGTTTTACTACTACTCACTGACATTAACAGTATCATAATATAAAAATACAATAACCAGCATATGTTTTAAGTTCTAATCAATTTCTATACATTACAATTATTAAAGGAAAACAACAGAATCTTTAATGTGAAGATAACAAGTATTGTTAAAGTTAAAAACATAATAAAATGTCACAGCATGTCAGTATTAAATCCCGGAGTAAACCAACTAAAGGTACTTAGAATAAACACAAAAACTAATGAAAGTTGCTATGTTATTTTAATCCCCAAGGAAAAAGTTGTAATGATAGAAAAATTCTCAAATCTAGGTGATTTTCTTCCTCTGTGTATCTCGTAAAATGTAATTATTTTGTTCAAGGCATTCATCATCCGTTTTATAGCGCACTTTTTCTCGATTCCAATTTGCTCTGGAAACATTCACACATTATAACCCCAAATCAATCTGCCATCTTCCTCTAATTTCATCCAATTTTTGTTCCAACGTTTTTTCGTGAATTATATCTTTTATACATGCATATATCATTTGAGACAATTTCAACATTTCTATTATGTTACAGTTATTGACTACCCACTAGTCCTAAGTCTGAGACAAATAAACATTGATTTTGGCTAGCGAAAAGTACTAGTTTCATTTAGTCAAGCTGGCTACCTACTACTACATGGTAAATGTAAAAATGTAATGGCATTTTATAGTCTAAGTTTATGCTTACGCAAGTTCACCGACTTAACAGCTATTACCCCTGGTCATCGGGCTACTGGTATCTATCTATCAATCTCCCTTGGGAGTCTTTTTACTCCACTGACAAATTGGCCAAATGGCCCAACTAATGTGAAAATAACGTCAACGTCGCCTAGGTAACTAGAAAAACAAACAAGAACCATGAAGGTATATGTCTGCCAACTTTTATCATAATCGGTGAACATGAGATTTTTTCGACTGTTCTCCGAGTAAGGTTCCGACCCACCTTAAATATTAACTATAGGTTCTTTACTCAAGTCAGGTAAAATGTTCAGAGTTTTATACAAACTTTCTGATAGAACAAACCCATTTGAAGTAAATTGAACTTGATTGAATTGTCATTCCTTTTTTATCAACTAACTTACTCATTTACATCATCAGTGCTTGACATAAGAAAAAAATTCCTATACATACATACAAAGACAATGAACATGTCACATGATCCAGGAAGTAACGGTTTAAAGATCCCATAAACTCTCTTTAATAGAACCATATCTCTAACTACCTGACAGTAAATAATTTCCTTATATACAGTAATCCAGTAAAATAGACATTTTTGAAATATTAGTTTTTAATTAGATATTATATGTAGTTCTTAGAAAAGCTGAGCATTCTATAATATCATAGAATCATCAATAGAATACCATGGTAATACATTAATATACAGCTGTGTAGCTTGTGCCATCACCTAATGTAGGAGCAGTGGTCCAGTGGTAGGACCCACACTTAGGAATCAGAGGTCCTAGGATTGAACCCCCACTAGGGGCACTGCTAATTTCAATGAGTAAGGAATTTAACTAGAGTTGTTCATGAAATGTTCAAAAATAGCTTGAAAAATTAAAGATTTCATAAACACCCCTTAACAGCGGTTTTAAAATTCTGCATAGCTACTACTTTAATATCAATTTGGAGAATTGAGTCCTCCCTTGAAAACCCTAAACCCCTTCTCAAGCTTGTTGTTTAATTTCCCTAAGTGTAAGTATGAGCTTTCACAATTGTTTTGTTTTCATTTTCAATCTTAGGCACTATAGTACTAGATGCCAAGCTATGCCTCTGTTACTGGAGTAAGCCAGGGTACACCTTTGTTACTGGAGTAGGGCATGATGCTATGCCACTGTTACTGAAGTAAGCCAAGCTACATCACATTTACACTTCTGTGAATAATGGAAAACATACAATTCAATTGTACAGATCAATCGATAGACTAACATGAAATGAATATTAAAAGCAAAACTTCCTGTCATTTTCTGAGACAATAGGAATGACAAAACACTATATTGTGCCCTGAAAGCAAAAATCTGTCTTTGATTCATGTTAATAAACTCTGTGAGGTTGTAATTACACAGCTATTATTGTTCTATTTCTGGAAATTTAACTAAAAAAATAAACAATAAGAAGTTTATTTAAATACTTTATCCTGAATTTTGCACCTACATGCTTTTATAAGTCAAAGAATGTTTGATTGTTGTGCTACTAATTTCAGCTAAGCATTACAGTGTAACATCTGCAGAGAGGCCCTCTGCAGAACAATGCCTCTGCACAACAACAGCTTTTATTAGTATTTAACCTCTGCAGAGCACCAACCTCTGAACAGCAACATATATTTGTCCACCACAGTGGGTATTGTTGAAGGGAGTTTGTACTGTATTATATCAGGCAAACAGTTTTTCAATCACAAGTTTTTGAGGATGAGTCACTTTTTTACAATCAAAGTCATACAATGCAGGAATTTACTAGGGCTGCAACGATTCGATTCGATACATCGAAACTCGATTGCAAGGGTGCCGATTCAATTTCGATTCGGGACCCGCGAGTTTCGATTCGATTCTGACTTTTAAAAGTGTCTACATAAGTTATAACGATATAAAAGCAAAGGCGCGCCTAAAAGTCAAAGTATACCAATATGTACAATAGAATACCAATAACTGCATCTTTCTACAATTTATGATCCATGCTGTCTTTACGTTTTAAGTCGAAATTACATTAATAATACATTTTCGCGACCTTTACATTCGTACCCAATCCATTACGTACTTGAATAAAGCAAATATTAGTTATCAGATTTTCGAGTTTCGTGTTATCCAATTTTATTAACAATTTTATTTTATTAATATTATTTAGTTTTAAGCTCAAATATATGTATAAATGCATATTTGTAGTAAACTGTATTAATAAAAGAATCGAATCGAAAAAAATCGAATCGAAAAAAAAATAATCGAATCGCATCGAATCGACTTTCAGGTGAATCGTCGCAGCACTAGAATTTACCTTGTGCAAAACTACCCCCCCAATGCAAGTTACATTTCTTTTAACAAAAGAACATGAATATTAGAATGAGTGAAAAACTGAGAAGCAACTTTTTGAGTTTTTAATTTGCCCCCTTCCCTTCAAGTACTTTTCTAGCAATCAAGGAATGGCATACAGGGTAAATCATACTGAGTGACAGAGAATTTACAATTTTTAATTGAAAATAAATTCAATTGTTTTTAATTTTGAATAAAATCGAAAATTTTAATAATTTCTCCACCTAACAAAATTAAGTGAACAGAATTTCAATATTTCTGCACTGGATATAACCAGAAGTATATAAGAAACCCTGGGGGGATGGATGTAACAACTTTAATACATCAAATATGTTCCAGATAACTTGATTAATTCATGACTAATCAAAGTCATTAAATATATTCACTGCGGCTGTACATCCTGAAGAAAATGCTATTTGAAATAAAGTATACATTAAATTTTGTAGGAGATCTTAAAGAATCAAAACATATGAATAAAAATAAATATTGATTTTATTCTTAATACTTTATTTAACCTCTCCACTGCTTTTTATTATTCTAGAACTAAAAAAAGGGCAAGGGGGAAATAAAAAGAGAAAGGGAGCAGAAAAAATGACAGGCAGGCAGAATTAGGAGACAGAAAAAAAAGGGTTTGGGAGGTAGAAATAAGAGAAACATGGTGTTTCGAGGTGGATTACTGCACAGGAATGGGCTAAAAAGGACAGGAAATAGAAAAGGAGCAGGGGGCAATACCCTGCTTTTTGGCTTTAGAAAAGTCAGTACTGAATTAGACAAACTGTGTCCGTAGTAAGAATGTATAATAACACTTGTTACATGTATTTCTGCTTCTTAAACTTTTAGAACCTTGCAGCATCAGCACATCAAACCTTTCTATTCAAATCTCATCTGCAAATTATGTTTCTTCAAAAAATGTTCAGCACAAAATATATGTCATCCTTAATTTCCGACCCAGCATGATTATCAACTGTTTTTGGGAAACAAAACGTTTTTTTAAGGATATTGTCTGTTTTTTCTGAAAAAAGTATTCAAGTTTCATTGAGAGTGGGCCTTTAAGCATTGTAAGAATTTAATGACTGATATAAACCAGAGCATAGAAATATTGTAGGTCCTCTTTATAATTGACAGTAAATTAAAATTACAACAATTTGCCCAGAAAGTCTCATTAAAACAATCATTAAAATTGAAGCAATTTGCTGAAAGTCTTTTAAGAATTAATATTGATATTTCCATTCTTTCAGTTTTGTTAATGAAACAGAAGTTGAATACATCAGGGGTTACACTGAGGTATGCATCTTCTGTCATATTTTATTACTTCTGAAAAAAGCCAACTGCACAGGCATGAGGAAATATTGTGTGTTTTTAGTGTATATTTAAGGCTGGTCATTAAAATATTGTTTGTTGTATGGTTGAGGGTAATTATGAAATATTGTTTGTTTCAAATTCATCGTAAAACTCCAAAGACAATATTTGAATGAAGAAAATGATAACATTCAAATTTTTAACAAATGGTTCTGCAAAATGATAAAATTGAATTTTTCGTTGCTTTGGTCACATTATTTGCATAATTTTATCAGCATTTTTCAGGTATGTGTCACAGCAGGCTTACCTTAATTAGAAAACACTTGCATGGACTATTCTATACTGCACTGACTAACCATTCAGCAAGGAGTTGAAAACATCACTATATAGAAATGAAAATTAACATTACACTCAAATTTCCTAGGAAGGTTATTACATTGCCCTGGCTGATATCAAGCCAAGATCATCCAAATCTAAGTCCAGCATACTTGGATAATATAACCACACAGCCAACACAGTGGGTCAATAACTACACAGATATTTCACCATTGGCTTTAACAAAGGACCCAAGTATAAATTAAATTTGAACAAAGATATTTTATCATTGACCTTAAGAAAAAACAACAAAGCAATGGTAAATGTGAACACTAATACTTTACCATTGGCCTTAACAACATACATTACATGATAAAATCAACAATTATATTCAACTTTCACAACCATTACTGACAGATCTACTGTGAATCATTAATCATAGGACTCTTGCAAAAACATGCCTGCAAATTCTCTAGGACTGTTATATTCCATTAAATAAGGCACCTGTTTTAATTATACTATAATTATTAAATTGCATGGAATGCAAACATTACATATCCTTTCTATTACAATAAAGATAGATTAAATACAGCACGTCTGTTTTGTTGCAATTCACAATTTTACCATTCATATGAAAAAGGAGCATACCAGGTATTTGCAATAGGTCATAATTAAGTGCAATGCCCTTGTCAAAATATATAAACATGACTTGTAAATATAGTTTATTTAAATAACGCTCCATTAACATAGCATGTATAAAAATATAAACATCACTAGCACCCAGATACCATCTTCAGACTGATATGAAATATTTATTAACCATAGAGCCACAGCAAGAAAAAGAGAGATGCTAAACACTATGAATATATTCTTACATGAGAAATGGCAATTATCTATAAATAGATTTTATATGACAAGTCAAAAAATTAATCAATGCCAAGTTAATGTTAAAGCACATGCATCAAGAAATATATACAACAGCAGTGATGAGTGATGTTGTCAAGGGGAAAGATCCTTGAAGTAGAAATGCAGAAGAATAACTTTGTTACAGACCACCATCTACAAGCGATAAGTGAGTGTATGTGTTAAATGATAAACAAAATTAACGTTTATGCAGACATAAGACACTGTGTGGCCAATGGGTAAGAGATCGGATCACCAGTTTAGCATCAGTAGAAAGTTTTAACCCCAGACAGAAACTCTAAACTTTGTTTTCAGTAAAATAAAATTTGTATGCAGCTTGCTTTGAGTACCAACATCAGTGTCAGGAGGAAAACTCATTAACGGTGGCTTTTGTCCATAAATATCAAATTTGACCAGTAAAAGCAGTGAATATTTGAGTACATTTGGAGGTTTTTTTACATTAACCAATCGGATCAAAGGAGATTTAAATTTGACTGATCAAACATTGACATTGACCAATTAAATCAATGACATTTAAATTTGACCAATCAGCTCAAAGTACATTTAAAATTGACCAATCAGACGCAAGGACATAGAACTGTCTGACAGTGTACACCATAAAATTCAGGAAATTACAATTATCCTAGTTCAATCACATCAGTATTTTTTTCATTGATGCAATGTCACGGTACAGGCTAAAATCAATAGGCATTTCATTCTGAAAGAAACATGATTATATAACCTACAACTCTGTCACGTATTATGCCCATGCAGTCAATAAATGAATCAGCATACTGTTCAAAATTTGTAGGAAATTAATTAATTACTTATACAATAAAATTTCTCTATAAAGACAACAATGGTTATTGGATTATCATGTTTTTTTTTAAATTTTAAAGTCCAAAATGCTTAATTTGAGAATGAAAAGGCCTCTATATTAAGACTTTTCTGCTATTATGTCCGGCTTTATTTGATGGTTCTTATAGTGAAACTTCACTTTTCATCAGATCATTGGCAATACATAGAAGGTCACATGTAAAGCTTTTCCAGTATGATCATGAACAATAGTAAAAAAGCACCGGTAAAAAAAATAATCAACAAAAGCTGATGAAATTAACTGACCACAATTAATATTTGAAAAAATAAGTTTATTAATAGCATACAAAAATGAATAACTATAGAACTAGTTATGCTACAGTCCTATAAACATAAAATAGCCATGAGGGCATCGTACGGGCCCCATGCGATCAAGTTCTGCAAGGACTGGTACGAACTCTTGCTTACCCACACGGACTGTTACGTTTTTACCAGGGCCCGTGAGATGAGGCATGGATACACATATCAGTCTCAAAGTCAAATAGTGAACACAATCGTGGTGGAGTATGAATTAAACTAGCATATCTTCCAGCTATGGCTTTGTACGGGTGTGTTGTTTTGTGCCATGTGCGTACCATCACCTTAATACCCAAGGCTCCCCACGGCCTATGGCTGTCTGCACATACGGGTCTGCAACAAGCCACGATTTTATGGGATTGAAGCATTAGATACAAGAAACATTAGTTCATTAATGTCAAAGGTATTTTATATCAATAACCTTACAACTAGTTGCTTACATGTTAAGGAAAAGTTAATTAATTTTTATGAATCCAAGATCAAATGATATTCATATAATATAAAATATTACATATGCAATGTGATATGAATGTTCCATAGGGTCATAGTTTTATTATGTGCAAACATTCATCTATACTTCTATATTTTATTGGTCACTGTGCATTGGTGCATATTTGATATGTTCCAGCTTAGATGGGAAATGAAAACACTGACAACTAACTTTTGTACACTGTAGAGCCACATCAAGTTGATCATGTGTTCTACAGATTTTTTGGGGGAAAATGGGGCGAGCAAGCGAAAAAAAAACATTTTAAAATCTTAATTCAGTTGCTTTATATAGCAGTTTGACCAAATTTTTATGAGCAAGAGAGGAAATTTAATTATTTTTTTTTGTACTGTTAAAATTAAGGTGCGAGCGAATCCATAGAACATATGATCAACTTGTAGTGGCCTAGCTAGTTCATATAACCAATGATGTATGATCATCTGATCAATCAAACAGTGACCAGCTGAAGTTATTAAGTGCATCAAAACAGAATATATCAAATTGGTTAATGAATATTATCATAATACATCAATCATTTCACAAAACTGCACCAAACAAACTCTTCACAATGAAAACCAGTTTAGATAGGATGTGACAGCAAAGTTTTTCTACCTCTTCAGTAGTGATATCAAAACGCCATATAAAACATGACATCTCATTTTCAAACAGTTGTCATGGTTACCAGAATGCCATACATGAAGAAATTTTCAGAATAATCGTATTGCACTCACAAGAATTGATGTAATGATGAAAGGGACAACGATGGAATTTTTATGTTTTTCTCTCTTTGCACGCAATTTTATAAAAATTATGTAATAGTAGGGTTGGATAAAAGCTCTTGACAAATGAATCATGGAAGGCGTGGAGCAACATAAAATGAACACCTCAGTGAAAAAGTAACAAAATTCAGAGAGCTAAGAGTAGCTTTGTCATAGAAAATTTTGCGGTATTACAATTAAAGTGACAAAAGTCCAAAAATTCACCATACTCCATTAAAGAATATTTGAATTTTGCATTAAATTGATGGATCAGTGCAAAACTAGTCTAACTACATTTAAACTGGTTCTGCAATGACACCTTGAATTCAATTGTACAAAAAAGAATGAAAATTGTCCAAGATATTAAAATGGTTAGAATGAAAAACTGATTAAAAATACTTTTATTAGCAAAGTTAGCAATCAATTAATAGATAGGTCTGTCCTTCAGTTCCAATTTTACAACCTCTCAAAAATTTGTATTCCGAACTTGATCAAACAGTTCAGATAAATTTCAGCAATTCAAACTAAACAAGAACTAACATATAATACAATGGAGCAAATTTTTTACTCTATAGAATTTAGCCCTAATCAAATTACATGAAATCTTACAAGGACCTTTTCCATTATTTTATGATATCTATTAAAATTAATATCAAATGGATTAATCAATACAGGAGAAAGTTTCAATGATTGCCTTGACAATAGTTTAGACAAATATAAAAAAGTTTGAAGGAGACTTGATTCAATCCAACATCGTTAAAACATTGATCAATGCTAATCAGTTTGAAGTATCTTTAAAACTGCGTATTTAAGCTACAACACTCAAAACTTCCAGTAGAAATATGAGGCTTCGTAAGCAGGAAACGTAACCAATACGTTTAACAATAGTCTGATCGGAAACACATCTCGCTAGGTGAGACGTCCTTATTTACTTAGAGACAATACATCCTGATTAAATATTTACACTCTCGAAAATTTGTTTTTATACCGAACCGAGGATATCGTTCATGATCGATAAACAGAAGTATTAGTAAAAAGACAAAAATACAATAAATAGTTTCCAAGTAAACATTAGAGAAAGATTGTATTGTTTGAACAGAAAGAAAACTTCTTATCAATGTGGCTAATAAAAATATGTCTCTCACTGTCCGACAGGAACAAAAACATTACATCTACCATTTAAAGAAATGTCAACTCAATTTATTCATTTATCAGTTGACTTATACTCTTAGACCATTGTTAGAACTAACTTTGAAATAATCAAGTAAGGTATGTTACAATCAGTCACCGCTAAACATGACGGACCGACAAACAATTCCTGTAAAAAGAAGGTCTGTCTCGAACTGCAGGTTTACAAGACCGAATGTCCTGCAAAAAAATTGATCTCTTCTACGCAGTTTCCAATTTATCAAATAAGTAAAATGTCTTTGGTCCTGTAAGAGTTAGTTTGGTTGTGTAAAATTTTTATATTCACAGGACCTACTCTCTAGTAATAACCTGTTGAGTTTTTGTGATGATTCGTTACAACCCATTTTATTCTAACGCCAAGCAAGTATGCTAAATAATATGATTTGTGAGGTAGTCAACTTTCTGCAGTCTACCACTCAATAGTTCCCCTGACCATCTATCAAAGACCCCACCAAAGCTATGCCCCTAACTTATGAACAATATAACACCTGTCAACAACAATATGTCAGCTGGCTAAATGACAATTCTTGCACCAATGCACTAAATATAGCATCCACCATACAGTATTCTTAATTAATCATTACATTACATGCCACCCCCTTGTCTGAAACAAATCTAGATTTAAACCGTACACTCTGGAAAATAATTCTAAATCAACCCCTGACACACGGGACTATGTATACAAGTATTAGACAAGAAATGTAATGTGGAAACCACATTAAAGCCAGATTTAAAAACTTTAAAGCAAAAATTACAAAGGAAAATAATCAATAATAAAGGCAGGTAGAGTTATGGTTACTTTCTTATTCTGTTCATCAAATGGTATGTTATCATAGTATGAAGTTTCATAAAGATCAGACAATTAATGGCAGAAATATATGGCAAAGAAAAACTTTAATGCAATTGTTAACTACACTGGATGCCTGACCAACCACCCGCCTGACCACCTGCCTGCCGGCCAAATTTTTCGTTGAAAAATCCAGCTAAAAAAATTAAAAATTAAAGTAGGTTAAAGATGTCTGTGACTGACAGCTGGCTACTGGCTTATGTCATTTTTCTTACACAGCCTCAGGTGCCATAAATCATACAAATGTCTGCAAATACAACCACCACCCCTCGCAGACAATCTATTCATTTCAGCAGACAAAGTAAATGTCATCAAGGATAGACTACAGAGTTAAAGTCTGTTAATAATATTTGGTGATGATAAAATATCAAAATGTCGCAGTAAGAACTTCCAGTAATCAATTCAGTAATATCAATATTTGGTAAACATCAAAGTGTTTCAAACTGGTAGATAAATACTCAACCCCATTATCTATATTATTTATAGATTATTATGAATAGTCTAAATTGTGACAAAATCATTTATTAACCAATATCAAACCAAGCTTTTGATATTTAGAGGTTTTAGATTCCGCTCACCAAGCAGGGAGCACAGTTCTTTAAAGCTCTTCCTATTGCCCCTCACCATAGGTGGATCCAGGGGGGGGCTGGATGTGAACCCATGACCCCCTCTCAGTAAAAGGTTCCAATGATTTGAAGTAAGCAACCTTAAGTTATTTACTGATGCATGATCAAGAGGTCACCCACATTGGCACTCTGACATCAAAGGTGCCTTTATATTCGTAGTGACACAGCATGATATTGTAAAAATAATTGTCCTTATAAATGCATTTATTCAAATGTGTATTTGCACATTCAAGTGCTCAATGAAACACTATTGTAACTCCATTTGAAAATAAAGGGAGTTACAATAGTGTTTCTTTCAGCCCTCGACACGGTTCCATTATGTATGTATAAATTTTCCTACACCATACCGACAATTACAGCAAATAAAAACCTATACCCTACTTTAGGTATCACCACAAAGACCAAGAGATAATAGAGAAGATTGTTTCATTGACACGAACAGAAGCAAACCAATTCATCAATCGTGAAGTAAAAAATTGAAATCAATTATTGGCAGGTTTACTTGTTTTTACTCCACGTTTAAAAACAAGACAATACTTTCAATACATGCGCTGTATGGATATCGGAACATTTGATATTCAACTAACATCGACCTGAAATACAATCTTGTTTGAATAATAAACAATCGCTAACAATCACAAATAATCAGCATAACATGAAAACAAGGAGTTTAACATCACTAAAATTGTCAGGTTAATTAAAGAAACATGCTTTCTTACTTAGCGGCAAGTTTGATTTTTTATCTTCTTGGTCAATAAAATTACGAATTCCTGAAGTCATGTAAATTCCATTTGTTTTGACAGTCTTGTGTAATAACGTCAAAATATACACTATATTTCAGATTACGCAACAGGGAAATACAAGGTAGCTGAAATATACAAATTTGGAAGAGCAGAGATGCCATTAGGGAAATCTGTACTGTACCAGCAATTGAAAAACTGACTTCTGATACAAATATAATACATTGCCAAGATTCCAAGAGAAATGCATTTACATAGATGTCATAATTCCAAGTTATGTGATTAATTTAGAATACAAAGAAATATACACACACAAATTACTTGTTTTCAATTCCTAAGAGGTTTCTGTCTAAACAGTTATACAACCAAGCATTATTAGGTGTAACAATCTGACTGCTTTTTAATCTGTAGGAAAGTAACTACTCAGAAATTTCTAATGATTGTTGACAGATAGTTTAAGGATGTTGATCCATCAAGAAGATTTTTTAAAAGTCAAAAAACAATTTTCTGATCTGTTTCTTTTAACCTTGCTCAAGGCAAAAGGTAAGACCTTTAATAGCTACCAATATAATATACAGTAGAAATTTGAAAGCTCCAACTCACTTTTGTGCCAAAATATTCGAGCAAACCAGGTGTTAGAGCAATCGAAATTCAACATAACTGCTGTCCCTTTTCTTTCTACATAGTTAAATAAGGGAAAAGTATAGGTACTAGGTAAAAGTTCGCCCTACATGTACCTGGGTAGACCTCCCCTAGAATTTCCAAAATGTACCTTTCCATTGGAGTATTTATTGACAGTATTAAGTCATTTTTAAGTAGCATAAAGCAATTTTTCTTGGTGCTACTCATATATTTAATGGTTATGTTGTTATTATTGTTACTATGTTGCATTATTCTGCAAAATGTGTATGTATAATGTGGTAGTGGTTCGAAAGTTTGGACCCCCCCCTAGAAAAGTTTGGTCCCTCCCCAAGAAAAAATCCTGGATCCACCCCTGCCATATACAATAGAAAGCTACATAAACTTCAGTGACTTTTATAAGAGTTCAGAAGACATGGCCATTGACAAAAAAAACCTCATCGAGACCAACCTAGAACTAGACGAAATCACCAGAATTTTTGTCATAGAATAATGCCTTCATTTTTGAGAATACTCAATCAATTTCACCAAGACATAGGTGTAAACTTAAGGCAACAAAGTTCCGTTATAACAAGTCATTATTCACATGGGAAATCAACCTAAACCCACATTAGACGATTTATTCATCTCCCAGCCAATAATCAATAGAAAATATTTCCATTTCAAAAACTCAGCCATGTTAAATTTTAGAGCTTTCATTTTGGAGGCTCTAAATTTTTTTATTATTATGTGAAATTTTAAAACGGCTTTTTATTATTACTGGAAGTCTAAGAAATGTGAAGCAGTTTGCGAAAATAATCATAAGGTACCAGTAATACAGAGTGGCATATATGACATGACTTGTCTGTGAGTGACAGAGTTCCTGATGATTTACAGGACAAGCTATGGCATCATATATCCTCAAAAGGTTACAACAAAAGAAATGTGTCATGTCAAGCTGTATTTAAAAGACCACATTTGTTATAGCAAAATTATGGGATTTTTTTATGATTTTTAAGTCCCAGATGCTAAATTTTAGCCAAAAAGGTCCCTATAAAGACCATTGATTTTGGTGGTCCTTTTAGTGAAAAGCTCCCAACATTTGATCTTAGAGGCCCTATAATTCAAATATTTCATTTTTGGTTATTCATCCGAACAAGACTTCTTAATCATGTCTTTCACAAATTGATAAACTTTTAAAACAAAAAAGCCTCTAACTATTTAGACTAAACAGAAGATTTTTCAGAAACATTAAGCCCCCCCCCCCCCCCCCGGCTAGCTCAGTTGGTAGCCCACAAGTCTACTGACCGAGGGGTCATAGAATGATTCCCAGGTGGGGCATACTTTCGTGGAGCTTCTTTATGAAAAAATTTCTACAACCATTCTCCCTCCTACCACTGGTTCTAAATCATGTAGGGTAGAAGTTAGTCACTGACAAAAGTATGTGCCTAGTAGTTGGTTAACAGCTTAATACAGAGATTTAGCCTTTCCGGGAACAGTGAGTAGGAGGACTGACAAAGATGATATAACCTTAACAATGTGTTGCTATGGCGTTAAACCCAACAAACAACAAAACAAACAACCACAACAGAAACATAAAACATTAAGTTTGAATCTAACTATTATACTGTTGCATCATCAAAATGCTCTAACATAATGCAAAATTCTCGGAATAGTAATCAAGAACGGTATTCACCTAGTTTTTCACATTATGTTAGACATCAAACGTTTTCCCTCACCTCTGCTCAGACAGATTCATAAAGAATATTAATATTGTCACCTTTTAGTGAGAAATATTGGCTCATTGACCAACAACATCATAGACATCAGCTTCTATATAAAAACCTTTAAAAGTAATTTCCACATGGAAAGTTTCCTTTACGTTTTGGTGCAAATATTGCATGTCAAAGACGATTTCAATGGAGTAATTTCCGTTATGAGCTAATCATATTCCAAACCATGTTTCCAGTTTGCTATTACTTCATTATTGGTGAATTTGCATGCTTCCTCTTTGAGGGCAAATATGATAATAAAGTAATAAGAAGTTGTAAAGTTTGTTGTCTCTTATAACACAAAATATGGTGATTTCATTTACCATTATTACAGTGGAGGTGTTCAGACATGTAATCAACGATAGAGCCCTCTCTATGGTCTCATTCTAGATGCCGTGTATTGATAATGCTGATAAAGCTGAAAGCTCTTGTTGTTACAATTTTCTTACCAATTTTCCCAAGGAAAAACAAGAAACAATAATTGAATATTTGTCCATTTTATAAGACAAAAATCTCTTTATATCAAATAGGAAGTACTTTACTCTCATGAATTAATTCTTATATTGTCAAACTGACAGCTATTTTACGGAAAAGAAAAAAAACGAACATTAAGAGTAAATTCTGACAGGTTATTTTTATAGATTCATATTGATAAGACAAAAAAATTATCATAAAAAATTGATTTTTTTGCCAACTGAAAACATTAGCTTATTCAGTTGCTTGATTTCTAACACTGATACTGATAATAAAAGAATATTACATAATGAAGCCCAAGCAGCATGTTAGGATCTAGCAGAGGCCAGTGGTGTAACACACCATACACCTCCTGGGGTATTAGATTGTTCAAATAATGGTAACAAGAGAGTCCTGAGGACCCTGGACCGCTCACCTAAGAACTAGATGTTTAGTGCATCTGACAATATGGTTTTTGACAAGAAGATTAAAAATTTGACAGCAGACATACGCACACATGCACACACTAACCCACATTGGTCAGACCCCCACAAAAGCTCACATAGAGCAGTTTGTGCTCAGGTGAGCTAAAAATGTAATGCATGTAGCAGAGATATAAAACTGCACTTGTACTCCCTTGCCTGCAAGTGACTTTATATCGGGACATGGTAAAGTGCAATTCAAAAGGTTGCAGGGTCAAATCTCAATTCTAACTATGGAGTTTTATCAAGTTACATGCACACCATTCATGCAGCCATCAGCAACAAAAACTCCTTTCCATGCTATGGTTACCCCTCCTGAAGCATCCTGGGACATATTCTCTTAAAGTACCAGATGCTAGTGTCAATGGGTTTATTAATCAAATAAAACAAAGCTGTAATTGTAATCTTACATCTAGAAAAGGCAAAAAACTGCACCCAGGATTCCTGCATGATAAAAGACAAGAAAATTTGTTAGAAACTTAAGGTTTTTACTTGACAGCACATTTTCAACTAAAAAAAATGTGATTTAAGACAATTTCCAAGATGTTGATGAAATTAAACTGAATTAACAAAATACTGCAAACTTTCATCAAGAAACTACATCCAGAGAGGTCAGTATTTTTGGAGTTTGTTCTTCAACTCAGAGCAAAATTTTAATTACATTTAATTTTACCTTGATATTTTTTCTATGGCAATAGCATCATCTTTTTTAGCTGAATTACTTCAATCACATGATTGGTAAATGGTCATTTGACATGAGAAAATTGTTTTAAAGCAGAGGTAGCTACAATCCCTCATAGCAGTTCAGAGAAAGCTCTTGATGTTTACATTTTTTGATGGCTACTTTTACTTTTCATAAGTTTTCCTCGGATTTTATAAGTTTTAGTGTAACTAGGATTGATCTAATGTCCATTGTTGAAACAAAGTTCAGGCATAGATGATGAGATTAGCTCTAAACTTTCACCAGTCATGTGATTAAATCAGCCCGCTGAAGAAAATAGTGTGATGTCATAGAAATGTTCAAGGAAAACAAAAAGCTATGAGGTGAAGAAAATTAAGTCCATGAACCATCCAGAGCAGAGAAAACTCTCATAGCTCATTATTTTGTTCTAGATAAATTGTACTTATGATACATATATAGCACCAATCTTTGCAAGAACTTAGCAATCAGAATAATGTTACTGAAAACTTTACGATTTGTAGGACAAAAGTTATAGTTCTACTGACAATGCCTGTATGACCAATGAATTTCCCAAGGGAGTGCTCAACTTCGATGTAATAGCTATAACCACGCTTAAAAAAGAGCTGGGTGTTAACTGAATTTTGTCTGACAAATTAAGACTAGCTGAATTTAGCCAATAGTCTTAAAAGATTAATGAGACAATCAACCTCATACAAAACAGCGCTTATCACCGTTGTCCATTCACAGAAAGGCAGACACGAGAATGATTTCCAGACGATTCATTATTGTTTTAATTCAATTCATTATCAGTGCCATAATTAAGTATCATAGTAATTTTATTTTTTCTAGATATTTTTTCAAGGCTATATCCTTCCAATATAGAATCAAAGTTTGAGTATAATATATCATACTAGAGACTATATGGTGTATGCTTTTAATTGAATGTTTAACAGTAGAACAGCAGAGCACTGCAAGGAGCTGTCCCTTCTTTCTCCTTTCTGACACTTGCCCATAAGTGAATCATCTGTAACAAAAAGCTACGGTGCTACATCTTGCCTTTAAATATATACTCTGCATGTCTCTTTCTTATATATTGCCTCATTTTACTGCTCATAGCCCCTTTTCTCTTCTCTCAGATTCTGCCAAAAAATCTGTGAAGAGAAATAGTTGCTAATTGGCATCAGCATTACCATATATGATGTGCAATGTTTTTATTTGCCGCTTCCATGTCCAGTTTTAGAATGATTAATGTTAACACCATACCGGGTAAGGTCTGCTAGCACAAAACTAGTCTACATCTTTCTTCATTTACATGGAGTTAGACTAGCTTTGCACAGAACCATTGAACTGTAAATCATTAAGGACTGCCTGAGCGATATTGTAAGTGAATGTTTATCATAAAATGTTAACTTTCATCAATTGTTTAATTTACAGAATAATTAGCATACAATCATTGGTAAAGATTATTCTATGATAAGATTCACACACTTTTATCAGCTATGAATGGTTTAATTTACCAGAGAAAATTATCAATGCAGTATGCAAGTCAACCTAGTGCTTTGATTTATAGAATTCATAAACAAGATAACGCTGATAGATTATGACAAAACAATTGATGTCCTGTAATGATTTGGGTATAAAAGCAACCAATACAAAGTTATCATCATACTAAACAAATAAATACATAAATAAGCAAGTAAATGGATAAAGTAATGAGCTAATTAAATGCATTTAATAGAATATCACAGAATGACACAGAATAACATGAAAACTAAATTCATAAAGAAATGCATGCATTTTTTCCTTATAAGACAGGGGCCATTTACAGGCGCCTTCCCCTCTTGAAATTTCTTTGAAATAATGCAGTTTTCCCCAAATTTGGAGTTTAACTTGGATTTTTTGTTCCCCTGCCTAAGAAATTGTGATAAAATTTCCCAAAATGTTCTATATAAAAAGAGGCCCCAGGCCCCTTCCCCATGTTATCTGTCATTTTGGGATGAACAGTAGTCCTCATGTTTCCCAGACAGGCTTTAATCTCTGGATCTAAATTTTAGCCTTGCACAAAGGCACATGTCCTCCTCAGTTGCTAACTGCTGACCTACTTAATGCAAAGATAGTCGGGAGAATAACTTTAGCACATATTTCATGATCAAACTCCATGAAGGTAATGATGTAGATGACACTGACAGAAATCTAACTAAGGATCACTTAGTTCTTAGACATGCTTATATTAATCAGGCAGGTTGAAAACCAAAATTTATAAAATGTAGAATGGAAGTGGTTAAAGTTATAATCATCAAGAGTCATGACTACAATTAGCACTTGAGTTTTCTAGAGATACATAAGGTATATAACTTGAGTAGTATGAGTTAATTGAAAGGTGTCATTTAAGGAGAAATGCTCACCTAAGAAGTAACCCTATACTTTTTTCTCTAACAGTAACTTGCTAACCCTTCCACAAAGAACTGAACTTCTCCCTGTATGGAGGGAAATCAAAGCTAAGGTTGAATTTTCATGATCTCCAAGATAAGCATACTAAATTTTCAGCAAATCAGGTTTTCTGTTTTTTGTCAAAGAGAATTAACCTAAAAATTTCTCATCCATTTTAAGCTTGAGCTAGTTACAATCAATACTTTCATCAGGATTCAATTCTAACATGTATCATAAAAAGGCTATCATTCCAATAAATTGATGATGCATTCATCAGAAAAATAAACAGAGCCAATGGTGTTTTTTTTCATGTTTTGTCAATTCCCTAGAGTATGTTAAGGATGTTTGCATGTGAAAGCCAGAAGCAGACTTCAGAGTTTCTACAAAAAACTACTAGATATTCCAAGAGGATATTAAATAAGTTTGCATCAGATCTTCTGATATAGTAGAAATTTTTCAAAATTCCAGTGAAACAAATAAAAACGCAAAATTCAGTCTTTTCCTGAGAAAGGTGAAAGGAAGCCCAGCTCTACTTAAAGATAAAAAGGTCATGGAAATGAGGAAAAGTATTTTTTAATTGATGCTATTTTACACTTTAAAAATCCAATGACAAAAAGTTTTACCTGCAATTACAATTGTTTACAATTTCAATTATAGCCACCAAATACAGAAAGCCAGCAAGGTCCCACAGAACATAGTCATCCTTCTCACAGTGATTTTTTTTGTTGCAATAAAGTATATGAAAGTAACATCATTACATCAAAACTGTCACCATCATACAAACATGCATTACAAAAAAGTATTAATTGTAGAACAAGTTTTAGAAGAGTAATAACTCATCAATCTATATGCCTAAAAATCCATGTTATAGGGAGAGAATGATGTTCTGCATCTCCCAAGGGACACTAGGTATTCTGAGCTTTAAACTAAGATGTATAGGAATACAAGTAAATGACACATATGTTTGTAATGTACATTTCTCAGGGGACTTTGAGTCTAAAACTAGACGAAATCTCACTTATCAAGAAACAAATTCTTCATCTCTCTGCTTGTCCTTCTGATATCTGAATATACTCATAGAGAAAATCGGAAGCTTTTAAACACTTCCATTAATAACAGCAATTCCATAAATAAAAGATGACACACAAAGCTTATCTAGTTTCACAAGAAAAATGATTTCAATCCAATATCTCTCTCTGAGTAATAAAGCCCAGTGTGACCTAGATAAGTGTGGCATGTATGACCTTTAAATACAGTTTGTAAGATGTAAGACCGTAAAGTACAATGGCTACATATAAGTAATGATCAAGAAGTCAGAATATAGATTTCCAGGTCATGAATACTTGTAGTTATGACATTTCTTTACATAAAATAAGATGAAATTCCATCACAGGGTGTAATAGTGTTTTGTGCAATTTCAGTCACTTTTGAAAATCCAATTTCAATACCTTATCAGGAAATTACTTTCTGTCATCATGTGTTGAATTTGACAATATTGAAAATGAAAGTAACATTGACAATGTCAAAGTAACTATAGTGATAATATAGGAATCTAAAATAAATGAATATTCAAAAGACAACAAGATGCAAGAACATTTCCTAAAAGGAAATTAAGAAACAATGATGAGCAAAAAAGTTAAAATATGGGCATATATGGTTGTTCTAAGAAATACAGCATCAATGCGTCAATGTGTGGACCATATTGAAAATTAATTTACGCTAAATATGTTATCCACAATAAATAAATAAATAAAGTTGATATTATATTGCTCTTAATGACTACCTTCCAAACCAAATGCCAGCTTTTTCTCAACAACAACTAACTTAAAGTCACCATTGTTACTTTTTCCAAATGAAAATGACCCTCCTTTTCAATAGTCACCTCTCAATAACAGCCAATTCAGCATATTCTTTCTCCTGGCTATAGTTTAGAAGTTTCACTGCAAAACAAAATGTATATGGTGGAAACTGCCATGATGTATTGACACTTAGGCATCAATAACCAAATAACAAACTGTTAAAAGCTAATGACTTTGCACAAATGAATTTAGCAGCTGTGGAGTCATCATACAAATTAGTTTCATCTTAAGGTCCTAATTGCTTTGGGGACACTGTTCCTATAGAGGGATGAGAGAGTTTTGTGACTGTAATTAGTATAACAATATTTTTACATCTTTTATAACTTCACCTAAGTTGTTTCATTAATATTGTATGAATTTTCTTGTGAAACCTTGAGAACATATACAAAATGCATCTGAAAAAGAGGGTTTTTTTTATTTGCTGGCCAAAATGAACATCTTGTGACCATGAGATGTAAAAATATTTCAAGAAATTCCTGGTCAGCACTTTACATTTTATTTCCAATTTACATGAAGTGAATGTCCAAAATAATATACAATATCATTTAAGTTTGATGTCTGCACCAACTTAAGGTCAAATCCTTGACCAATAATGGTTCTATCCTTTGTTGTCCAGACTTTCCAAAAATTCATTTAACTTTGCCAAAGAAATAGCTAAATGTACACCTTACTAACAATCAAGCTATAACTTCTGTTGTTTGTTCCAATCAAAGCATTATAACATACAAACAAAGCCTACAACAGTAATCAAAGAAACATCAACAAAAGCAAATCCTATTTGTACAACACACATACAATATTAGGAAAAATTAAGACCAAAGCATCAAGAATTAAATGAACCAACACGGCACCTCATATCTCATGAAGTGTCCAACAGGTAAGGTGGCATTCAATAATTGATCAGCTTAATGAACCTGATCAGAACCATAATTACAGGAGACATAAATAAATCACCAGAGGTGAGAGGATTTACCAATACAAGCGGAAATATTAACACTACTCTTTTCAAGTTTCCTTGATTAATATTCATCAATAAATGAAGCTTAACATGTTAGGATGGTAATGAAAGAGATGGAGAAATGAGTTGAAGGGGGACTGTGGGTACAGAGAAATATGTGGACATGAAGAAAGGGGAGACAGACAGTAGGTGTGAAGAGGAACTGTGGGTACAGAGGGAGATGTGGACATGGAGGGGAGATAGACAGTAGGTTAGAAGAGGAACTGTATAGAGAAAGATGTGGACATGAGGAGAGGGGAGACAGAGAGTAGATGAGAAGAGGAATTTTGAGGGTAGAGGGAGATGTAGACATGAAGAGGGGGGTGGAGAGTTGGTGAGAAGAGAAATTGTGGGTATAGAGGGAGATGTGTACATGGAGAGGGGGAGATTGTGGGTAAACAAGATGAGTCTGTGTAAGTAGAGACAAGTAGAGGAAGGACATTAGGGCTTGACATTAAATTCACATTAACTTTCGAAATAGATTGCCAAGTCAAGATCAACAATAAATTTATTTGCCCCAAACCAAGTGTTTGCTTGTCCAAATGGATGGTCTAAATGGTTCTTTAAATCAAAATCTCATCTTGTTGCTTGAATCCAAAGAGTTAGGTTGTCAAAGGCTATTCAATGACCTTTAATGTCTTGCATAGAGAAGTGATAGAGAGTAAATGAGATTAGAACTGTGTGGATAGAGAAATGAGGAGGGGCATTGAAAGGGTAAACAATCTGATTGACAAAGTAAGGGAAAGAATGAGAGTAAATGAGAGAAAGAATTTGGGATAAGGAGGTAGATTTGAGAGGGAAAGAAGAATAGAAAGAGATTGAAGGATAGCAGTGTAAAGAAACAGGAGTGAAACACATAAGAGAAAGTTGGAATAACATGGATAGTCAATGTGAATAGGCATGGCTGGAAAGTTGGGAGAGGAAGATTAATTTAAAAGCTTCAAATCATAGAATCATGGCAAACAATAGTTAAACAAGAACCTGTGTTGATTTAATTATATTCATAGCAACTATTTCAAATTGACAGTAGGTCAGATGACACCTATACAAGTGTGAACACTAGAAAGTCAAAATCATGTTAATTCTACAATCAATTATGTGCATAACCTCCATCATTTCAAACATAAAAAATAACCACTGTTAAAAAAAATTGGTAATTTACATAATACCAAAAACTAAAGGAGTCTGAAAACATATAAACAACAGCAACAGACAAAAAGACAGACCTTCCAAAAGCCAAAAAGCAAAGAGGACGATTTTTATAGATTTTAAACCTTCAGTTATAAAAGGACACTGCAAGCAAATAACAAAAACAAGAACCTAAGGGATTTCCCCCTAAGAACTGTCTAGCTAGGCTATCTAAGATGTTTGTATGCAGCTAGACCGCAGACACTCTCATTGCTTACAGACATGGTGATAATTGTATTTATTTGATGTGGTCAAAACATTAAATTACTTCACAACAGAATCTATCAGTGGTTTTTAGCTTTCAGACTATAGGGAATTGAGAAGACCAGACAAAAGTGACAATTTCTATACTTAATTTTAGATAGACTTAATAAGTCTGACTAGACAAAATCTACAAAGAAGCCAAACAACCAGATCTAAACTTAAATATTTATTTCATATTTAAAAAACTATCTCTGCAGAAACAAGTAAGTGTTGCTTGTGGGCAAGTGCTTTTGACTATGAACTGGTACAATTGGATGGCCTGTTCCTTATTGGTGTGCAACTGATTCATTTTTTTTTCATATTTAAATTATCTCTTTTATACATCTGCATATACAAAAGGCTTTTTATTGTACTCATTTGTGGGAAAGTGCTAATGAGTATAACATTGGCCTGGTAATCATTAGATGACCAGTTCCTAATTGGTATGAATCTTGTTCAATACCCAACTTTTATTCTCATGAACAAGAAAAAATATCCTTATTGCTGACGAACTTGAGGACCAAAAGGCAAACTGGTAACTGATACAAACAGTGCCCTCCAAAAGTCCTAGGACAAATATGTGTCTTTAGTAGGGGTGTAACGGTTAACCGATATACTGGTTAATATTGCAATATGACTGCTGATGGTTTTTAACCGGTTCTTTTTTCTCTGAACCAGTTTTTCTAGTAATGTTCCATACTGATTGTTTTTATCAGAGTCTGAAATTAAAATATTTGAATTAATGTTAAAATGTTCGAAAAATTGAAATATTTTTCGTGAAGTAAGAAAATTAATATATTTGAAAGTCCATTCAAAACCTTTTTTCTAACTTATTCAAACATTTGCATAATACGTGTAGATCATTTGGAAATACAAATATCTATGAACAATGTTGATCAAATTAAGACGCTGCACATGCATTAATTTATGCTATGCATATATGCGCAAAGAACAATATGTATCGCAATATATTGCAATACTGTTTTTACCGTATTGTTACACCCCTAGTTTTTAGCATAAACTGATTCACAATTCCCATGAAAAAAAGAAACAAAGGGTCATCTGAGCAAATTACAAAATCAGACTTAACTAGTTAACCATGACTAATCAAAACTGTGTGACAAATAAGTTGTAATAGCAGTAAAATATGTATAATCGTTTTTTTGAATTTCAATTGCCCAAAAACTTTTTAATGGTACTGTAAAAATTGTGGGAAATTGTTAAGAAATTTGTCTAGAAATAAAATAAATTTGTAGAAAGCAAGTCATGTGTAAACATCAAGATACACTCCTTGAAACAATAATATTTCTGACATATTTGAAAACAGAATTAATGCACATTTAGATAATATGAGCTATTAAGCTTAATTATGAGCATTGATTCTTAGCCACTTTAAACATCAAGTTGAGTTACATCCACAAGTATGCAATATCCGTTAACTATACCGGGCTATTAAAAACCTTCCTTCAATATTATAGTGTTTGCTATGCTGTCTAGGAATCTAACTGTAGCTTACAGAAATTCAATTTATCATCTTTATAATTGAATATAAAAGAATTTATGTCTCTGCAACCAGAAGAGACATTTTAAAATGAACAGTCTGTAGGCCTACGTATTCAAAGATGCCGAGAGTAACAGCAGTTATTAAACTTACAAAACGAGGAATATCATATGGTGAATTCTCTAATGCTAAATAAGCAATCTATAACTATGGTAAAAAGTTTAAAGGGTTATTATTAGGAAGGATAAGATGGAAACGTGTAAGAGGATTGACCATGCATTTTGAGAAACATCAATGGGCTGAAAGGGTTAGTATAAATGATTGAAATAATCATAACATATCTCTAACATGCTGAGTTTTGATTTATATAATTTAGTTTCAAACCAATGAAATCTATCTATCTAAATCTTACATATTATAAACAAGCAACAACATTCTGATTAACAAAGCCTACACCTTATTAAAAAAATATCAGTCAGTCAATCAGTCATAAGAGATCATCAAAGCCCACATGTTAAGGAACATCACAATCAAAGCAGTATCATGTTGTAGTACACATGCTTGGCCTTGACTCTTGCAACAAATCTTTATAATTATTTATAAGAATAATTATCACATAATCTATTCAACCCAAAGTAAAACTATAAACGCCTCCGACTGGAAATTAAAGCAAGGAAGTCATAGACTGTTTCAAAGCAGGAACACAGATGTTGGTAATAAAATGGTTAGTAAACATAATGTTTCTGTAATATTCTGCACATTAACACCTGTCAATTAATGTTCTCTTGATATTTTTTCACAGCTCATTAATATTTATGATAACTTATGATGTGCTTATCAATGCTCAGAGATTTTCTTTTCAGGAAAAATTGAACTTTTACAGGAGCTTACAATGCTGAGAATCAAAGCATTACTCACCATGTTCAAGCTTGTCATACACAAATCTAACATGTGCAAGCACACTCCATCTGAACCATTAAAAGCACCTAACTACTACTTTAATAGCATGTTCTATGAAATTTTCATGTAATATTATGGGTTCAAAATATTTACAAACCAGTTAGTAAGTTTATAGTTTATTCTTTAAAAATCAAGAATGTTTATTAAGTGCTATTACTTCAATGGAAAAAAACGGCCATAGTTCTACAGTACATTGCTTAACAGTTCTTCTTGAAAATGTGTCTACTAACTACTTCTCAATGACTCGACCCATTGTTTGGGCCCAAACTGAGCATAGATGCTAAACTAAATGATTTTTATTCTGTTGAGTTGACAAAGCAAACCCACTGTACAAGGAAGTAATTATGTTTTCATCAAGTCCATAGACATCTGTGATGTGACATTTATATTAATAATACCATCCAAGAGTCACTATCATTCCTTTCTAAGGTCATAGCAACACATTGTATGGATAACAACAATTAGTCAACAAATTAACTGTTAAAACAAAATATTCAAAATGAGCGGTTTTAGGAAACCCTCATCGAAACTTATGAGTATGGAGTAAATTCTTAGTATTAAACTGAAAATGTTAAGGGCAATGCTCTAAATTTAATTTCACAACATACTGAATGCAGTTCATTCACATTTGAACACAGGGAGTACAAAGACCTCTCTGTAAATAAAGACAATTAAATATCAGTAATTATGCCCCCTGGTCTATAAGAGATTGAATGTTTTCAATCATTGCACCAGAAATGGTAGCAGGCTAATTAATGGTTCCATCACTCTAATCAATAGTGTTTGATTTCTGCCCATTCGTAGATTATTTTGGTTCAGAAAGGTTAGGGAACCAATAAAATAGGATAATGACTTGTAGTGCACTAACTTGAGTGCTTGCATTGAAACAAGAAATTTATAGTTATTTTACACAGGTGCAAATCAGGGAATTAACTTTTTGGACAGCAATTGTAGTCTTTTCTCAAAACAAAGACTCTATTCTAAACATTTTCATTCACATAATTAAGATTTTTGCAAGTTTTTTCCTCACAACACTGTGTCTAAAGAAATGTTAAAAGGGGTTTTAAGCACAAAACATTGTACATGAATTTTTACCAAATCCATAAGAAGAGGGTGAAGGACAGGTGTGCACCAAATTGAAAATAGGTTTCACTATATATGTCATCCACATTAAATAAAGTCGTTATTATTATTTTCGTAACAAGGGAGATTGAACCATTTGAACACTAAATCTGCCATTACGATTACATTAACCATAGATTGATATAAGCTATTCAATAAATTAATAGTGAATAAAAAGGTATGAATGAATTCTTTTTTTATTACAATTATTCCGTTTCATCAAGGTTCCTATGACAGGGTAGACAGTCATTAAAGACTGGTTGTTGAGTCAATAAGGATTAAATAAATGCCAGCTATGAAAACTTCCTTGAACTTAAATACATGATCAAAGCCTGCGAAATTCCCAAGAGTGCATTGGAAATAATGAATACTTCTCAAAACAAACACTTAAACCTGACCATACTAATCAAAGATTTATGTAGACTAGAAAATGACAAAAACAATCTTTGTCCCTGAGACAGAGTTCTTCTAAGTCAAAATTTATGTGTATTTACCACAGCAAACCATCGGAGGCAATAACTAAAGACAGACAAGGTTAAGATCCTAAATAAAACCCTTAAGGTCCTTACTTGAGAGAATATACTTATCTCAATCTCATATATTATTCATTTAAATGTTTCTAACAAATAACAGATCCATAGAACTTAGAGCAAAACCAAAACAATAAACAATAATAATATCTAGAGTTCAGAGAACAACTTAGAATATTATGTGTGTAACTATTTCTATGTTTTACAATGTATTTCTGGTTATAACTCCGTCTAGAGAAATGGTATATTTTCTTCATAGAAATCAATGAAAAATTAAATGGATATGTCAAAAAGGTGACTACCATGACATTTGAAACAAGAACCAATTAAAAACGTTAGTATATGGGAAACTGATCACTGTATTTTCTTAAAATACTCATTGTAATATAATAGGGTCATTCAATTTACTATCTTTGGCAAACATCAAATATTTACTTAAACTATTGGTCACTCAAACCAGTCCGGACAAATTGATATTCTAGATCTTTCCAAATTAGTAATGTTTCAACATGTTTTCTTGATTTCGCGGGCGTGGGTACAAGCGTTATAAAAGGGAGCCGCAGCATGACTGCGGGGTCCACAGTGGTTAGTCGCTGCTCAATGTGAGTACGACCGAAGTACACTAATAAAAGTAGCTAAACTGTTGGTTGTGTTTCTCGATCTATCATAAACCGGTCACAGAAACATTCATGTTCGTGCAAGCGGTACCACTTTATATACCGTACGCTAACAAAACTGAAAAAATCAAAATAAGTTCTAATGTACCACACTTCACAGCTTCAATCGACATTGAGGCTGACTATTTCTTAATAAACACCGATTTCTCGCAATTCGCAATCATGTCCGCGCGCAGCGCATACAAATGTCAGGATGAGTTGCTTCCTTTTTGCGAAATTGAAAACGGAATAGAATCAACGTATAATTCAAAATCTTGTTTAATAGCGTCCTATCTAAAAAGGCAAAATGACATCGATCAATATTGTAAAACTCTAATTCATACTGGAATATCAATGCCAAGAGCTATTTCTATCAATACAAATAGATGGCTTATTTTATCAAACGAAAATATTCAATTTTCGATTAAGTGCCAAAATGGGTCGAGTTCTGTCTTTAACGCTCAGTCGCCGATTGGTGAATTGCAACTTCAGTCTGAATGTAAGGCAATTAACAGTCATTTATTCTTACCACAACATTTCCTACGATCTCTCCAAAGCAATATGGATCAAATTAGAGCTGAGAAAATTGAAATGAATCATCTTAACATGTCTAGAATTTGGCAATCATTTATAAATTCATTCGGAAATGAAACCGTTGTTAATATACCAAATAAATTAAAGGATATAACAAGGGTGCCACTTGAAAATTTTATTGATCAATTACACACTTTGGATGAAAACATAGTACCGGAAACTGATGACAGCGCATTTGCTCTTAACTTGAAATCAATTCTTTTCATTTCTGGGATATTAATAATAAGTTTCATACTTTTAGTATTATTCTTAATTGTTAAAAAGAAATTAAACCTTAGGTTCTGTGCTAATGACATTGCAAAGGTGACGGGTGAGTCTGAGAAGCATAATAACTTGACAGCAACCCCAATGGAATATAAATTCAAGATGCAACCAATGATCACTGACCAACATGCAGAAGCATCACAGCCAATGCTTCAAGGCTTGTTAAATCCACCAGAAACACCACCACAAGAATCCATGTACCCGCTAAGATCACTGTATATCAGGAACTAAGACGAGATGTGTAATATAGAAACAACAACAACCAATATGTTAAAAAAAAAAAAAAAAAGTGTGGACAATATTCAAGAAACCAAACAATTAAAACTAGTTTCCAGTTACCAAAACAGCAATAGTAATGAACAATATTATATTCAATTAGTTAGCTGCAAAACTGTGGACTTATTTTAAATATAACACTATTTATAGTGTCAAAGATGTTTCAACATAAACAATGGTTAACTAAAAACCATAGAGGACATGTATAAACGTTACTAAATTACATGTATATCCAACGATGTTCTATTCTACAAGACGAACAACTACTGATGTCACATAATATAGATTAAATTTCAATGGCGAAGAATGGTGGATGGAAGATAAACTTCAAAATGGTAGATAAACTTAAAAATGGTGGATGGTGGATAAAACAAAAATGGTCGATAAAAACTCAAAATGGTGGATAAAACTTTAAAATGGTGGAAATCACAGAATGATTTTAGCATAAAGATACGTAACACTAATATTATAATACTGTCATTGATAAATTTCATTGTTTAAATATAGTTTAATGTGTCAAGCATAAGTAAAATATATGACACTTTTATATAACTATTTTTTGAGTGATTTTAATTGTATAATATTGTCATTCCTAGATTGTATGCATCTGTTAGCAACAATTATTGATTTTAAATAGGTATACACATATAGATACATACACTTGTTTGTCTGTAATTACATGTATGTGTTATAACACCATGTCTTAACGTTTGTCTCATGTGGACATGCCTGTATGTGGGTATTTTTCTTATGTTAACAATTATGTAATTTTGTAATATTCCCATGTTAATGTACTTTTTTTAGTATCCGGACTACATAAGATTATTATATTATTAAAATGTGTTAGTAGATAGAGAAATTAATTGGATTGTTTTGTATATTTTCAGTTATAAATTATATACATAAAGAGAACTATCAACCTATTCTCAGGGAGAAAAGAGTGGCAAAAAAAAAAAAAAAAAAAAAAAAAAAAAAATGAATACAGAGAATACGAACAATAAACTGTGAGATGTAAATTTTCAAACTCGTGTTAATGGTAACGAACAATATCAAACAAATTGGATGAACAAGAAAAGTGAAGAAACAATACAACATGTGAATGAAATATCAGTATCGTGAACAATAAATAAAAAACTATAGTGTTCTCTGTATAATTAACATTAACTAAAATTTTGCAGTGCTTTATATCATTGACAATATAGAAGTTTTAACTAAATTTTGCAGTGCTTTATATCATTGACAATATAGAAGTTTTGCCTCCTTTTCCCCAAAAATTGTAACTCGCAGTAAGCGAGAGAGAATGATGGTTCTTAATATTATTAATAGATTTAAATTTTTTGATGGTTCTTAATATTATTAATAGATTTAAATTTTTTGTTTTATTGCTTACAATATTGTTTTTTTTTTCAGGGATTAAAATAATTGATGTTGTGATGATTGTATAATTATAATGTTGCTTTTACATGATTTCTTTTCAGGGATTTAAAAATTTGATTGTAATAAATGATTAATTATGATGTTTGATATTTATGTATGTGTACTCAAACATGAAGTAGCGACTAACATAGCAAGCTTGTCAATCTAAAATATCATTAAAATGTTAATTAAGTCGATTTAAAACGTTCATTAAGAAGGGGAGTGATTGTGTAATATAATAGGGTCATTCAATTTACTATCTTTGGCAAACATCAAATATTTACTTAAACTATTGGTCACTCAAACCAGTCCGGACAAATTGATATTCTAGATCTTTCCAAATTAGTAATGTTTCAACATGTTTTCTTGATTTCGCGGGCGTGGGTACAAGCGTTATAAAAGGGAGCCGCAGCATGACTGCGGGGTCCACAGTGGTTAGTCGCTGCTCAATGTGAGTACGACCGAAGTACACTAATAAAAGTAGCTAAACTGTTGGTTGTGTTTCTCGATCTCTTATGTTACACTCATATCTAAACGAAGTTTTGCTTTGCAACTCATACTACTCGGCAACTTTATCATAACTCATCGGAAAGGGAAATTATGCACACCAAGCAAGATGTAATACCTAAATATTTCATAATCCTGAGGCCAATAATACCTTTTCATGAAAATTAGATAATTTATAAAGATTTTCCTCCAAAGAGGGAGAAGTTTTTGCCTCCTCTGGAAGAAGAAGCTAGTTCTGATAAAAACGTGACCACAAAACCTGGTTGAGTTAGTCTGTCACAGTAAATAACTGAATTAACATGAATAAGTGTTGACAAACAGCATAAAATCAAATTAAAAAATATTATTTGTCAATGCAAAGCCCAACAGGTCTAACAACCCATTCTGATGCATTTCAAAATAGATACAAAAAAACATTGAAAATGGGATTCATGGTAAAAATATGGTTGCTCTGACACCTCCTGGGAATAGATAAACTAATGCTATTTTGTTTGCCCTAAGAATATACCATAAGACAGGCATATACATATTCCTTGTATATTCATGAATTGATCCAATGAAGACCATAGCAGTGCAGAGTAATTACAATGTAACAATAAATTCTGTATGTGACAGACACTGGGCTTCAACCTTCATCAATTTAGATATTCCATTTACTTATGCCCTCATCTGGTAATTTGAGCACTATGGCAGAGAGCACTGAAACAAATCACCAGAAAACATGTTCATCTACAATGTACTGTATAGAGACTACTAAGATATTTTGTGCAGCCTTAGGACATTCGTAGCTTGGTTGTTTTCTATGCTTTTGATTGCCTAAAGTATCTTGCATATAGTTTGTAAGCATTCCATTCAAGCAAGTTACCAAAAAAATATTTTTGGCAGCCTAATGTTCTTGCAAACAGCTAACTTATTTTTCATGCAAGCCACTTACCAAAAAACAACTTTTAGCCGCTTAAAGCCTTTTACAATCAGCTTGTTAGCTTTCCATGCAAGCAATATATCAGAAAATATCTTCAACTTACCAAAACAAAAATACTTTTGGCTGCTTAAACCTTTTGGAACAACTTGTTTGCTCAATGCCATGCAATCAATAAAAAGACTGTTACAACTTTTGACATTTACCAGTATGTCTCTCACAGCATATTATTTTTAGACAGTTTTTTCCTTTCAACGACTTATGCAAGAAAGCGACAGAAAGAAACCTTTAAAAAGCTCTGGTGCTTCTTTTCTCATAAGCTTTTAACAAAGTGCAGCTCAATTAAGTCTTGGTTTTGAGTTTGACAAAAAAATTCAATACAACTTGAAACATCAAAAAATAGAGATCTTTCATGTATACCTACCAGTCTTATGTCACATGGACATAAATGACCTTTGTTCTGATCCCTTACAATGTGGGCAGCAAGTTAGTCTTGTCTACTTGTAAGTCTGCTTGACAATAGTGCAAGATGAAATACTTTTTTTTACTTGAAAATACTTTGAAATACTTTTTGTTTTAATGAAATACTAATCCAGTTTGCCTGCCTCCTTAGGATGTAATGTACAAAATATTCATCAACAAATATATATTGACCCTTAAGCAATACTGATAGCAAGTTACATTAAATAACAATGAAACATACTCATTGCAAACAACACTTAATTAAACCCCAGCGAATACCAACAAAATGTTGTTGCACAATATATTAAGTTAGCATCAAAATAGATTTCAAAACATACAACATTTCTCAAACAAGCATATTTTTCTAGAAATAAATTGCTTACTACAGCTAAACATGAAATGCAGTCGACAATGGAAGACACATGTTTCAGGGATTGCATTAGGCTGACAGTTTTAAGCTAAAATACATTTACGGACAATGTAACCAACAGGCTTTGTATCTAATAAAATAGTGTTCAAACATACAAACTATATAAAGAAACATGAATGTTAGAAAATCATGACAAAAGAAATCATTAGATTCCTTAAATGAAACAAGTCTGTACATACATAGATACAATTCAACATCTTGTAATCACGAAGGCTAAAATTGCTTGTAATTTCATAGCGACAGATTATGTCTTTGCACTGAGAAAATTAGCTTCTTTAAGCATCAGTCTTCTATCAAATTTCCAGGGAACAAGACATTCAGAAACCAATCAAGTATTCTCCAAAAGAAAATGGTGTACTACGAAGCGTTAGAAAGAAAAACAATTTGTGTAAACCAATTAGGCATTTGGAGAACAAAATGACAAGTGTTCCACCAGAAAAACTTCATCACTAATCAATGACACACTCCAAACATAGATATTTTATGTCAAATTTGTACTATTTAACAAATGGTAAACAGTACCATAGAAATATGTTAGAAGAGTCACACCTACACAAAATTCTGGTTGCCTTTTATATCGTTTCAGGCCTATTAAAGCATTCTTTAGGGAATTAGGGAAGGGTTTCTTAAAACTAAACATGCAGCTAACTCACAGCAAAGTTTTAAAGTTAGTATCAAGTCAGTTCAACATTCACTCTGACATTGGGGTGCAGCAACCAAGAATAAGTCACAGCAAAGTTTTAAAGTTAGTATCAAGTCAGTTCAACATTAACTCTTACATTGGGGTGCAGCGGCTAAGAAACCTACTTTAAATCTCATTCCCAATGTTTATGTTGGTACTTGGTAGTAAAGTATATTGATGGATCAGTTCAAAGCTACATCACTTTTATTTAACATTTTATAATCACTAGATCGGAGGCCGTGCAAGCACGGGCTTTAGGTAATGACAGTTCTCTTGATTTAATAAAGGGAAATAACCACTGCGGGGAGTTTGGTCTATTTTTAGTTTTATCTAGAACTATTTTTAGACACAAAAAACCCATTTTTTTGTTGATTTTTGGCAGTTTTTGCAAATATCAAGAGACTTTGTCAAAAAAGAATTGTCAACTTGATATGCCGGTATATAGGTGCTCCAGCGACAAACAAAATATTTATTCAAAGCTGCGCCGTTTCTTCCACAAAACAGGAAACTCGCAAATTTAATAGTATAGATTTTGCCAGAAGAATCATAACAAAAAAGTTTGTCAACAGAAACACTCAAACATCTCAGCAAGATCATTACAAGTATAAATTTTACTCACTGCAAGCATTTTTTCCATTTCATTGAAATAAAGAATATAATTGGAATAAACAAGCAATCAGTAACAATGACAAGACATTAATGCTTTAGTTACAATGCAAATATCTCAAAACTATCAAAATATTTGCATAAGACTCCCAAGTAGATAAATAAACATACCTATCCAGACGTAAATTAGAACTTCATTTGTTTGTGAGCATACTTGTCATAATTGCAGCCAATAATACAGCAGACAAAAATCAGCTGATTGGATCTCATTAGCACTGGTCATCTTGGAAACAGAAATTTCCGATTGTTAAGGCAGTTATGGTCCAGACATTTAAAAATGACATTAAATTAACCTTAAGTACACAGTTATTTATTGGCAATGCTTGCATCGATAGATGATTCCTTAAGTCTGATTTTCTGGAATATTTCAGGAGTGCCAAGATATCTGCATAAAAAGTCACAATGCTTGAAGGCATTCTTAGTTATACATTAAGGGAAATTTGGAACCACTTCAGACTGTTTTAATATAGCTTGAAGCACTATGTACCAATTGACGATTGATACAGAAAATGAACATCAGAAAACAGAGTCTACTCAATGATTACTTTTACAACAGCAGAAGATCCAAGATTAGACAAACTATAACACCATTATTAATCTTGTTGCAACACCAGCAGTTGCTGTAAGAAGATACACTAGGTAAATGCTCTTGTCAACAACCAGGATTTACAGAGAGCAAGAGTAACTGCACTTTTTTATGAAATAAGACTTTTTGAATTTTATGACCATTTTTTATTTACAACAGAAAAAATACATGAAATAAAGAAACAAACAAATCGAATTAAGTTCAATAATACAAAAATACAGGAAAAGCAATAAACACACAAGTTCTTATTCATTTGTACATTTCCTAAAGAAGAACTCTTGTACAATTGATCTCAGTACAGGAGTGGCACTACAATCCTTTTATAATAAACTACAATAACTTTCATCAAGTAGATAATAAAAGAAGAAATCTTAGACCAAATAACACTTAACAATAGGAAACAGTTAATTTAATTGTGATCTATTTTCTACAAAGATCGAAACCACACAAACAATAAGCTAAGCCAAAAAACCAGTCTATCCCATCAATGGATAACAGTTCACAATGCGTGAACATTGAGCAACACACTCTACTGTCTGGAAAACACCATGTAGAGAGAGGTCTAGCTTCTATTGATTCTATTAGAAAAAATATTTTCGCCCAGGGACAAGTTAGGTATAATAAAATCAGTATGAAGAATCAATCAGTTAATCTATAGTATATATCTCTCCCTCTCTGACTTTCTTCCATAGAAGATCGTGATATGATTTACTGAAAACACTTCCCAGTCGAAAAAGAGAATGGAACTTTCATCATTGCTTGGTTTGTTTTGTTTATTTAGATTTTGCTTCCAATAAAAGTGTTAATCAACAATTTTCACAGTTGTTATAATTATGAATATAATATGATGCCTAATCCCACATTGCAACTATGTTCAGTTTCAGTGGCCAGTTGTTCTACTCCTGTAATAGTCATTATACACATTATACAGCGGTCAACTCACCTAACCTAGTTTACCTTGACCCCTGTCTATTACCAGTAGTCGCCTTCTCATCTGCAAGGCCAACAACTTCTCCATACCTTATAAATGGAAAAAATCAGCATTAAAAATTGTCCAATTTCATAAATGGATGTAACCATCCCAGATGAGACTTGAACCAGATACATGTACCCCTCCAAGACATCAGATTTAAAATCCTATTTATCATACTGCACCACATATCTGGGCACAAATTTCAAGTAGGTGACATTTTAAGAAGGTTTTACTGTAGGTCAATAGGAGAAAATATTGGGAGATGAATCAAATATAACATTAAGATAGGAAAATCAAAGATGGAGAGAAAGAATTGTTACTAAATTGATTATACAATCTGAATATTTCCATACAAGATAGAAAATTTCAAAGAATCATCTAGAAGAGTGTAATAAATGAAATTAAAGGTTACACCATCAGCCAAGTTACCACAGAAAACTACAAAAATTAACACCTTAGATAAGAACTGATCGGAATAACAATATCTAAATTTGTAGTTCATTACTGTACTGGGTTAAGTTAGGTTCACAAAAATCAGATACAGGCATATTTGGGAGAAATTTAGTGAGTTTTCTTCTGTTTGTACTTAAAATGTATTGAATTATCTATTTCAGAATTTGATTCTTTAAAGCAGGTTTCTGCTAATTTTAAGTAAAATACTTTGATGGCTGTACAATAGGTAATAAAAGGTAGTGACAATTGTATTGACTAAAGTACAGAAAAGTACCTCCATAAAGACCACCTGGTTATTGCAGCATTGTGAGACTTTGACAATTTTTTAAGTACCGGAAGTTCAATATGAAAAGTAATAGTTTCTCATACCAAGACCATTCGATGGTTAAGACCATTGATTTTCTAAATAGTGGAACTTAATTGTAATTGAAAAATAAAAACTTGTCTTTTAGAAATGAAAACGTCATGGATGTTTCATAGTCCATGTATATAAATTACCAAAATTGTCAATTTGTTGGTTTATTTTTTAAAAATAGAAATAAGACTTCACATTCATCTTTCAATGTATTTTGATAATCAAAAATATACAGGACAAAAATAAAGGTCAAAAACCATATTCTAGTGAGAAGAATTAAATACCAAAATTTTGAGAAAACTACTAAAATAAAACTGATTATTTGTATTTTTTCGCAAAAAAAGAAACCTAATCTACGAACAAAATCTCATAAAAAGTCTTAAAACACTATTAGAAAAAGGCTTACTCTCATTTACATTTCTTTCTCTCTACCACAAAGATTAATTTGTAGGATAAAGTGACAGCCAATCAGAAAGCATGATTTAAAAAACCTATAAATTTAAAACTAAAAAACTTTTTTTCATGTCAGATATTATCAAATTCATGAAAGCATTGTTAGCAGACAATTAATAATTTCAATGAGTCTCTGTAAAAGCCACAGACTTCATGAAAGTTCTGAGGTCTTAAGAGTGAAAAAGGTACAAGTGAACAACCAATTAAGAATCAATTCCATGCTTTTTGCTCCCCAGACAAATATTATATCAAGAAACTTTTATCAACCAAAAAAAGCTATTTGTTAAGTTTTTTTTGCTGATGAAAACAATTAAGTAGGCGGTCTTTGACAAAGGGTGGAGACAAGGTGGGTGGGGTAATAAGCTGGTAATTACTCATTTCCGATTTTCCAGATTGTGTTGCGTATATCTTTACATTTTATCATTAACAATAAATCAGAATTGTTTTTTTTCTGAGCAAAGATTTTTTTTCTGAACAAAAAACAACAGTCAAAGGTTTTTGTTGCTTTTTTCTTCACAGCTGTCATCACATCATTTTAATCCCTCAACACATATCAGCTAAAAATTTATGAAGTAAAAACTCAAACTTTATTTTTTAAAGAAAAGACTAATGATACAGAAGGTTAAACAGCAGATAATTGTTTCCAGAAAATTTTGATACCAGTGATATAAATCATTATATTAAAGAAATGATACAGGGAATGGAATCCAGGAGGCATGACTAAGAAACAAAGGTAAGTTTATATTTACCAGAAAACAAATAGAACAGATCAGCATATCATTACAGAAGATGATATTTTTTCCATCATCCATATAAAGTAATACCAACACAAAATTACAACTTGAATCATATACTTTCCTAATATTTGGCAGCCACCTGCTATGATATTTAATTTAAATTTTACTGTTTAAAATAATGTGATAAATAACAGTAGGTACAACTAACCACCAAACGACTGGCACAAACATTCTGACTGGGTTTGGGAAAGATTTGAAAACTGACTAAAAGAGTCAAACTCTGAAACCCCCCAATGATGTAAATCCAGCCAGTTTTCAGCAATGGGTGTTGATATAGTCCAAGCATTTTTGACGGTCATGTTATATGGTACAAAGAAAAAAGAGTAAATAGAAAGTTACTTATTTCTTCCTTGCTATTCTTTTACCCATTGTTCATCATTGGAAGTGACACATCCCATTTCTTGTAGATGACAACTTAATAACACCATAACCGCAGAAAGCAATCATTGCCCTGCCTTGCAAACAAAGGTTAAATTAGCTGAGAAAATGGAGTAATTATTTTGTTTTGTAAAAATATTCTCTTGGTTATCAAACAACAGATTCTTGGAGAAGGTGACTTTTGAAACACCTAGACATGAAAAAAGATTGAAGCAAAATTTGCACGAATTGATTAGTCAGAAGTGAAACAAATTGCATACAGCACCTGCGTCAATTAGGAATGCCTCTTTGCCTAATGGGTACCTCTTACTTGCATTCAGCAGTTGCTAGTTTTCTTTAAAATTATTTTCCACAAAATAACGTGGATCATTTTCATTTCTAGAAGTCAAGGAAAACATCACAACAGCTGATACACAAAACCTGGATAAGGTTTTGCCATAATTATCTAAAGAAAAAGATGCCAATTGTTTCAACTTTAATTCACAGCCAGCAAAAAGGCTCAGCAATCAATAATGCTGACACAATGGTAAAACTGCATTCAGCAGAATAAAATAGTCCTTTGAAACAAAGCTAAGTCTACACAGAAAACACCTGCTGTGCATAGATGTCTTCATGTTACATTTCAGCTAGCACATCATGTCGCCAAGGAAACTTGGCAATGCTTTTTTAAAGGATTTTTTTTCAATACTTTTTCCAACAGCATCTGTAAATGCTTTTGCCAAGGACATCTGTAAATGCTTTTGCCAGGGACATTTTTTGTTCAAGGAAATGCCAAAGCTATTATACAAGTACTTGAGTTGAGACCAAAGTCAAGTTCACATTGTAAACATGAGGTCACCATGTTTCAATTGCCTGTAAACGTAGAACTAAGCCACAGGTAATCAATGAAAAAGACATGTTTCTCTTTTAAGCATAATGTTAAATGAATAAGACAAACAAATAGTAGTTGAAATAAAATGTACATCCAAAGATGAACTATATTGTCTAGCTCAGCATGTGGTATTTTAAATGGATGCTAATCTGCAAAAGTAACAAAGACTAAATCGTACAACATGCTCTTTACAAAAATATTTATGGCAGTAAAAAGGTTGTCATCTAAGCTTACACAAATAAGAACAATCAAGGTAAAACAAAGCCAAATGTAAGTGTTGAATGCAAAATAATGACAATGAAAGATGACATCAATTGGCGACTGATCTAATATAACTTTTAACTAAGGCTGTCATTGATAGAAAATTTTGTATCGATAAATTGAAAGGTAAGTATCGGTTATATATTATCATATCGAGTCAGTCAATGAGTGTAGTAGAAGCCGCTAGAAATCCTGTAAATATATAATACTGGTATAATGCCCTAGTGATGTTTAAAGTTGTTTCATACATAAAACAAACTGTATTTTCTTGTTTTTAATACTGGGTAGGAAACACAAAAACTCAGAAATATAAAAAAGTTATATAGTATATACACTCATTTTCAATAAGCGGGTGCAAGTGGTGTCGCCGGTCTATTCTCTTTGTCCCTTACGATATAAATCTTGGTAAATCAGCCTAAAATATGCTATAGCAGTAGACCCTCAACTGCATGGTTTATAAAAAGTATTATTTCATCAAATTTGCAAAAATTTCAATGAATAAAGTTGATTTTTGACATGTTCGTTACTGTTGCCGATCAATACGCTGTTTCTTTAAACAGGCGTAGAAATTAAACGAAGCAATTTAGTTCAATTGTGTTGATGTTATTTTGTAAATGAAAGCTTATAGTCATAAGCTAAATGTATTTTCCAACAACTGTCGATTGTTAATTGACTTTTAACCTCATTAAAAGTCTGGTTTTTAGCGATCAAATTTTCAGGAAATGTTCGTTACTAAGTTTTTACATGGCAGCATTTCAAAGAATAACACATCAAATTGTATTGGTTTGGTTATTTTCATAGACGTTAGTTTTATAATATTACATAATGCTTCAATTTTTGTTAAGAATTTAAGTATTTTAGACAATATACAAGTTTGAAGTTATTACTCACCCTAAATTGACTTTGAATTGACATGTTCGTTACCTTAAGTTTCTAAAAAAACATACTATTAGAAAGACATTAACTTACCTTGAAATGAGTGATGCTGCATATTATCTCAAAAGAACATGTTAACTTTATATTCTTTTGAAATTACGGAAAGATAATCAAGTATAAGCTCCTAATTTGAAGTGTTCGTTACTGACATGTTCGTGACTGAAATTTACACACTGCGTGATTTTGGCGGTTTACGTTCAGTTTTTAAATCCCTTTGTACATGAATTCATTTAACTTGACGATATTAATCCCGATAAAGCTTACAGAGAAGGTCAACTGCCGCTTTATAGAAATTAAAAGGAGATCTCGCAATACAGCAGTAAGGTTATTTTCTTTATTCCACAAATTTGCGTAAATTGTTTTTCTCATATTTTGTTTTGCTAAATCAATTGAGATTGGAGTGAACTTTGAATATATAGAATGTTTTATTGGATGCATAGTAAAGGTTCAAAATATAAGCCATGACTAAAGTATGACATGTTCGTTACAACAATGTAACGAACATGTCAGCAGCATTAACGATTCACTGTACCAGTCTAACATAAAAATAAGTTGTTTCTTCAATTTAAGTATATAATTCGTTCCTTATTTTCACTTTTTACTTACATCTAAAGTTAGCTTAAGCATGGTTTCTTTTGAAATCGTATCTATTAAACGACACCTTCATTTTGTTTTATATTCTTGTAAGCTCAACCAATTAAATTGTCTCATCCTGTCTTTAGTCAGTCTCAGAAAAATGTATCGGAGTGTATAACTAGAAGGGAAATAATTACATGTCTTAGCAGAGTACAAATCCTATTCATTGCAGTACTCTATTTGCAATGATACACCAATGAATGATTAGTAACGAACATGTCAAGATAAGTAACGAACATTTCATATTATTTTTTTCTTTTCTTGTGAAATCAAGGGCAGGAATTAAGAAATATAAATCGTCGATGGCTTAAACGAAACAAAAGCTATGCGAACCTATATAAAGAAGGATTGAGAAAACAAATTTCATACTTTTGGTAACGAACATTTCATCGAAATTTTGGAAGCATTTTTGAAAAAAATCATGGGAAAAATCACATATAAGAGTAATTCTTCAATTACACACTATCTTTTTAAGGTTCCAGTGTAACATTTGAATGGAATTATGAACATGGAATATCCAGACATAAAATTATGATTTATTATACTCATACCGATTACAATTTCCTTTGAACCAGATTGTACTGAGTTTGATCTAGCATATGGCAATTGAATATTATTAGTCAGTACGAATATCTTTCTTAATTATCTGAAGATTGGCACTTTGTTTATATAAGGGAAAATTCTTAAATGTGTAATATACCCACTATTTATGGTAAGCTACCATTGGAAGTTAGCATAATGAACATTTCATGGCAAAATTTGTACCCCTGACAGTCGTACTTCAAATAAGCATATGACAACAATTACTGATGTCATGATCAAAATATTTCAGAAAGTTGTAGTTTACATGTTATATTTTTCGATTAAAATGCTAAATAAAGAATTCTAGAACAGTGATTTTCCTGTCTTTCATACCTCCAAAATGCACCCGCTTATTGAAAATGAATGATAGCTTAATAAATGCTAGATCTTATCGATATTCCAAATTGTGAATCGATATTGGATCGTCTGTCAAGAATCGGTGATACATGGATATCGCGATTTCCGATGACGGCTCTACTATTAACAGACTTTTATATCATCACTGAACAGAAATGTGATGTCATTACCAAATAGCATGACTGTGTACCATAATTTTGCAGAATAAGGATGGAACAATAGGAATTTACCAGCAGGGCAGGGTTCCACAATACTGTTATTAGAAGCCTTCTGTCAGTGCCGAATAAAAATAGCTTAGCACTAAAAAAAGAATAAAACTATAAAGTATGGTAATTTTTCCTTTAACTTTCAGACCTATTTAACAATCTTAATGACAAACTAACATCAGCACTGGACATTTGATCCAGCAAAATGGACTTTACTGGACCAAATTTCCTAACCAAAAGAATCTTAGGGACATCTTAAAATATAGAGTTCGTTTTAATGATTTATCCTTGATAATATATCCTAAAATGAAATAAACAATTCAACACCAATTAACAATTTTATTGAATGTGGTAAATGGTGGTTGTAAAATGTTGGTTGGTTGTTGGACTCCTTACATTCTAAAGTCACTTGACTGTGACTTGTGCAGACTCAGTCACAGTTCACTAGCTAAATTAGAAGACTGATAACATTATGTAGGGCAGTTGTCAGTCACTGACGAAAGCATGCAAAGTAGTTGGTTAACAGCTAAACCAAAGATTTAGCCTTTCCAGGAGGAAAGAGTAGGTTGACTGACCGCCGTTATATGACCAATACAATGTATTGCTAGGGGGTTAAACCCATTTAACAAACAAACAATTACAATTAATTCATGAAAAGTAACTGAATTGAGACTCAAATTAATTGTGTAACAACTTACATTCAAGTGGTAAAGTATTTTTGTAAATCATGTTTCTGAATATTTTTTATCAAAACATGTGTTATTATCTTCAATGTATCATGCTGCTGACATTTACCAATAAGTTACATCTAATGATGACTCTGATCATATCTGATAATATCCAAGTGTGATCAAGTATCACCTCATGAAGATAGAACAACAAATAACAGCATAATATACCATGATTACTATAATAACCAATCCTGTATCACAATTTTTACAGCAGGAAGATTCTCCACTTCATCTTTTCTCCTATTACTCACTAAGGACCAAACACCTAACATATCGGGTGTTTAGCGCAAAACAATCGTAACTGATTCTTTTTATATATTGAGTTACGACTGTTTTTGCGCTAAACCCTCAATATTTATCTTGTATAATCAATGACATTGTCTCCCAGTAGACAAACAATCACGATTTTAAATTTCGCAGAAAACATACACTGTACATAAATGTAAATTCTTCTTTAGACTTTCACAAATGTATTTATATTTGTTGTTTTATTAAGTTTAGGAAAGTAGCTGAATAAAAATTGGTGTCGGAGAGTCTCATATCGTAAGACTGGGAGACCTGGTTAAATAGAACCATTAACAAATGTTGTTTTTAGGATTGAAAAAAGTTGGGGTTTTTGTTTGTTTATATTACCTCATGGTAAATTCACACTACATGGATAATATTCTAAGTAACATCATATTTTAAATGCTCTCTTTGCAAGCTGATCTAATAATTCAAATTAACAAAATACTTAGCACATTTCTTCAATCTACCCAAGCCTAACTTTATTGTTTTCTATAGAGCTAGAAACTTTATTAAAATTGCTTGGTACTGAGAGACTTTGAAGCAGACTTATGCCAGATCTTGTAAAGTTGTAATTTGTTTTACAAATATATTCAAATTCTGCAATCGGACTTTAGAAGCCTGCTTTTTTGTAGTCATACTGTGGAACCTTGGACACATATAATTGAGCAACAGACTGCAAGGTTAGTGACTTGATGGATGACCACATGGATTGTTGTAGGCAGGGTATGTGTTTCAAATGTATTCTACAGCAGATAAATTGAGGAGAGTGTGAAATAATATTTATATCATTTGTTTAGTTTTTTTTCTGATTTTTAAACAACTTCAAATGAAAACTTTTTTCCTTATGTATGATTGGTGAGTTTGTTTTCTTATTCTCTTCACAACTCATACTGCTCCTTTTCTTACAAACAAATTGTTTGTTTGTTAGGGTTTTACGGCGCATCAACACAGAAAGGTCATATCGCGCCGTCTTACAAACAAAACAAAGGTCTTTATCCCAGTTATTAAAGTCATAAACCAACTACATGTTTAACAGAAAGGCCACGCCTATTTCAAAATTAGCTTTCAAAAAACTCTTATAGAGAGAAAAGAAAAAGAAGTGGGCTGAATTTACATGAAAACTTAACCACAATTCAAACACAAATGTTTTATACAAAAGCAGGAAATAGATGATTCTATATTATTTCATAAAACAACCAAAGCCTTTCATTGCTTGACAGGAAAATGAGAATACGTTTTTTGTACAAATAGGCAAAAACTGACGAAGATTAGAAATGCAGACCTGCAAATTAATAATATCTTCAGGATATATATCAAGAAGATTACAAGACAATTTTCTCCCTGTATTAACACAAATATTTGTTTAGGCTTGTAGTCTTTGTAATGAATCATGTATTTAATGTTGCAACCAGCATAATAATTCTTCAACCTTCAGTAACTCATAAACTAAAGGCACCAACACATTCATGCAGCATTTTCAAAAACAGTGGGCTGGAGACTCCTACAATTTTATCTAAAATATTAGGATTTTTATTTTGCATTTTATGAGGAATTTTCACAATTATAGTTGCCTGATCACCCATGTCTTGAATTCTGAACATTCAAATGGATTTGTGCTAATTAAAGAACAAAACCTTACCAAGGATAAGTAAAAAAATCAACAAAAAATGTTTGTAAAATCTTTTAAACAATGAGTAATAATTGCCACTTCCAGAAATTTCCATAGTCATTCAAGCCAGAAACAACATCAGTTATCACTTTACCAGTTTTTCAAGACCTTTTCCTTTACTGTTGATTAACTGATTAATACCCTTCAATTGAGGAAAAACAGCATTATTGTCAATTTTATAGAAAAGGACTATATAGTCTGATTTTATTTGATGAGCCGTGACAGGTTGGAAGAGTCCAATCATAACATGTACAATGGGTAAAATTATTAGGAACAACATTGAAAATAAGTTCAAACTTGTATCTCAAGTATATATGCATAGTATTGTACACCAATAAACATATTCAAAAAAAGCGCATTCCAGAAAACAACACGGACATATAAGTCCCATGCAATAATGACTGGTTAAACAAGTTGTGTTACCTATTATTAGGAATATTCCAAAATTCTAAAAATACAAAAGTGCAGTCACGGCTCATGGAATAAAGTCTGACTATACCAGCTGTGACAAAAAATCAAACAGAAGTTGCATGCTTAAAAGTGGAGCACAACATTGCATCGAGGTCATAGCTTAGTACAGGAATCAAACTAGAATTTCTGAGTATATGTGAAGATCGCAATAGACTATTTCCGGAATTCAAATATTTGGGTTTTCCCCTCCGGTACAACTAAACTTTCACCGTCACAATGAAAACACGTGTACAAAGAACAATCAGATTAATCCATATTTCGTGCTATTTAGCAATAATGTGTAGAAAATGTACCGGCAGTGCACGGACGGAAAAACCCATATGGTTGATATAATGCCAAAATGATTCTTACATGTTAGTATTTTTTTTTATATTTATTTATTGGATTTAAACTGTGTCAACATAATTTTAGGTCATTTTACAGGGTCCAGGGCACCTAACCTAGCTTTCCTGGACCATTGTCTATAACCAGTACTCACCTACCCTTCCACAAGACCCGAAACTTCTCCATATTATCTAATGAATGGAGGAAAATCGACATTATTGTTAAATTTTCACGGAAGGGTATAACCTCACCGGGTAAGATTTGAACCCGTACCCCCTCGGGCATGAGATTCCAAATCCCGGCGCGCTACCAACTGCGCTATCGACCCGGGTTTTTTTTCATGTTACAGAGACAAATATATTTATTGTGTTAATTATGCATTCCAGTCAATGTTTTCATTCGTTAACTTTAAAACATTGCAGTGTGACATCACCTTTACCAGTTTATAACATTTTCAGCTGCAATAACTCATAAATTTAAGTGAAAATAATCATAATAAAACCTTGGTTGAAGGCATCACAGCATCTGTATTAAATATTACAGAATTTCCAACAGAGCAACAACATTGGTATTGTGTATAAAACAATAAGTCTATTTTAATATATCTAGATTACTGGGGATATATGTGGATTTAAAATTGTTTTAACATGTTTGTTATGTATTTGTTTTGACATTCTTGGAGTCATAGCGAGACGGAAATTCTTGTAATTGTAAAACATCTGTAGAATTGTTATTATAAAATAAGTAATGAAAGCTTATACACTCAATTTTATTTGTTTCTTGATATTTTTTTATTTTGCTCACGTTGCTTCATGAATGTCTGTCTGTGGAATATAACAGTGTGGATCATATTTAAAATTGATTAACACAATATAATTATTTATATTAATTAAACATATCATCATCATCATCACCATAATTATCATCATCATTATTATAATAATTATTTTTAACTGCTGCAGTTATTTGTACATTAGACATTGAACAAATCCTTTCTCATGTAAACATTGTTAGTGTCACAGAGAAGGCTTGAATATATGTCCTTTTACAACAGTAAAAGTTTAAAGCCAGACACTTTTTTTATCCACAGTTTACAGGTAAATACATACTTCCTGTAATTGCCTGCCTGTTTTCTCACAAATAGAGCCATGGTTGAAATATGGATGGTAATCCTTAATCAACAATCATTAAGAGATAATACTGATTTTGAGTCAGCAGTCCTTACCACTTCACCATGACACAGATCAAATGTTAGTCAGTTATTTGATGATACTCTACAGCGGTTTACATTTACAGTTTTACATGCAAAATCATTATTTAAAATAATATTTGCTTGATCTGAAATCTAACACCAATGACAACATTATAATCTGCTTTATCTTCTTTAGTTTGTTTTGGAGATTTTCCTGTTGATAAACAAATCTAATGGTATAGCCAGCAAGGATTTCAGTAAAAGATCAAATCAGACAACATTCTGAGACTTGCATAACCTAAGTGATTTGTTATATTTCTTATCATTTTTCCCATAGTGACTTGTATTGAACTCTAGCCATTTTTCTGTTACAATGCCTATTACAAGTTGGCCGGTCTCCTATCCATTACCAAAAACCATTGAAATTTTAAACTATAAATCAGAATTATGCATTTCCTACCACAAGAAATCAATGATGCGTGGTACAGTGCCAAGCTATAGGAAATGTTATATGTATTCCAGCAAAAACATATTAATATTACGTCCCTATGTAATATTATATAGAGATATTTTATCTATCACATATTCAGATTCAGTTCAGATTAATGCATAACTTCCAGCAAAGAGATTGAATCTAAAGGTCGCAGCAAAAATTGATGTAAGCTATATATTGACATTTTAGCTAAATAACCTTTTAGTTAAGGTTGCATTCCATAAATGTGTTTTGCATAATGCTGCATAATGTTGCATAATGATTCAAAAATCAGGTTCAAATTGTAAACGGTTTATGTTTACACCATGGCATTTCAAACTTAGATTACTGCTTCATTAAGACAGAGTGTAGGTTGACTCTACTCAACTAGTGATTAGTCTAAAGTAAAATAGCATAGTGCTGCATCCTGCCATTTTTTGACTACTCCTATTGACTAATTTGCTTCTCCCTATGCAAATGTGTTGCTTTAAAACATCAACTTTTTTGTTATTCCCAGCCCTGTTTTCAGCCTCCCAGCCCTTTTCTCAGTTTTAGAATAATCACCAAGTTAACACTAAAATATGATATCAAACACAGATCTCTAAGGGTTGCTAGTACCTTGACTGACCAAGGGTACGTAACAAAAAAACTGCAAAAAGAAAAGAACAGCATCAAAATCAAACCAACCCAATATTTTAACAGATTTTGTAAGATGATATGACATAATACAGTTTTACTATAGACAGGTGGTTAGACTCCTACCTAATTGACAGAAAATAGAATTAACAGGTAAAACAAAGGAAGGTTCATAAAGCCAAAGAAAACTTTGATAAGATAAAACAATAGAATATGGCAGAACTCTTACGTAGGTGTTAATATATAATACAATTATCTTCAGTCTGTATATTCTACTGGGACTCAACTCTCATCAACATTCTATCATAGAAAGGTTAAAGACATATCTAGCAAGCTATACAACATATCATCAGTCCACACACTGCTGCATATGGTACACAGGGAAAGTTTCACCATAAAACAAAACCTTCACAATACACGTAACTAAACCTTACTATTTACTGTGAACAAAAAAGACACTTAGCACTTTATATTAGTCTGTAAATTGCCAGTATAGACTAAAGGACGTCACATGTTTCAGAATTCTTACATTGTATCATCCATTTACCTCCAGACTTGAGTGCTATAGATGTGTGTTAAAACTAGCTATATTGGTTAAAAGGAGAAGATATTGTGAAGACAGGACATTTAGAACATATACTTTCTAGAAAGAGACAAACACTTTTATGTCTGCAAAATTAGCAGTAGTCTCAGATGACTACTTTTGAGTACAAACAAGTCAAGATTTGTACAGAGCAGCCAAAGACATACAAAGATTATACAGAACAACTTTTAGAAGTAGATGTCACTCAGTAGTACTCATAATTAGGGGCCAAGAAGTCCCAGTTTCAATCCTGACAGGAACATATTGCTAACTATCTCGACCAAGAAATACCAAACTACAATTAAAAATACTTAATTTTTGCTGACCCAAGAACTTGCTATGACTCCCCTTTTCACCCAGATGAGAAATGGTTATTTAGAAAGCAGGTTAATTTCAATGGTGCAACATAATCATGAGCTGCTAAAAAGCTTCCATAAGACCATGATATGCCTTTTTCTTTTATGAATGAGCAGCTTATATAACTCTTTTTAAAAGAAATTTGACAATTACTTTTTTATTCTTTCATTGGCATGCTAGTGCTACACTTAATTTTGTAATGATAAATGCCTATCCTTACAGCTAAATAAATTCATTTTGTACATAAAACACTCAGCTGTCACACAATATAAACATATATTGTTATATCACTAATTAATTCTCGTCACTTTTAATTGAAAATTTGAGATCCATTGAAATTGAACAATTGTATTTTATTAGGAAGGATATGGTATAGCTACTTCTGCTCTAAAGTAATTGACAAAATGTCAAAACTTACATTAAAAGATCCAATCAAACAACACTTATTCAGGTCAGCTAACCTCATACATTGGCGTTGCTTAAATAGAAATCCTTCCCTTCTTCAAAAAGTGTATTAAATGCGATTTGTGCTATTTCATGCAATTTTTCTAGATCAATACACTAAAGTGTATTAAAACGCTTCACATGCAAAAGAAAAATACTCATAAATTTCAGAAAATAATGCAGAAAAAATAGTGGGATAAAATGCAGAAAAATGGATTATAACATATTAAAATAAGCACATACATATAAATGCAGAAAAATGCTGAAAATGCAAAAAAGTACTGTGTCAATAGAGGAGCATTTAATATGCATCTAATAGAAATAAAGTTTTTTCTTGTCAATCCACAGGCAAACCAAAGCCAACCAGCTAACCAGTTTAGATTAAAAGATAAACCAAATTTTTGTACTTGCACCCTTTGTGCATAAGTAAAGAGAAACATCAACCTTCTTGCATGTGCAATCTTTGAGCAGTTTATGTGAGCCAGTAGCTATGTGACCTTCAACCACACAGTGCAAAAATTCAGTAAAGTAAACTCTTCAATCAGTAAGGTAATATATTGGTACCTAATCTGACTCCATCAAGTAAGAGCCAGTTTTACTTAAAACTCCATCAAGTAAAGGCCAGTTTTAGTTAACATTATTCTACCTTAGTTTCATTAATAAATAATTGTAATGAAAACTTCATTCATATTTCATTACTGCTTGATTTATCATGCAAAAACAATGGCATTTGTAGTAATCTTAAAATGTAAAGATTTGCAAATGAAGAAGTTATTGATCTTAATATTCATGTTTATTCATTTTTCAAGGTCAAGAAATATTTTCCTTTCATGTTTTATAGCATAATCCAGCTGGGTAAATTCCACTTACGGGCTTGACATGGCATTGTCATATGCATTCCAGAATGTACAAATTCTATGTTTGCAAGTTAAATCAATTTTTGAAAATAAGCTTATATAAAAACAGCACAGTTTCAATGCCAATGGTGACATTTGTTCCTGAGCAGGCATACTTTCGTAGAGCTTGGTCATAAAAAAAATTCTATAGCCATTCTCCCTCCTACCACTGATTCTAAATCATGTACGGCCGTAGTCAGTCACTAATTGAAGTATGCACCTAGTAGTTGATTAACAGTAGGGCTGTCACGATATACCAGTGTATTGCAATACGCAGCTGACGCAATATGTACCGCGGTACAAATTGAACGTACATATTTCACGATATTTTTTTCTATTTTATTGGAAAATTATTGCCATCACAAAATGAAAGTAACAAAACGTCAGTTTTTTGCTGGTTTGATCAATTTAAACTTAATTTCCAAGAATTTAACCGATCTGGGCTCATTTGATCGGTTGTACGGACTTGTGCAGAACAGGTTCTTGAATTGAACCATGTTTTTGAATTGGTGGGCAAAAATTATGCTTTTAAAATTGTGGTATATAAAAAGCCAAAAGTGGGCTCTTGACTCATTTCGACTTTAAATTAGATACCAAGGAAACAAAATAGTCGACCGGGTAGCTGTATGTAAGATTTGCAATGTTTCTGTTAAGTACAGCAAAGGTACAACGAAACTAAAAACATGCAATATATTGTGATACGTATGGCTATATGGTATACCAGTGTAACGCAATATATCGCGATACCCTTCTGGCATATCATGACAGACCTAGTTAACAACTAAATCCAGAGATTTAGCCTTTCCAGGAACAGTGAGTAGGTAGACTGACTGCCATGACACAATCTATACAATGTGTTGCTACAACATCAAAACTAACAAAAAAGTGATATTGTCACGCTGCAAATTCAATACATTAAGCAATAGACATCAACAGAAAACATGCATTACATATTATGTTTTTACAGCAATTTTGTGAGCAAGTTCTTAGTAAAATATATACTTCCTAAACATAACTCAAACATAGAGACAACATAAATCTAAATCTTCATGAAGATAGTTACTGATACAACTATTAATTTATCTCGATTTTGTCGTAAATTACAATAAACTACAAAAAGTGAGGCATCAGAAACTTCAAAGTACAACAAGAGATGTCCATGGAAAGGTACACTCTACTATTGCACATACTTGTGTAGGTAAAGCAATATATCTTTGGAGACACCAGCTTAATATTTTATTTAACCTAGAATATCAAAGTGGAGAAAGGGGCATAACTCTGTGAGATAGCAAATCAGAGTTACGGGACTTGTAATCATGATACCAGATAACTACTGAAAACTATTGTGTGAAATTTCAACTATTTACTTCAGTAGTTACAAAAAAAAAACAGCCCACATGTAAAACCAAGAATATCTAAGTGAAAAAAGGGGCATAACTCTGCAAAAAAGCAACCAGAGTTATGGGACTTAAGCCCATCATGTCAGATTATCACAGAAAACAAAATGAATAAAGTTTTTATCCATTTTCTTCAGTAGTTATGGATATAAAACTTAAATCAACACATGAATAACTGCGTCAGTCAAATGTTCTACGCCTAGACAAGCTAAAAAGAAAGGAATGTAAAGCTTTAAATCTCATGATTTGGAAGACATTAGATATGTAAAACTTACAAATCATGAGAACAGATCAGGGTAAGCTCATAGGTATATTATATCATAGATCAGGTGTATTCATTCATGATATATCAACTCAATTAATGATTCATGGAACAATAAACTATCACACCTAGAAACTTATAACAGATAAAAAAGTTTTTACTGAGAATGTTTTTGTCTGATTCTTGCAACATGAACCTTACATTAGTGATTGTTTGAATGCAGAATAAGAGATCATGTTCCAATCAGACTCTCTGGAGATTCTCTCCTCTTTATTAAGTAAAGCCTTAATGCTATGAGCAAAAATTTCTGTATTAAAGATTTGAATTACCTAGGCCCTTTATCTGCTTACTACAGTCATTTTCACTGAGTTCTAAAGCAAGTGCTACAGATGAAAACAGGTTTGCACAATATTGCAACAGAAAACCAATCGTCTAACAACAAGTTTGATTTTATGCCATTTAAAAACACTTTTATTAGTTTATTTGTTATGTACGGCTGAAGACTCACTTCACCAGATTTTAACAGACACAGTTCTCTTTTACCAGTACCTCCTAATCTATCCACAAGCAACTTCAGAAAAAAATTAACCATTATTTGCTAAATTTTTATTGGTACTCGTATAGTATGATCTGCATTAACAGGGATTTGAACTAAGATTTCCTAATGATGCTATCACTGCACCACAATCAAGACTCACTGAAGTACAAACCATAATACATTTCTGACTTGATGATGACCTTTTAATGTTAATGACTTTCTACTCCATTAATTATTGTTCATCAGCAAAGACATTTCCAGTAATAGAGAAGACATAAAAAATCTCCTATGAATTAAGTGAATGTTCTTAAAATTTGCTTCAATTACTACAGATTTAACCAGGCATCACAATAAATACATAGTTAATAACTGCTGGGCTCCAGCTCACAGGCCCCAGTCACCTGTTACAACAAATATAAAGTCAATAACTGCTGGGCTCCAGCTCACAGGCTCCAGTCACCAGTCACAAACAAAGAGTCATCAACTGCAGGGCTCCAGCTCACAGGCTCCAGTCACCAGTCACAAACAAAGAGTCATCAACTGCAGGGCTCCAGCTCACAGGCTCCAGTCACCAGTCACAAACAAAGAGTCATCAACTGCAGGGCTCCAGCTCACAGGCTCCAGTCACCAGTCACAAACAAAGAGTCAACAACTGCAGGGCTCCAGCTCACAGGTTCCAGTCACCTGTCACAACAAATGTATAGTCAATAACTGCTGGGCTCCAGCTCACATGCTCCAGTCACCAGTCACAAACAAAGAGTCAACAACTGCAGGGATCCAGCTCATAGGTTCTAGTGACCTGTTACAATAAATATATAGTCAACAACTGTAGAGCTCATTGTCCCAGGCCCCCATCCAAGTTATGACAGAGTACAAGCAAACAGACTGTCAAAATAATATGATACAGATTGCCACTATCCTTTTTTCATGCTTTTATAATGGAATCCTGATCAAGCTATTTTAAATGTCCCTGTCATGTTGATAGGGCAAACCATAACCCTTTGAAGAGACATAGGGACAATGCCAATCCACTGACAACATTGTTGAAGAAGAAACAACAATTTGTAAGATGTTGTGTATTTGTTAGGCAGCAACATTCAGGTATATCACTTTTGCAGGCATTGTCATGGTGTCACTAGTGCATTGTCGTGCATAGCTCTGTTAACAAGACCACAACATTTGAAATGGCATCATTAGGACTCCATTGGCTTCTTTAAAATGAAAATCAATGTGAAAACTGAGCGTGATAAAAAAACACTAAAGGTGAGGAGATATTTCGTAACAGAATCTATTACAATGAGATAATGATCATAAAAAAGCTTGATTCAACCAGTATATAATTATAATAAATACACTTCGAGTATAAAGTTACATACAAGAGTGAACTATGCTGACAATACAAGTTTCAGCAACTGTAACATTATAGGTTTATCTTAATTCTTTAATTGTTCTAAGTTACTTTTTTAAAATGTATCAAATAGATCACATGATTACTATAATTCACTAATCTTCTCCATATGTAGATCCAACCCAGCATAAAATGCATGAACAACAAAAAAAGCATTGTATACATCCAGGCTAGCGCAAAACGTTCATAACTCAAGTTAGTTAAAAAAGAGTGAGTTACCTCCGTTAGGCTCTAAGCCCCGCAATATGAAATTATAAATATAAATTATCTGGGAACAAGTTGGTTTAATGACAAGTTCAGTTTATTTATATTGATCATATTGGCTTTTTTATCTTGAACTTAGAGACAAGTTCAACTGGAACTTTGTATCAGCATAGGAACATCAGAGTTATGGTTCTTGAATTGTGCAATATCTTGTCGTTTGACAAACCAGATGACCTCCCAGTTAGTCTCCCACCCCCAAATGTATAAAATCTTCAACAAAGAATCATCAGACCATATTGACAGGTCAGCTCTAAAAAACATCTTCCTCAAATTTCCGTCCATCAACTAACTTCTTTATATCTTTTTTCTGATTTGCCAAAAAACATTCATAAAGATCTCGTAAAATCAGCTGACACAGACGAATATATTGATTTGTCAAAACATCCAATCAAACGACAAGATATGGCAGACTAGTAAAATAGACCCTAGATGGCGCTTTATCTCTCGACAAGTAAAACAAAACATTATCTAAATCTAAACAGCTCATTTTATTTGTCTAACTACACTTATAATGTGATACATAATATTCCAGTAAACAAAACACAGACACATTGCTATCACTATTAAACAGGAGTAGTTTTCTTAATACCTGTTAAAAATCATTTATCAACTCTTTTTATTGGGTTATGATGCCAATTGCCTCAACTATTCAGCTTTCCAGGAAACATTTCATTAGGTTATGCATGCCAATTGCCTCAACTATTCAGCTTTCCAGGAAACATTTTATTAGGTTATGCATGCCAATTGCCTCAACTATTCAGCTTTCCAGGAAACATTTCATTAGATTATGCACGACAACTGCCTCAACTATTCAGCTTTCCAGGAAACATTTCATTAGATTATGCAAGACAACTGCCTCAACTATTCAGCTTTCGAGGAAACATTTCATTAGGTTATGCATGCCAATTGCCTCAACTATTCAGCTTACCAGGAAACATTTCATTAGGTTATGCATGCCAATTGCCTCAACTATTCAGCTTTCCAGGAAACATTTTATTAGGTTATGCACGACAATTGCCTCAACTATTCAGCTTTCCAGGAAACATTTTATTAGGTTATGCACGACAATTGCCTCAACTATTCAGCTTTCCAGGAAACATTTTATTAGGTTATGCACGACAATTGCCTCAACTATTCAGCTTTCCAGGAAACATTTCATTAGATTATGCACGACAACTGCCTCAACTATTCAGCTTTCCAGGAAACATTTCATTAGATTATGCACGACAACTGCCTCAACTATTCAGCTTTCGAGGAAACATTTCATTAGGTTATGCATGCCAATTGCCTCAACTATTCAGCTTTCCAGGAAACATTTCATTAGGTTATGCATGCCAATTGCCTCAACTATTCAGCTTTCCAGGAAACATTTCATTGGGTTATGCACGACAATTGCCTCAACTAACAAGTTTTCCTGGACACTTTTCATGAGGTTGTGCACTGCCATTGTCACAACTGACTAGTTTTCCAGAACATGATCAGACTAACAACAAAAAAACTGACTTACACATACCTTAATGAGTGTTCTGTTGCAGAGTTCCACCTGAACTGCAGTAAATGCCATAACCCTATAGCCCAAAGTCTGGAGCTAGTAAAAATTAAATGGTGCTTATGAAGATAACATATTTCTATAGTCAAGCTTGTTAGTTTTGCCCTTTACTATTTAACATAATTAAAGGCCTGGTGTTCAAAGAAATTTGAGAGATGGACTGAAACATCACACATTAATCAAGACATACATTCAGACAGATAATCAGAAATAGGGATTTTTGTTAAAAATATTAAACAGCCAACAAGTAACATTACTTTTCAGAACAAAATGTTTTAGAAAATGTACGATTAATTGAAGGAGTTAGTCAGGGAAGAGGACTATACTTTATGTTTTAAGAACTTCATAAATAAGTTCACATGTACATTTTAAACTTTTAAAAATATAAATAAATTATCTACCCTCAAAATCAAGCTTGATACAAAATAAAATTTATTACATCACCATTTAACATTCTAACATAATTTTGAAAAGTGAATAATACCAGAGTTGAATCCTGATAAATTTCAAACATGTCAAAGTATCACTAAAAGTTACACAAACTCCTTCCAGCTAAATAACGACAACAAGTACAACTGTAGAGAAATCACAGCTTGATCTCTCATCTCTGAAAAGAGGTGACATTTATGAATCCAAGGACATGCAATGACAGTGGCAAGTACCTTTAATTAGATTTAATTAAACACTTTAGAAGCATCTAGGTCCATGCCTAAAGCAGTTGTCACATTGTAGAAATTTTTAGGTAAATTAATCACATTTAAGGCACTCTTTTACTAACCGTTGCCAAGCAACCAATGTTATTGATCACCTAAAGCAAGATTTTCAGTTGATAACGGAGAAATTTTGAAGGACTGCCATCCAGGACAATAAAACATTCCATTACATGATTATTTGTATAAAAGTCTATGCTTTTTAGACCTCAAAGAATACAAGACAATTGTATGGAATCTTAATGTAATTATGGACTAGAAACATTGATTAAAACATGTAAATACTCTACTTAAGTCTAAGACAAAAACTTTTTGTTCAACAGATCATTGAGTTTTGATCCATTAAGCATTGTAATAAGCTGATGTTAGCGCCATAGGAGTCAATGATTAGTGCTTTAGGAGTCAATATATCAGAGCTACTGTAGGTTATTAAGTTATGAAATTCTCAAAGTCAGTGCTTTTTTTGTTGGGTTTAACGCCATAGGCGCATACTTCTGCGGTGATTGACTACTGCCCTACACTATTTAGAATCAGTGGTAGGAGGGAGAATTGCCATAGAAAATGATTTCATGAGCAAGCTCCATGAAAGTACGCCCCGCTGGAGAATCAAACCTACGACCCCTCATTTAGTAGACTTGTACACTACCGACTGATCTAGCCGGGCGGGTCAAAGTCAGTGCTATCATTGGTTCAGGACAATAACACTGTGGGATGGTTACGTTTTTTCAAGACAATTTGTTATTGCTTGTTATTGCACCTAATGGGACAAGAGTGTGGTTTAAGTGCATCCTTGAGCAAGGAAACATATCTGTGTTGTCTATTACTGGCAGACTGAGAAGTGAACTTGAACTTTTACAACTGTATGAGCAATTGATCCAATATATTTGTATAAACTAATTTCCCCAATTATATTTCAATACATAAACAATTATCAACAGGATCAGAGGGGGCAATACAACTCTAATAAAAGATCAAATGAATTAATATCAATTTATCATCAAGAATTTATCAAATCTAAATGAAAAATAATTATGACATTGGAGTCCTGGAAAGAGATCAATACAATTATTATATTTATGATTTGTGTTGGGTAATATTACACACCAGCTATATGGGGCAAATAATTGGACAAATTAGCAAGCTCATTCCATAGTTACATATCCTATAAACGTTATCTATGCCTCGGGAATAGATCATGTGACCCGAAAGGCGTGTCATGCATCATATCGGAGTCCCGAGACAGAAATATATTAATTGTTATCTAATAAAAAATGACAGTACCAATGAATTCTAATTAGGAAAAGCTTCATTTACATATTATTGTCCTTGTATGGTTGTTTTAATAGAAATCAGTACATGTACTGAGAGAATGTACAATAGATAAGTCTATTGGAGTTCTACCAGACACATCTTTTAAGGCTAGAGTTCTGTAATAAATTGGTTTATCAGATGTTGGGAAAGTCACGGCTGATTATTAGAAATAATTAGGGATATCAAAACAGAAATTAACTTTGATAAGTTTTATATTTTTGTACTTTTCATGAATGTTTAAGTTATATATTTTTGTACTTTTCATGATTTTTAGAAATAGTTTTTAAAGCTCTAAATCAGCCAACAGCTATTTTTGTATAAGATAAATGCAGTAAAGTTAGACCATAAAGACCACCTATGATATTATAAAATCATTAATCTTTTACATAGCATTTCACTTAACAAAAAATCTCTCATTTAGCTTTTACAAAAATTTGTTTGAATGAGACCCAAGTTATATATAATAAAAATTATTAGAAAATTCTGTGAAACATCACAAATTTGCAAAATGCAAATACCAGCACCAGTATCTGCTGCATTTTCTTCATTAAACTCCAGGAATATCCCCGTCAGGCAATAGTGCAGCACAAAAAAACATAATAATAAAAGAATGTATACAGCTTGTGCTTTCATACCCTTTCTTTCTATGAAATGTGTGCATACATCTGCTAAGTTTTAAATATGAAAATAATGAAAAATAAAATGCAACATTCATCTTAAAGGCTCTAGTCTAGCAGAAAATAATACAACAAAATGCCTCACAGTCAGTTCAAGTACATCATTTAAAGAGTCTGTTATAATAAAAGTACAGAACAGTATCTTTACTATGAGAACCTATTCAAAGCATACAAACAAACATTTTAATAAACATTCAAAGCATACAAAAATACCCTTTAATATATATAAGACTATTTCAGTATATTATAATTAATTTTAACACATTTGTAATTATTAAGAATTAATGAACCTTTAAGGAAAATAATAATAAAAACTAACATAATGTTTACTGTACAGACATACAAATTAAATTGATTCAATTACTAAATTGTTGAACATCAAAGTTTATTGATGCAAGGATCAGGCTGATGCACATCTCAATGAGGTAACATCGTGTGTTAACATTTGGAGGAATTATATAAGGAAAGTACTTTAATAAAATTAGCTAATTCTATACATTCAGCATTCAAAGAGCGCTAATAAGGAATTCAGTATTAATTATAATTTCATTTTGATTCCATTTATTTTCTTCTTGTATGTTTTTGCCTTTTTTTTGTTTTCTGTTGTTTTATTTATTGTATTTATTTGTGTGTTTCATGTATTGTCATGTTTTTTTCTCATGTTCATGTTCGCCTAGTTTAATACAATAATCTGTATATAGATTATGCTGAATAAAGAAATATTATATAGTATATTGTGTTGTTAATGTTCATTGATATTATATGTATAAACAATACACTCCAGCAGCGTGTTCAGTTACCTTGAACATGCCAAAACCTTCAGTAACGGAAGTGTCAGAACAACTCAACCCGAGACAACTCGATTGAGTAGTCCCAACTTTGAGTTGAGCATTGCACAGGTTGAATTGTCTTCGGGTTGAATTCTCCCGTACCCATAACATTAGCTAACAGTATTTACTGAACACAGGGCTGTACAGTATTAGATTTCAGATTTCCTGTTTCCATCCAAATTTATTATTTTACAAATTTATAATTATTTTACCAGTGTTTACATCTTAACCACTTGGTTGAGGAAAACATAAACTTGAAAATAACTCAATCTAATCCCTTTAGACTTTATGCAATATTCGACTCAAGATTTGATAATTTTGAGAATTTAAATGTGTTGAAAAAAATTCAGCTTTGAGCTCAGAACACTTAAATCAATATTTAATTTCTACCAAAATTTAACTTTATTTTCATATTTTATAATTTTCTTTTTTTATTGGGTTTAAAGCCCAGTCATATCAAATTATGGCCATTTTACAGCAACCAGTACACCTAACCTTAAATTTTGTAGGCCTTTGTCACCTACACTTCTGCAAGTCCAACTACACCTCCAAATACCTTTATAATGAACAAAAACATTATTATAGTTAAATTTTATTATTTTCATGAACTGTCTCACAGCACCTTTAAAAATGATAGGCCTATAATATATTATTTGTTTGAACTATACCTTTAAAATGATATAAATATACCATTTTAATCATGATAAAATCAAAATTAATTCACTGAGATACATCAAATGCTATATTTTATAATGTAAATAATTTCTACATATTTTTCTAGTTATTTAAGCTGATAATATCCAAGAAGAGGGGGGGGGGAGGGGGATGTTACAAACGATGCCAGAAACAATAGTTTAAACACTTTGCATTTATCATCTCCTTTGAATCTTACATTATTCATGGAATATTACACCTTCTCAATGGAATTTTAACACATTTTTCTCCAGATAATCAAAATGTAACAGATCCGTGTAACACTTGTGTGCCAAAATTACATGGAACATGAAACTGTACAAAAAGTACTTTGAAATTTTTACACCATTTATCTATACAAGGTTTTATTTACTTATTTATACCATTTATCTATATAATTTTTTATTTAGTTATTTACGGCAATAAAATGACATTACCAACTTTTCTGTAATATCTTTTTTTACCAGGAACCTCTTATTTTTTTAACAAGGATCAACAACTTCTTTTTGCAATGCAAAAATTTGGTGACTATTGTCAGACTTTCATTGAAGGATAATTGTGAAGTACAACAACCAAGATTACTGCAGTCATCATCATAACCCACTAGTTTGAAGCCTGGAGATAGAGGAAATTTATTTGGGCTGGTGAATATGACTTATTTCATATAGTCAGGCTAGCAGATAATTAGCAGTTTACTACAGCCAAGAAAAAATGTCATTTAAGGAGAGCTAGAGGATGGTTAGCTTTTGTTTCCTTACATAAATAGATTGCTGCTGTGGCTGTGATTTTTCAGTTCCCATTCCACAAGCTCAGAGTCAAAGCCATCCCCTAGACATATCAGTCAAAAGAGAATAAGTTGCAGGTAATATTGACCAATGGTCAACCTTGTCAGCAGAAAAAACCCCAGACTGAATCTCACAGAATGTTGTTTCCACAGTCACTAATCATCCTGTCATCTCTTTGTCCCAGACATCAAAGTCACACAACAAAGATTTTTAATTAAAAATGTCACACAAAGTTCTACATTAAACAACTCTTTGAATTATGACAAATCCTGTGAGGATTCACAGTGGGAGATTATAACATAGCAGATTCTCAATCAATAATAATATAATGAGTATACTTTGTTCTACACACTTACAACTTGCTTACTCAAGTACAATAGTTATGCGGTAATTGAGTTTTAAATGCATTACAACTCAATTATTCCTGAGTACTCTTATTTTTAACTCCATCCTTTCAGTTTCATTTTTCATACTTGAATATTCAAGTATCATTTTTGCACCTTCATTTTTTCTAATAATATTTCATTCTCAAAATTTAATATTCAAGTACATATATCTTATTCATTTATTCAAGTACCATTCTAACCAGAGATTATTCAAGAACTATATCAACCTTGATTATTTAGGTACCATTAAAAACCAAAAACATTCAATTACAAATTCTATCCCAAAAACCCAAGTACCCCTTTTCAACTCAATTACCAAGTACCCCTTTTCAACTCAATAACCAAGTACCCCTTTTCAACTCAATTCCCAAGTACCCTTTTTCAACTCAATTACCAAGTACCCCTTTTCAACTCATTTTTATTTTTACCATTTTTATTCAAAATAACATTCTCAACTCAATTACCAAGTATATTTCCAACTCAATTACCAAGAATCATTTATTTTACTCAATTACCAAAAATTATTTTTTCTACTTAATTACCAAGTACAATTCTCATTCCAATTACCATCATTTGTCAAACCAATTCAGCAAGCATCATTTTCAATTGCATTATATATACTCAAATCCATGAATTAAATGTGATTAATAAAATTTTACAATAGAAACAAAACTACCAGTAGAAATCTGTGCACTGAAGAACTTTACAACCTTCAGTTTCTCTACCTCCCTAGAGCTAGTGAAAATTTAATATATTCTAAACCCCACATGGAACAATGTAAGACAATTATACCTAGGATTGTGAACAATTTGATTCCAAATTTTATAAATGTCTGTGTTTTAATATTAAGTCTAAGAGGAGAAATTTTGTTCAAGACTCCGGTAAAAAAGAAACAAAATTGATTATTTAGTTTATATAAACATACATAAAGATCTAATAACAGAACAATATGAGATTTAGACAAATATGAGTGGGAAGTCTAGAATAGATATCCAGAGTGTAAATTATTTCAGTCTAGAAAATTGTGGGCTTAGGGTAAAACGATCATAACTCAATTACAAAAAGGGTGAGTTACGACCATTTTGTGCTACGCCCACAAAATCTCCAACATCTTTTATTCATCAGATAAAAATCTCACATTGCTAGATTTATTTTTGGATAAAATGACATAAAATATCATAAAATTATATCATTAACTCATCAAAATATTGTAAGTCTATTTTTGCCATTCTTGACATAATGATACACAAGTAAAATGCTGCATTGTTTTCAAATACAAAAAAGCATTAAAACTTTTATGTTGTGTTTATCACAGAATGGTTCACCAGCTAATATAAAGTCGCATTTACAAAGAAAAATGCATTTTGATAAATATTAAAAGGGCATTTATTAATTATGTTATAAATACAATTAGACTTTCTAATACAAATGCCATACAAAAGTGATTCAAAACTGGAAGACAGTCAAATGGAAAACTACAACCAGATAAAATATTGAGTATTAGATAAACATGAGAGCTTTACAACAGTTCAGAGGCTGAACACCAATGCAATGCAAACCCAAATTTTGCATCAAAACTTATGGTGATGTTCAAATATTCAGCATAAGCATGAACGTTTGTCCGTTGTCCCTTTACAACACTTCAGAGGCTTAATTAAGCTTAAACAATTTTTTATCACAATTAATTGTGATGAAAAATATTTAACAAAAGCATGAATGAATGAACTATAATGCATAAATGAAAGAAAGATGTTATGTGTGAATCTTAAAGAAAAAATGCTTACCAATTTCACAATATTCCCCGCTGTAATCTGTATACGTGCAGTCACACATTACGCCATGATTTTTCGTAACACAAATCCCTTTATTTTTACATGGATCATTCTTCATACATTCATTATCATCAAGGACAATGCCGTCTGAATCTAGAAGTTCAGCTTTAACCAATGGTTTACCACAATTACTATAAAATATGTTCCTTACAGAACCTTGTAACCGAGGTTCAAATACTACTTTTGGTAATGCAAGTTCTGACAATTTCTGATTGTATTCTAACGGAAGACCTCCGATAAAAACATAATTATCTCGTGAATTTCCGAATATTTTGTAATCCAGGTCATAATTGTCAGACTCCCTCGTGTTATCAATCTGATCAACTTTTAATGTTGTTAGACGTCCTCCTCGAACCAAATCAACAGAATGCCATTCGTTGTTTGTCAGATCTTGACCAGTATTAACTGTTAACATATTAAATTCATTATTGAGCGAATAACTTAAATGCATTACACCATTAATTAATTGTATCATAAAATAATCTTTAATCAAGCCGTGACCACCCGTGTACATCAACAATGCACTCGAAGATTTCGTTTTAAACTCAAAACTTAGCGATCCATTGTTACATGGTTCCCAGGCTTCATATTTGCCGTAACTTTGCGACGAACCATCAAAATTAAAGGAATTACAAACACATATTAACATTAAACTAATTACTAAAACTGAGTAACGATGACGAAGATGATAATGATGACAAGGCTGTGATTTATAAGCCATTATTATTGATATAAGATTTCTCATTTCTCTTCATGGATAGTAATTTCAACGCACTTTCTTCAAAACAGTGATTTTTATCAATAGAAATGATCTAAGAAAAATCACACCACCTTACAGAACTGTAAATGACTAATACAAAAGCTATATCGACAAAAGGTCAAATGCACCCAATCTTTACAAGAGACAGAAAATGTTACACAAATTCAATATTCATTAAACACCATTCACATAGAATCCAATAGTAAAATCTCATTCACATTGGAAGGAGAAAAACCAGTAAAAAAAAATCCATATAAAATCACTCCATGTTAAATGGATTCCAATGGTTTTGAAGCCATGTTTAGAGTTTACACCAACAGATCAACAAGAAGACCCTTAGAAAGGGTAAACACTTGAAAAATCATCCACTGTAATGTCAATGTAATGATATAACAATTCTATAGAAAATTCATTCACTTTTCAATATTTTTCCAATACAGGAATATACCATTCCTACAGTATGTCGAAAATAGTTAGAAAATAATCCATTAATGTAAGTGCCAGGTCCCATCGCACAGTAAAATGATAAGTTTCCATATAAGCTATAGATCTAAGTTATCAAATCAATGTTTTTTCCTCCAATACCAGAAGAGAAATAGAAGGGTTTCCAAGATTAACACTATGTATGCTTTTAACTGTGAGAGCCTGAATACCAGTCTATCCAATAGTAGCTGACATCACTAGGCAAGTTGATTCTAAAACCCTGTAATTCTGAATCAATACTCTCTGCTGCCTTCTAGCTATAACAGACCACATTGTATCAGCTTCAAATTATTGGGTTTTCACGACTAGCTCTTCATATTTACTGCTGTACTACAACTGTCAATAGTTAACTGCAGGTAGCCTTACTTGCGATGTTTTTTGTTGTTTTAAAATTTATGTGATGGAATTTTCATACATTTTCTTTTATAAGCAAAAATATTCTTGCATTTTTCTTAACATTTGAATCATTTCTGAATGTTTGTCATGTCCTGCATAACTCACTTATATTCATAATTTCTAACTTCATCAAATTTTAAACTCACAAATTTCTACAATTTTTTTTTTGATAATTCATACATTCTCAAAATTTATTTTCTATAATTTACTTCGACTAACCTAGTAATTTACAAAAACAAAATATTATCATTTTCAAATGAATACTATATCAATTTTACATTACCCAAATGTACAAATAAAAGTTAACAAAATTATATGTAAGAGTATCTAAAACATGCGTTTATTTCTTACAACTCTCTTAAATAGCGTGAAAATACTGTGAAAATACAGCGAAATAGCGAGAAAATATAGAATACAAGACGGTATAACTTATTTTACATAAAACATGTGCTAAAATACTTTCTGCTGCGCATCCACTTAAGTATATCAACAGCTCAACAAGAAATGAATTCTGCAAGGTTTTGTTAGAGATAATACTATTAAATGTGATGTGTTACGCATACCAGGGACTTTAATAATACATATGATAAGCCATTACGATAAATAAATGTCACTCAATACATTGCATGCCATTCTAAACATTGGAAGTATTTTATAATAGTTTCTGCACACTTTTAAGACAATTACCTTTCAATTACAATAATGATTGAATTAGAAAAATAAACAACAATAAAATGTCAACAGTTTGTCCTTACAAGTCATACATTAGGTCATGCATGTTTGTGTACTAGAGTAATGGACTTGCCCATTCAATGGATGAATAAAGTGATGCATATTCATCATTGTACTGATTAAATCAGAACCCTTTAACATTATTATTATTATCATATACCATATTTGTTTAGCGCTCTTTTCATATTGAATATATGTCCAAAAGTGCTTCACAATCATATGCATAATTAGGAAATACAAGTTTAAATGAAAATAGTTAAGAGATGATAAAATATAAAATGATAAAATGAACACTAATATAAAACTAAGAATTAGTGATCAATAAAGTGCCCATAGTAGTTATAAAAAAACAACAACAAAAAACAAGTGGATTTTTAACTGTAAAAGATAGTGAATGAGTAATAAAGGACTGTTGGTAGAACAGCAGCCAAATAGTCAATGGGAAATCAGACTAGATGCCCTGAAAATCCATGATTGCAAGGTGCAAAGTTGGATTCTAATCCAAGCCTCCTGCTTGAACATCCATCAGCATTAGTGCTCGTACGTCCCACCAACCATCATGCATTATATAGTGGTCAGATAAAGTAAAAGTGATAAAGGTAATGATTAGATTATGAATAAAGGCAGCCATTGGCCAATGAGAATCAGATAAGGTGCCTTGAAAAATCCATAATTGCAAGTTGCAAAGTCGGATTCTAATCCAAGGATCCCTCTAGAACATCCATCAGCTTCAGCGCTTGATTGCCTAGATAAAGTTTTAGTGATAAAGGTAATGATTAGATTATCAATGGATAGGCAGCCACAGGCTGATAGAAAATCCAGCTAGATACCTTGGAAAAATCCACGATTGCAAGGTGCGAAGTCGGATTCCAATCCAAGGACCCTACCAGATCATCCATTAGCGTCAGCGCCTGATTGGTTAGATAAAATATTAATCTTAAAGGTAATGAGTATATAATCAGTGGAAAGGCAACTCCCAGCCAATGGGGGAAACTGGCTAAATTCCATGGAAAATCCAAAATTGCAAGTTGCAAAGTCAGAATCTAATTTAAGGATCCCACCAGAACATCCATCATGCGGCCGCACATTTTTTGTAATATATCTCATGCATAATTATGGTTTGTTGTTAAGAATTTAATAATTTCATGGTGTTATATGTTCATAATTTGAGTATATTTCAAGATCATTTAGCCAGGTAGTTTATATTGATTAAATGAATTTTCACTGTAGTATAAACATCACAACCAGACCTATTAATAAACATGTTGGCCATATTTATTGTAGGGCTTAAACGACTGTCCGAGCTCTCGAGAGTTTGTGAACCATGATTGAAATTCGAACATGAATATTCGCCTACCAAAGTTTGGGTGGTTCCCGAATATCGTATGCACTGCAAACAACAATTAATTGAATAAGTTAACTCAAGAAAAGAACTTGAACTAAGTAATTATATCAGTTGATCAAATTTTCGTGTCCAAATTATTTCTATATCCGAATGCATGTTAGTGCATACTAACACCTGTTGCCGCGAAAATATTTCTATAAAGGTTATCTTCAAAATATAGTAAATTATGAATGCAGGTTTGTTAAAATCAACTCGCACGCTCACTATGGCGAGCATTCCCACGGGTTAGGCAAGTAAAGATTGCTTAAAAACATTCAACATTTATTATACAGTGGAACCTGCGGTAACGACCACCTGATCAGAGCGTCCATCTGCCGACAACAACCACTTTTAATTCCCCCCCCCCCCCCTCAATCGAATTTACTTTAAAATGTATTATAAATATATAAATGTATAAATTATATAATAAATTGTATTTATTATAAATAGTGCATACATATACATTGTTAATTGCATACGACAGCTGTGTCAATAAATTTGTATTTAAACTATCTTAACTATTCAATTGTTGTAATGTTTCACATGTAAATATTGTTTTTTTCAAGAGTGCACCACAATTATTATATCTAATACAATCAGCTGTTTATAACCACAATATTTACATAAACAAGCTATTGAATGGTTATAATATGACAATGATCAATATTCTCATTGGAGTCATTTGTCAATAAGTTAATGATTGGACAAATGAATTAACAAATATAAATCATTGTCAGTATGTAAGAATAAACAAGAGACAGCCGAGTTTATTTATATAAGTCGTACAGTTAGACAATGATTAAGAATCTCATACAGGTCATAACATCATATTTAAATCTGAAAGCTGACATGGCTGATCTTCAATGCCTCTATAATTATCTAAACATGCTTGACTCAAGCACCAATAGCACCATCAGACATGGAATTTTGATGTAATATATAAACACCAAATTATACAACAAACAGAAAGCGATACAAGAAAAATTTCCCTGACATTTACAAATCTTTAGAATAATTAACCACACTTGATATTCAATTGCATAAACTGCATTATTTGGGTGTTAATGCATAAAGCAGACTACTTTTATTGCAGTATGTAATTATCCATTTAATTTCGCATGTGCAGCCAAAAGTAATTGTATGCTGTGGATTGAAATAAGGATTCACAATAGTCTGCTATAACATTTGGGGAGGGTTCCAGAAACCCCATGTAAAAAGTAGAGGATGAAAATAAAGAAGTGATTTGTAAGACTTGTACAGTATTACAGCATCAGAAGTAACATATTTCTATTGGATAGCTAGTACATAGTAGCAGTACAGTATTACAGCATCAGAAGTAACATATTTCTATTGGATAGCTAGTAGCAGTACAGTATTACAGCATCAGAAGTAACATATTTCTATTGGATAGGTAGTACATAGTGGCAGTACCACTTGACACTGACACCACAATTGCTACAGTTTGAAGAAGAAAACAGTGAAATATCAGCCTCCACTAAAAGTTTTAAAGAGCTGTAAGTCTTTAAATTCTTGTCAGATTTCAATGATACCTATACAAGACCAAGCAGTAATGTGTACACTATTTGTTGTGCATCATATCTCCAATGCCAGTTTTATACTTTTTGCTAATACCCTGGAAAACTATTACTTTTCAGTGTGCTACAGTGACAAGTCGGCAACCTTTTGTGAATAAGAAAAATGTTGGTAGGTTTTTCAGGGTGTTTGTTAAACGTCTCCAAACGTCTCCAAATGGCATTGGCGATGTGATGCACAGTGATATACACTTTTCTGCTAAGCCTCCAGAAGGTAGCATTGATATCTGACAAGAATTAAAACACTTTTATAATGCTACCATGTACTTCATTATTGTTTAAATGGTAGTCATATAATGGTATGCAGGGGCGGAACCAGGATTTTTTCTAGGGAGGGTCCAAACTTTTCTAGGGGGGGGGGGTCCAAACTTTTCTAGGCGGGGTATTCAAACCTCGAACCACATTATACACATTTTGCAGAAAAAATGCAACATAATGATAATAAAAACTACATAACCATTACATCTATGTTAAGCACTGAGAAAATTGCTTCATACTACTTAAAAATGACTTACAAGCAAGAAATACATTAATGAACATGTACATTTTCCAAATTCTGGACCCCCTGCCCCCCCACTGGATCCGCCCATGGTATGCATCCAATTTCTAATATCAAATAAATCTCCAAATCTGATGTATTTTTTCCTTCCTTCTATTCAGCATGAAACACTAGGGTAAATTAGCAACTATAAAAAATGATCATTATAGAAAAAAATGCTTCAATTCAAAATGATGTGAAAACTAATCAAATGTTAAATGTTCATTGTTTCATCTAAAAAATGTACTGGTAGATTGATTCAACTGTTTTAGCTAATCTAAGCCATTATGCTGAAAATGTTTTACAATTTAAAACAACCAGGCAGATAGAGTTCTCCTGTTTAAATATTCTATACACTTTTAAAGTGCTAAAATGATGCAATGTAACACCCTAAAAAAATGTTATTCCCTGATTAAAATTGTAAGCCGATTAAATAGTGTTTCAACTAATTAAAGGCAATGGGAGATTAATTTTTTTCCAAGACCATTAACGAAAACTATGGCAATTATGTCAGATGACATTTTCAAACAAAATCAAATTGCCATGAGATTCTTAATATTCTGCTACAAGGAGTTTATATTGATGAACAGAAAACATGGTACTTGTATTTCAAAGCACAGGATACCAGTGTGCAGGGGCAGATCCAGGATTTTTTTCTAGAGGGGGTCCGAACTTTTCTAGGGGGGGGGGGGTCCGAACCTCGAACCACAACCACATTATACACATTTTGCAGAAAAAATGCAACATATTGATAATAAAAACTACATAACCATTAAATCTATGTTAAGCACCGAAAAAAAATTGCTTCATGCTACTAAAAATTGACTAAAAGACAATAAATACACTATTGGACAGGTACATTTTCCAAATTCTAGGGGGGGGGGGCTGGACCCCTTGACCCCCCGGCTGGATCCACCAATGGGTGTGGGTAGGGCCAGGATACCCCCCTCCTTAGGACCCACTCAAGACCCATCTATTACCCAAAATCCCCTAAACACAACTTATAACACATAATTCTTATCCAAAACACATATCAAAACATTACACACAAAAAAAAAATATGTAACACCGATACTTAGGTAGCCTGTGTTTCAAGGACTCACTAAAATGAAGTTTAAACAACAACAACACATACCGTTCTTTAAATATTATTATTTTGTCATCGGTTTTTTTTTAAAGACTCACTAAAGCAGACTTCATGGAAAAACATTTATTGGCACTGGACATTTGGTCCAGCTAAGTTGAAGCTTTCACTGGACCAAATAAAAGTTTACTGGATTAAAAAGAAAATTTGTGATAATGATGAAATATGCAGTAACATGTATCTAATGATTAAGCATATTTTATCCTAAAATTACATTAAATAATTTAACTACTAATAACATTTTTATTGATTTTGGAAAATATAGGCAGTAAAAGTTGGTGGACCCTCTGATTACTCACATTCTAATAGTCACTGAACCAAAAACAATTTCGGTGGACTCGGTCCTCCGTCCACAGGCTAAATTCAAAGACACAATGAAATCACCAGTAGGAAGGTTAATTTAATTTTTAGCAGTGCTGTATTTATAGTATACTTATGTTTGAACTATTTGTCTGCAATATTCATCGGCTCTATTAGCTCAGCAGGGAGAGCCTCTGACTTGCAAGCAGAATGTCGTGGGTTTGATCCCCACATCAATCACTTAAATTCCACCTTCTATTTCATACTCTTTTTACATGCTGACAAATTTTAAAGTTATATGTTGCTTTTGAAAGTTTGAACACTTAATTTAATTATAAATTGCCAATTTTTAACAAGCATATGTTTGATAGATAATAAATTATAATTATCAACATTGATAATCATTTAAAGAAAACATAAGTATAGTACAGAAGTTCTTGATTTAAATGTTTCAATTAGAAAACTAAATTAAACTATTTAAAACACATGGCAACAGCGGTCTTGCAAAGTTCTGCTACAAAGAGTTATAGCAAATTCATGCTGTTTTTGACAATAATTGCAAGTCCTAAATGCTCAATTTGAGAAGAAAAAGGTCCCCTATATTTAGACCAATCTCCGTAAACAGATACCCTGTAGAGCAATGTTGTACAGGATCTTTGCTGTCTCCGTGGAAGGTCACGTCGAGATGAACTTTGTGTCGACCAATTAATCCGTAGCTTTCATCTAGACGAAAACACTATTAATCACATTTTGATTTCGTAATTTCACAGTCTGCGTTTAAGCGGCTCATTTCAAGTTGCGTGACGTAGACGATGTAAAAAAGTTATGTATCATAACAATTTCATCATGAATATTATGATGAGAAAAGGTCACCTGAACGTGACCTTGTTTGAAAAAGGCCAGATCTAAATTAGCGAGTAGGCGAGCAGAAAATTTTACATCGGGTTTTAATCAGATTGTATTTAGACAATTCTGCTATTAAATCTGACAGTCCTTATAATGGAACTTCACTGTATCAACATAATTGCTAAGCTAGGTTGCTATGTAACAATATCAAAGTAGATTAAAACCATAATTATTTTTGATATTATCAGCATTATATATTAAGTCTTTAATAGTCTCTTAAATTACATGTAAAGTGGGTGGATAGAACAAATACTTGATAGTAATCAAAGCCTGCTGAATAAATAATCTCTAGACACAAAATTTCACTTTATCCAAAATTAATTAAGGGTTTGTTGATAAACTAAATGAAGAACATGATTATAAAGAATACTTCACTTATTATTTTTGCTAATTAAATAAAGGAAACATCATTAACTTAATATATATGAGATTTCCCCCTGCCTGGAATAATTTTGGTTCAGTTTTAAAACTAGGGCTGTCACAATACTACCAAGAAGGTCCTGAGGACGCTGGACTGCTCACATGATTCTAAGGGCATCTGGCAATTTTTTTATCACTTTCATACTTAGCTCTATGAAAACTGATACCCCTGGGTGGGGTCAGTTTTGACCTGAGGGGAATTATTTCAACATTATTTGTAGAAGACCTCACGGTGATGCTACATGCCAAATATGAAACCTATAGGCCTTAGGTATATAAGAAAACATTTTTTTATCATTTCCTTACTTAACTTTGTGTAAAACTTGAGACCCCTGATACCTTAAGTAGCGCCAATTTTGGCTTTTAATTATTATTACCTCATAATTAGCATCATTATAATGCTCCAGATTAACATCAAGCTAACAGAACTAAAATGCAGACTCAAAAAGAGCACCTCCATACAGTCAGATTATACCAGAAGTGGTCCTGTGACATATTCCTACAAGTAGAGATACAGAATCAAAATATTCAAACATTGAGAAGTCTCTATCAACATTCGACAGAATATTATAGTTCACTATAACAGACCAAGGGAGGTAACTCAAGGTGATCATATAAATATTTATTTTATATTCTCTTTAATGTTAGAAATAAATGAAAACCACCAGAAAAATTACATACAAAAAATCAACTAGTGAAAAATTTAGCATTTAAATAACACAAATGTTGATCCAAGTAATGATTATGATGTTTTAGCATTATTTGTGGGTATAGTTCGTTTTTTTTCTTAACAGTCAAAACATGAATAATTTTCCAGTGAATTTGTATGTTAAAATTATTGTCCTGATACATTCATAATTTTCCGAAAGTGTGTATTATGATCAAGTAGAACTGCTTATGTGGTATGGTAGGTTTTAGTCAAGATATTTCAATAAAATGGAGGCCACCAGTATAAAAAATTTACATTCAGTCACTGTGAAATTTTTCAAACTTTGACAGTTGAGAAAAAATGGACTATACAAAATTAATTATAGTATGTAGTGTGTTTCCATTACTTTTTTACTTCTTTATCATATACGAAAGTGGTCACTGAGGGAAGTATGCGCCTAGTAATTGGTTAACAGCTACATTTAGACATTTAGCTTTTCCCGAAGCAGTGAGTATACAATGTGTAGCTACAGCCTTAAACCCAACCAATAAAAAAACAGCCAACTAAAATAATCAAGAATGAGGAATAGTATATAGTTATATAACTTCATGGAGTGTGTTTAGACAATCACATTAACAGTCATGGCCAATATTACATAAGATTACATTGAAAGCTAACTGCATGCATAGTCTAGACAGGGTTAACAATGATTCTTATGTAAATAAAGTATGACAATATATAATAGATTTTTAAAAGTGAAACAATATAATTGTATATGTTAATAAAAAAAATAGAATTAAAATTATGTTTGATTATTTCAAGGTCACAATGAAGGTTGACATTTTATTTGTTCAGATAAACCATTAGAGACAGAGTGAGAAGTTCAAGTTTTTTTTTTTTTAATTTTTAAAAAGTTGTTTCACTTAACTAACAAGAAATGTAATGTGAAAACCACCTTAACCGGGTTTTTTCGCAGATATTGCAAAAGTTACAAAGGGAAATAATCCAGGTAGCGCTGTGGTTAATTTCAAATTCTCCTCATCTTAAGGTATGTTATCATTGTATGAAGTTTCATAAAAATATGACAATGAATGACTGAAATATATGGTAAATAAAAAATTTAACACAATTGTTAACGACACCAGATGCCCTTCCGCCCAGGTTTCACCAAACTATAAGCTAAATTTTTTCGTTGAAAAATCCGGCTAAAAACATACTTATATTTTCAGGGTATATAGTCACAAAATCATCAGTTAGTAAACTATTGTTTTGAATCAAATATTTGCAGCAGCCAAAAAATAGAAAAGATTCAAATAGTGCGACTATTACATTTCTATGTATAAAAAAGCCCATTTTAACCTGTGAATTGTTCTTGTTCATTCTAAATCCTCTGCACAAAATATTTTTGCAAAATGAACCTGTTCAGTATATTGGATTCATTTTTTTGTGCGAAAGATTTATAAGATGTAATAAATAATATTCATGAGACCAACTTTGAACTTTCAGGGCAAGAAAGGTAGTAGTTATTATTCATTATATAGCTACATGTACATGATGTCATTCAAATTGGTGAAAAGCAAAATTTATGCTTGTTTACCTTACTAGTTATTGTAGCAGAACACATGAAGTAGACCTTATTTTGATCCACACTGAAGCTCATCTAGCTAGCTCAGTCAGTAGCGCACAAATCTACTGATCAAGGGTGGTAGGTTCGATTCCTTGGCGGGGCATACTTTTGTGGAGCTTGGTCATGAAACAATTTTCCACAGCCATTCTCCCTCCTACCACTGATTCTAAATCATGTAGAGCAGTAGTCCGTCACTGACGGAAGTATGCGCGAAGTATGCGTGAAGTATGCGGAAGTACTTGGATAACAGCTTAATTCAGAGACTTAGCCTTTCCAGAAACAGAGAGTAGGTTGACTGAATGCGGTGATATAACAGTATACAATGTGTTGCTATGGTGTTAAATCCCCCCAAAAAAGGTCCACACTGATCACAAAAGGCACGTGGCATAGGCACTGTGATAACTTAAGATATCAATATGGAGTTAATTTCACATGACCTTTCACCAGTCAGGTGAACAAAATCAGTCAGCTGAAAAGCTGAAGAAGGTGATTTGATGTCCTTTAAAATTTCAAGGTAAATAAATATTTGCTCTGAGTTGAAGAAAATTAACTCCATGAACGATCCAGAGCAGAAAAATCTCTTTGAACGTATAAGATATCAATTCTATTATAATCATTGATATAAAAAGCCATACAGCACAAAAACAGACTTCATATGAATAGTGCAAGAATAAGCAGAAAATGGAAAAACAGAGATCTGTACATTTTATTGTCTGGATCAGTAAAGATTTGACAAGTTGTAAAACTGTTTTCACCAATCTTAAGACTAGCCTCTCACTATGTTTTATAACTTGCACACATCGCAGGCAGACAATTTACAGTATTGATCATCTCTTGCAACATTTCGAAATCAAAAATATCGGCAGACATGTATAGCTTGCACCATACAGGGTAAAACAGACACACAACTGAGACGGTTTATAGGAAAATAACAAAAAAATGATTCTCCAACCGAAATTTTCTAAACAAGTAATTTAGTTGTGTATTTTAGATTGTGTTTTCCTATACTATTGTTTTTGTTTATTATAATGATCCATCATTCCATTTCATGACTCAAGAATTCCTGGAGCATGACTTGTCATCACGTCACACTGAGACAAAAATTATATAAGGCTATGAGAAAATGATTTTTTTCTCTCGGAATTCTGTCAGATGAGAAATTTAATCCAATCAGACGATTACAAAGCACTTTAAGGGATCAGGACCCAGTTTTTACAAATGTGTAAAAAATTTATTGATCTCAATAAAAGATTTTAAATTATTTAAAAAATGTTATGTTTAGTGCTTTATGGCATGTTTTAGTATTCAGGAGGTACAATCTTAGAGTGGGGATAGAAGTAGTGAAATATCTTACATAAAGTAAGAGCAGTGGTTCAGTGGTAAGACATGAACTTGGGGATCAAGAGGTCCCAGGTTCAAATCCCACCTTCTATTTGACTGAAAAAAATGTTAAAATGAAGCATAAAGCAGCATACATTGCATCCAGAGTGAGCAAAACACTATTATAGTTCTATTACATTAACCTGTCACAACTTAAATAATTACACAGTCACTGAATCTGTTATTTTTTAACCCCTTCCGAACTTGTTATTGCCCCGATATTCAAAATGGTCCCATATTTAGTTAGATTATCAATAATTTATATGGATTGGTGGCTCAATGGTTAAAAAGAGGTTAATAATAACACATTCAGTGACCGTGTAATTATTCAAGTTGTGACAGGTTATTGTAACAGAACTATACAACTCCCTTTATTTTCAAGTGGAATTACAATAGTCTTTCGTTCTGCCCTCAACATAACTTTTTATTCTGATAATTGTGCATGCCTATGCCTGCTCCTTAGATGAAATTTCATTGCATCCATACACATTGATAAATATATCACATAATGATAGGAACTTGGAGTTACATGAAATAAACATTAATACACTGTAGTTCCATACATCAGCAATTTAACAACTATTTCATTACAATTTAAATATATCTCTGAGCAATAAACAATATCCTTGAAGAAAAGACATAATGTTGTATAACCATCATGAAGTAAATTTTCATCTTTCAAAATCTAGTATTATAAGTCAGAATTGATTAGGATATATGACAGCAGTGTATTTGTAAAAGCAATCCTGGGATAGAAAGCTTAACTATTTGACTAAAATTAATTTTTATAATATTTATAATGGAAAACAGTTGCAGACTTTACAGAAGGACCAATACAACAAGATCTGTCAGTGGAGACAGCATGCTCGACTAAGTAAGTATTTGTCACATGAGATGTTGTTCAGATAAGGGACATACATATTTAAAATTTAAAATGATACCTTAACAAACTTAAAGGAAAAAAATATTTTTTTTTAAAGAAAATTTTAAGTTCAAGGGAGACAATTTTGAAAAAAAATGTATTTGGAGTTATGAACCTTGTCACATGAGATGTGGTTGATAATAAGGAACATATATTTGAAGTTTGAAGTTGATACCTACAGAAATAAAACAGTTGCAGTAAAAACAAACATTTTTTAAAAGAAAACTCTAAGTTCAAGGGGGGATAATTCTAAAAAAAATGAATTTGGAGTTATGAACCTAGTCACATGAGATGTGGTTGATAATAAGGAACATATATTTTAAGTTTGAAGTTGATACCTGAAGAAATAAAAAATTTACTGTGTATAGTAAAAAATATTTTACTGCACAAAAACTTTAATCAGAAATATGGACGCGGACTCCGATGCTAGGGCGAGTATGAGAGTTCTCCATTTACTTCGTAAAGTCGAGCTAATAAACTGGACAACCAAACCAAATATTCATTTTCTTACAAAGACTAAAGACTTAAATTTCATAAGTGTTTTTAACAAGGCAACATGCGAAACCTGGTGAAAATATCAAAAAATTAACAGCAGGAATAAATTTAATATTATCATTATTATCATCATATTCCACATTTGAAAATGTGCACTTCACAATAGTATGCATAATTTATAAAAAAAAATGGTAAAAAGTGGTTAAGAGTGGTTAAGAGATTTCTTTAAAGAATACAAAAATAATAGATTAAATCCTCATGAATACTAAAGCATGTATTACAACTTAAACATAATCTTTTCAGTGTTAGCAGTGTAGTGTGACATCATAAAACAGTGGTCACATAAAGCTCATTAAAGAAATCAAAGGTACAATAATAATTTACAATATTCCAAATATGGTATGCTTCTATATATGGTATATGGATGAAGTGCTAAATCATTGCTATTATTTAGTTGACATAAACACACAAAAATTGTATAATCTAAATAATTCTTATTGATTGTTGAAATACATTGTATTATTAGAATTGGTCATGTACCGATCACACTTATCTGATCAATTAATCACACATCTGAACCAAAGTGGCAACTACATTCAAATACATGTTATTGGTATTTTTGATAACCTGAAACAAATTTTCAGTTTTATTAAAGAAGATTGATTGTTTTCCAATTTAGAAACAGGTGTCTAATAAACTGGTAAGTATATCACAACATTAATATTGTTAATAAGTTAGTAAATGTCTGTAGAGTATTGTAAATGGTGACCCTTAATGTTACAAATAAAACAAGATTTGTATATGGATTGTTTAACTTTTCCAATAACTTTGTAGGAAAAAGTATTTGAAAGCTAAAATACAATTTGTAAAATATATATATATATCAAACATACAGTATCATCAAACAGGTACATGGTACGGTTGTATCTATTATTAAAAGTTGTCTCAGTTATCATAAGCCAGTTTTCTAAACATATTGCTAGATAGCACTTCATCCCTGGTACCCTAGATTTCAGATTGCATACTTATTACTTAAGGTGTATTAAGGGTACCAGAGGTAGCAATTTCCTATGGAAACTGCCACATTATGTTGGTAGAGCAACAAACTTGAAATCAGCATACATCTGTATTTTTAATTGATTCAATCCTCATATTAATAACTTAGCCTTTCAACCTATTACAATTCTGTCATCATCCTATAATAATGATTGTAAGATATAGTGTGACGGGACAAATGCAGAACTTATCATGCGGTGTGGCAAAAATGCTGTAATGCAGTGCTGACCAGAGATGTGCAGTGCATCTGACAAATCTCTGCTACATAATAACTTTGCTGAATACAATGATTCTTACCCGGTCTTCAGGCTTTCCGCTGCATGTAGATTCACTTCCCATTGTCATAACACACATACATGTTAATATCTGTAGCCAACATCTTCTAAATTAAGTATATGAACCTGAATATGTAAACAAGAAAAAGATTCAATTTTATCTAGAATTGCAAACCTGTTAATCTAGCTGTCTCTAAGATCATGTGGGAAAGGCCGTCAGCTCCAAATGTTCATATCCAGTAAAGTTCCAGACTTAGCCTACAACTACCTAAGAATTTTTGTGAGGAAAAATAGACAGTTGGTAAAATATGTATAGTGAGTCTAATACTGGTGCATTCCAAGATTGATAGTAAGGTGAACTGTGCCTTATATGACCAACTGATGAAAAATAAGGAATATGTTCAACAAAAACAAAAGAGGTACTATATAAACTTTTTAGAAAGCCACCTGCTGCAAAGCTTATATCCCTCTCTCCATGGTATGCTAATTGTAGCTTATATCAGTTTAAATCAGTATATTTAATATTTTCATCAATTTTGTGTTGAAATCAATGCTCTCCATGGAGGAAGATATAATTATAACATTAGCTATATAAATCACAACTATCTAAAGGACACCATTTCCTACAGGAGAAGTCTAACAATGAGTAATGTGTGATCTGTGACAATTTATCATTACTCTTCACCATGAGGAGATTAAGGTAGAAATCCCATAATGTATTGTGCCTTAAATTGTGTAATAACATGCGACATTGTCTCACAATTAGTGTAGAAATCTGGCAGATGTCTGAAGAGCTCAATTTTTTTCTTGAATCAACATGGACCCAACTAGGATTTAATGTACCACATTCTAAATCATTTTTTGTTGGGTTCAACGCATAGCAACACATTTTATAGGTGATATTACATTGGCGGGTCAACCAACTCACTGCTTCTGGAAAGGTTGTATCCCTGGATTTGTTGTTAACAAGTATTTAGGCCCATACATAAGTCAGTGACTGACTACAGTTACTGCCCTGCATGGTTTAAAATCAGTGGTAAGAGGAAGAATGTCCTTAGAAAGCATTTCATGACCAAGCTCCAGGAAAGTATAAATTGCCCAGGAATTGAACCTACTCCCCCTTGATCAAAAGACTTGTGTGCTACCAATTGAGTTAGCTGGGCGGCTTATGTAACCCATTACAAATCATTTGTCAATTTGAAAGCTAGCTAGAAGGAAGGATAGTACAAGGGCCATATTGTACCTCTGATACAAAAGCCCCCCCATCCAAATTTGTCCTCAAATTCCTAGAGCTTGATTTGTCCGACAACATAAGGGTGCAAAACACAAAGCCTAGTGAGTCATACACTTTGTGCACCATTTGTAACCCAGAATAAACCCACATCCTTCCAAGTCATAAGCAGACACTCTTCACAACACCCTCTTATAGGGTGGGAATGCAGAAGAATGTCTGCTTGAGTTATGACTTGGAAGGTAGTGGCTTTATACTGGATTACAAATGGCAACCAAACTAGAACTAAATGCACAATTTCCAAATTTGTCAGCAAGACCTTTACCACTGTGCCATAAAAGCTGGCAAAAAGGCAAGGGAATACAAGTGTCATATATTCAACACAAACAAAGTGTCTTCTGTTTTCTACATGTCAAAGGACAATGTCAGATCAAGCACACAAAGGGAATTCTACCTTAACATTGTCTCCAGTATAAAACAACTAATTTAACGATATCATGATTTATACTAGCACTGCAGTCATATTTGAGATTTATATGGTGCACCTACATCCTGTCTCATAATGCAGTCAGATTTTATTACTCTGAATATTTCCCAGTAGATGATGTAGCATAAAGCTTGTCTAGTCTTGAATCTTAAACAGCTTATCTTGAAACTCCCTCTGGAAAACAATAGTATAGTATATCCACAAACAAAAACTCTGTTTTATTAGGTTTTATATGAATTTTGAAGTAAATCTCTAAGTTAGGTTTTTAAATATTTCAATTTCATAAAATATAATAGATTTTTTTATTTTAAATGTAAATTAAATGGCAAGTATATTCTAGAAACATGGATTCTACAACTAACAGTGTTAATATGAAATAATTTACATTAATATTTGCATTATTTTACTCTTAACTGCAGACACAAGGATAACATATAAAGACAAAATTAATGAAGGTTCTGGAATTTCTTGCTGTGCAAACTCATCATTTATAAGTAAGCAGTTTTCTCGATGAGGAAGTTATATATTTTATGTGTACTTGCACATGGCTAATGATATGTTATTACTTGCTTTAAATTATTGGTTGGTTGTGTTTAATGCCATTGCAACGTAGCAACACATTAAATAGGATATAATGGCGGTCAGTCAACCAACTTACAGTTTCTCACCATCTGGTTTAGTTTGTACAGGCTAGGGCTGGGACGAGTACTCGAGTCCGGGTATCGGGTCGGGTAAGGCTACTACCCGGGTACAAAGTTATTACCCGGTACCCGTAAAATAAAACACTTCATATTAATTAGTTTCAATTTTTCAGCAATTAAAAAATCTGCCTCGATCAGAATTATTATGAAATGTTCATCTACCGAATTTCTCTATAGGCACTACTTTACAACAATATTGCCGACGACCAAGTATAACAGTTACTAACCAACTAATATAAATCCAGCTTCTTGAACAATTTCGCTAAAGTGCTGGATTCGCATTTATGTCTTTTTTCGTTGTAATGGGTAAAATATCAACAATATACGTTCATATACGTCAATATACGTTCCAACTATCAGTTAACACAGAAAAATGTTCGCATACGAGGACAACCTAATTAGACGCATTTTCAATACTGGTCGTGGTACGGAATGCTCGGAACTACATGTAGGTACATTTAGACACACTTCAGGTTTGGACTTATTAATAAACATAGGCGATGGAAAACCAGATATTGGAAGGCTAGGTGGCAAGTAACCTGGATTTGTTATATCTATTCATAAAGGTAATTGCAACGGCAACACTCGGGTCAAGACTTGCTCTCTGCTTTGTGATTGTAAGCCCTGCGACGCTAAACACTCTTTTTGACAGGACAGAAGTTGCTAGAATTACAAGACTCTCTCTTGCCAACAAAGACAACTTCGGAAACATTGTTCCTATTTTATAAGCAGTAACAAGTGCCAGGATGTAGGAGTAAAAACTCTTTCATGATTTATAACAGCGAGTACCCGGGTACCCCCGGGTAATACGGCCTCGGGTAAACGGGTACAAATTTTCTACTCGTCCCAGCCCTAGTACAGGCCGTTGATTATTCCTTTGACAAGAGTGAGGCATGTCTGTCTCATCTGGATCGAAGTCTTCCCCTGCATGTCTGACAGACCTGAAGGTTGGTGTCATACATATGAAGGAGGACAGATACTTTAAGAAACAAGAATTTTAAAGGTTCTAACCTCACAAGGAACATAGCTAATTTCCTAAAGCAAGAAATTAACATACAATTTTTCCACACCACCAACATGCAAATGGAAAATATGAGGGATCACCTGTCTGAACATGATATCAATGATCATGGCTTATGGTACAAATTGTAAAATTAGCAGGAAATGTATACAGAAGCAGACTTTAAACTGCAATTTCATTTTTAACTTTAAGATCCAATAAAAAATCTGAACAGTCTAAAATTTACAGAAGGTTCGTGATTTGGTTTCAATCTATGCAAGTGGCTGGACATATCCTTTCTATGGAATTATTTCAAATACAATGTACTCTAAATAGATGAAAGCATTTATCTATTTAACCCTCAATTGTTTTATCAATTTTATTGATCCCCTGATAGTGTTGCAACACATTTATAATAATGTACTATATGCATTGAAACTGCGCATTACAGAACACAACTTTCATACATGTATACATAAAAAGATAAACATTATATTATATTAAATTAATAATTCCTAGTTTTTTATTCCTAGAAGTCCTATGAGTACTGATCAATGGGTCAGGGTGTAGTTGATTGACAATTATATAACATGCAAAATATCATCATAAATACATAAATTGTAGTAGATGTATTTTCACATTCGGTACAAAAATAAATAAATCATGAAAACTTAATGGAGTTAATTTCTATTAAATGTCATAACCAAAGAGTCATGCATGGAGTTCAGAGATATATTAATAAATGAATCCATTCATTATAATCTAATTTGTAAATGTACTTCTAGTGCTTGAAACTACATTTTCAACACTATTATCAGCCATACTGCAGCAGCTATTTGACCTACTCACTAGGGCTGTCCTGATACGCTAGAAGCATAGCGCAATATATTGCACTATGCTGGCATCATATCGCAATACGTAGCACGATATATTGTGGGTTTTTAGATTCGTTGTGCCTCTGCTGTATTTAACAGAAACATCATTGCAAATCGCAAAAGTATTTACGGTCATGTATTGACTCGCCTCAGTCAGTTAAATTCTTGTAACTTAAGGATAGATGGAATGAACAATAGAAAACTGACGTTTCATTTATTTTATTTCACAAAGGGAATAATTTTCCAATGAAATAAAAAAATATTGCCAAATGCTGGTACGTTAAAATCGTACCCTGGTATGTATTGCTGCAGCTGCATATTGCAATATACCAGTATACGGGTAAATCCTGATAGCCCCACTACTCTCATTCCTTTACAGGACAAGATCTCTGGATTTGAAACTAAGTTATATGCATATCCCCTTGACTGCCACTGGCAAGGGTCCTACTTGATGCAAAGATAAGCAGGAGAATGGCAAAGGAACAGTTTCCATGACCAAATTCCATAATGGTAAATAGATGCCCATGGATTGAACCCACAATCCCTGGGTTTGTAGTCAGACATGCAACTGACTGAGCAATGCAAGCTAGTCAGCAATTTTACTTTAAACAAAACGAGCAGAATTTGATTACAGAGAGAAAGTGGGGGTGATGTAAAAAAGGTGTGTGACAGACAAATGAAAATAACTATAATTATGACATTGTCCTCTGGCAAGTAAATTATTTTGCTCATTATTGTGAACATATTATTGTGAACATATAGTAAATGGGACTAGTACAAGAAAATTTTAAGGCTAAGACTGAGTGCATGATATTGTGCATTCCTATTTACTTACAAACAACAAGTCATGAGGGGTGCACTTTTAGATTTTACGATTTCATCATCAAAAATTCAATATTTTACAAAATACAAGTAAATGTATGGCCAACTTGTGTGACCCTTTAATTCTAACTGGCAGACATCTTTAATTTTGTTAACTTGTTTATTACTAAGTAACTGATAATTTCTCAAGTATCTATCATGATTTTCAATTAAAAACAAAAACTCAAGAGTTATTTTTAATAGGAACCTACATAAAACAGTAAATCGAGGCATAAATTCGAAAATTTATGAGTTTTGCATGAGGTATAATCATTTTCTAATCTATTAAATATTTAAAATACAGTCATTTATAAATGAATTTATGATTAAAGATTAAAATCTCAAGATAATTTCTCTTCCATTTTACGAGATTTAGAGAGTATAACAGCCAGGTATTCTTGGTAAAATAAGTGTTTAGGATGGGCCCTGAGGTGTTGAAACATTTCTAGGGCTTAAAATCGACTGCACAGTTAGATAAGTATAGCAACTTTTGAACTAGTAAGTAATTGTTTCTATGTTGTTGTTTTTTTGTTTGTTTCATAATAAAGTTGTTAAACAATGAACAGAAGGAATGCTTTTTTTTTGGGGGGGGGGGGTAGGCTTCAACCTCACAGCAAGGTTTGATTCCCAGACAGGGCATACTTTCGTGGTGCTTGGTCATGAAATAATTTGTACAGCCATTTACCCTCCAACCACCAATTCTAAAATTCATTGATATAAGTATGAGCTTAATAATTATTTAATAGCTAAATCTAGAGATTTAGCCTTTCCACAAAACGACATGTGATGCTATGTACAGCATTAAATCCAGCACCAAAAAAATCTGCATTCCTTGTAAATAGGACTATGGTAAAGGATAAGTAATACAGTTCAATTTTAATACTCTATAATGTTTGTTTCAGTTCTTGCTCCTTACTTTAGAAGAGTTCGTGCTGGTGAATGTTAAATCTAGCAAGACTGGGATCATGGTATTCAGACACTTTCAAAAATACTTGCTGATACATCATGAAATTATTCCTACAGCCATTCTGCCTCCTACCAATGACTTTAATTATGTAGGGCAGTTGTCAGTCACTGAAGAGAGTATGCGCTTAGTACATGTAGTTGGTTAACAGCTAAACCCAGGGATTTAGCCTTTCCAGGAGGAGTGAGTAGGTTGACTGACCACCGTTATATGACCAATACAATGTGTTGCTACGGCGTTAAACCCAACAAACAAACATTAAAAGCAAGATTCGAAGTTAAAATTGTATTGTTCACCACCTTTAAGATAAAGCTGAAGGTTTGTACCTAACTTAATCAAATGTTTTTGCTCACTGCTCCAGTGGCATACAAGTTTTAGACTAAACATAGTTTATCTACAAGAAAAAAGGTCTAGAAGTTCTCGTATACAGGTTCTTGGAGGTCTTGAAAGTCTCATGCTTGAAGAATTGTAATCTCCTCAGATATGTAGAAACACATAGGTTCATGGTTTCTAACTCTGGAAATTTATGATAAGCTTCTAAAAACCAGTTTCAGACAACTAAGACAGTGAATTTTAAATCAACAATATGAACTCATAAATTTATACTGGTGTTAGAATATATGTAATGGTACAAATACAGCATTATATTAAGACAAAATTAACTAAAAATCTCACCATATCCGTGTCTATACTGTAAATGAATACCGCATCAGATGAAAAATAAAATGTTAAAGATGTGCCTTATTAAGTTTTGGAAGCCAGAACTAAAACAAAAATATGAAAGTAAAATGTAGTTTTAATACTACGACAAAATTTCAAAGCAGAAAATCAAAAATATTGATTTAGTATCATGGCGTGCTTTCCAATATTAAGGATAACACAAAATCTAACAAGTCTATATAATTCCATCTTGGAATGACATGCGTTCCAAAACGAAAGTAGAATCAAATATTAGCAGTATACTTCTCTAATCATCAAGCTTTGAGCAAGTATATAATGCAGTGATACAAATGCTATTGAAGATAGTTCATACTTACGATATTCGCCAAAAAGACTGCATGTGTACGTTGAATGATTAATTCATGAGCCGTCAAATGTCGTGCACGATTATTGTATAAAAATCGCACATAATGCAGACACGCTCGTGTCGTGTGGATAATTAACTTCTATTGACAAATAGAAAGTATGTAATCCCGTGGGAATGGTTTTGATTGGTCGTTTGATTTGGGGTTTACATATATGCGTGCAGAAGATTTGACTACAGCTTCCAACCAAAAATAATTTGTTGATGCAATTTAAACTGAAAGTCAAATCCACGACCGACGAAACAACTGTGCAAGTACATATTATATCGTTTGTTCCTGAAATTTAACAATGCTCTTAGTATCCGAACCAATGTCCTCACGATTTAGAAGACTGCGCCCTTCGTTTGCATTACTGCACTTGCGTATAAATATAATGTACATACTTTATGAATGGCAGTATTTTCTTGAAAACTAAATATCTGTGAATGTTTACGTGCCTAAGTATGTTGTTTTCCCAAATTTAACATAATAAACTACAATGAACAATCAAACGTACGTATATCTAATGTATTAGTTTTATTTTGAGTCTGATTAAAATAGCTTCAAACGGATAAACCTATATCGGGTGCATCATGATTTTAAAAATCACGTTTGTTGTCCAGAAAATTTAGATTATAATAAATATAATAAAAGTTAAAAATATTACGCAAAATTAGCCATCAACGACATTGTAGACCTATTAGCACGTGTTTATCATTATATCATTGAGAAAATCAGGCTGTAAAAGTAACAATATAATAAATCTAATCCAAGTGGTTCGTGTCAGATAAAAACTAAAAAAAGCAAACAAAAAAGTCATGATTTGAAAGTAGCAACAATAGAACGTTGTATCGCCCCATGTTGCTTGTTTACTATAAATATACCTGGCGTACTATCCCACAATTTGGTTTCATATGATTCAGAGGAAATCATGTTTTATTGTAAACAATCATATACTAAAATAAACTCACAGACATTATTTTGTTCCTGATATTAATTTTGATATCAAAATGAGTAAAACTTTTACTACGTAATATATATGTCTCTTGCAATTACAAGTAGGACCTACATAAAAAGTTATTAATATGAAGTTAAAATGTATATTGCGGTTTCAAGTCTCCCTCCATATACATCTTCCGTCAACTTTTTGTACGATATTTCCTGATCATTGAAATCACCTTCCGACAGGTGATCCCTCACAATACCCATTAATTTTATATCTGGGTGGAGTGGAACTGTGCCCCTTGTGAGGTTCGAACCTGGCACATTTCGATCCCTAAGCGTGTGTTGTAAATAATATAACACATGGTTATGTTTGAGATCAAATGCAGTTATTCAAATAAAGAAGCCGCTTGGGAAACGACCCATTGTCGTTGTTCTTACGTGAAAAGTTCTGCTTGGTGGGTAGATGGGTTTGCTGAAAGATTTTACGATAGCCTAGCTCCTCACACAATAATATCTATTCAGCGAGTAGTTTTTCTATGAAAAAACTGAGATTTCATTTTTTCTAAGGAAAATCAACAATTTAACACTCATCAACTTAAATTCATTATATTTTTATCCAAGGAGAAAAACAAAAGCAGGTTGTTTTCCTCTGTGTATTCTCTTGACATGATGCACGTTCTCGCGTGTTTGTATTCCATCTGCTTGTCGTCATGTTAATTCAGTTCAGGGCTTTTGGGCACAAATTTTAGTGCTAACATTTTTCTTCAACATGGATTAAGATTACTGGCAGTTTGCACGAGAAATAAAGTGCATCTGCACTTGTAAATTTTCTTAATTGTCATCGCTGTGAAAATTGATATTAAAACGCATGGTTTCATTACCATTGCCACACTTAACCTTAAAATATTAAAAAAGTAATCAAAGTATTTCCATTGACGATTATTTTATGTATTAAGTTCATATTTTGTAAGAAGATCTATATTAGCCAAGAATGGTAGTCGCTGTAATATCTACATCTACATTGTTACATTGAGCTGTCACAGATTGACAATTCTACAATGGTGCACAAGAGGAAAGTTGGAAAGTATAGTGAAAGAGAGAAAATAGACCCACACAGATCAATGTATGCAATGTTAAAGAAAAAGGGTAGAAATAATAGAAAAGATGCTCAAATCACGTTTCGTCTATTAGGGTGTGACCAATTCATTGGAGCTCAATGCCCACTGACGCAGCTCGCATCCTATATTTAGATGTACTTAATGATTGGAAGGAAAATCCCCATTAGCAGGTTAAGTCTTTCAGTCCCTCCTTGAAGGATACCAAGGCAGGGGCCTCAGCCACAGCGGCTGGAAGTCTGTTCCAAACCGGGATGGTCCGTGGGAAGAAGGTGTTTACATTTATGTAGAATTTACGTTTATACTAGTACAAAGATGATTTTTAATGAACCGCTGTCTACAACCATGGTTCTCCTCTAAATTGACCCTGGAGGACATATACGTGTAATTTCAGTTGGGTATACCCCGATGGTCATTTTCCATTCATATACTTATAGTCAACTGCGTCTCGAGTGCTATGTAAACTATAAATAGATGATCTAATTGATAACTTATAATGCATTTGTTGACTTCAATATATACATTCGGGTGTGAGGCATTGATCACACAGTCAAGTTAGAACCAGTTGTTGTCTGTCCTAGATTAAGTGAAGCAAGCTTTAAATAAATTGTTTATTCAGTGCTTTCAGTGCTTTGATTTATTCAATTAATTCAGGAATTGTCTTGGTCAAAAATAATCCATAAAGTTTCATAGAACTGTCGCCAGCATTCAAATTTTAAAGTTTTCAAATCGACTTGACAACTGAGTGGCAATTAGGTAGCCTCTCCTCCCATGATCATTTCAGTAGCACTCAATTTTAATAAACTTGCATGCTGATCACGAAAAATATATTTCATAACAAATTGTCAACTTGTGTTAGTTATTACCTTCCTTTCGTGTGAATTTTTTACATTTTCATATGTGTCCATGCGGTGGTAGTTGACACAATGAGAGACCGTGAGTTAAATTACGGGGCGAAATCGTTGAGTTTGGTCATAATATATTTTCTTCGGAAAATTTGCCGAATTCATTTGTATTATGTAAGGCAAATGTCAGGCAATAGGGAGGGTTTTAGCTTTAATACAGTAATGAGTTAAAAACTTTGGCCTAGAGATTTAGTAATGTCCAATGGTCAAGAATATTACGTCATATATCACATGACGTCATATTCTTGCGATATGACTGAAAAAATATAATTATTGAAATGCAGCCTTTAGCATGCAATCATACAATAAATTACTTGATAAATTATATGATGTATCCAAACTTATATTTTATTAAAAAATAAGTATACATTTACAAGTTGAAAGTATGAAGAAAAAATACAGCTTGTCTTGAAAACTGACAATTATATCAAAATTGGTCTGATATAATAAACATACGAAAATATCAAAGCTGTATCTTATTTCCTTTCGGGTTGTTCTACATTATGGTTATCGTGCAGACTTTGTTGTAATTTCAATTAAGCTCGTTTAGTGATTTATTCAACAAATTAAAATGCTATCACTTTAATTCTGTGTGATTTAAGCACCTCATATTAAAATGGGAATAATCTACGTTGATATGACGTTAATTAGACGGGTGGTATACAATTTTAAAAGAAAAATAGGTGGAGTGTGGACATTTTGACAGGAGAATGGATTGGTCGAGTAAATAATAATTTGCTTTTAAACAGCGGGAGAATGATACATGCTGATTTTTATCGTTATAAACAGACCTGCAGGAAGCATTATCACGATATATAATTATAAGTTGTAGGGCGAACACCTTACACTTTATCAGGCATTTTATATAACAAAAAATCCCTGCCGACCATTTAGGCCTAAACTTTAATATGCTTATCTTTTTGGCTGATTTGGGGTATTCAAATAATACCCCATATGTTCATCAAGACGTTATTCTTTTATATATGCGTTCTCTATATCTCAGCTTTGTTCGGTGGTAAAACACACTCATCAGGAGGTCACGGATTCAAACCCCTTCATATAATCACTGCTAATTTAGCGTGTTTTTTTTAATTTTATCTGTTGAAATATCTGAATGTAATGCAAAGTTGCTTCTTTTAGGCGTTAGGTTTGAAATCTATATAAGTATGAACCGAATAATTATAGTGCTTGATTTGGATGCGAGTCAACTCGTCAAACGTACGAATCGTCAAACTTAATTTAACTCACAACCATTATACCAACTCGTCAAACTGATAATATAGAATGAAAAAATACATAGGAGGGGTGGGAGTAGTTGTCTTATTTTATGTGTAAAATAAATCATTAGTTATTTATTTTGAATAAAATATTTAGATAAATTATATTTTGTGTATTTCTTTATACATTTTATCATTGGTGTGTGTTTTATAGTGCGAAGATTAAAAAGTTCTCATCGGGAGGGATTATCTCTCCTGAGCGCTTAACAAACTCCGTCATGTGACGTTTTCGTGCACGATATTTACCGCTGATGAGACAGAGTGACAAGCAAATACTTCAGCCAAAATTGATAATTCCATGCAATTTTATATCAAAGGGATGCAACTGCGATGAACTCTGCAATTCAAGGAACTTACAGCAGTCATTTCCCTTCGTTTGATAGAAATAGACTGTGTTCCGATTATCTCCGCTTCCAACAACGGACTACAATAAACCAGTCTACGCATTACGCGCCATATTTTGTGTAAAATCAGCGATTAGGCAATTCTCATAACGAAACGACGCCGAAAATGGGTGACCATCATGATCTAGGGTTTAAAGCAGAGTATGCGAAAAGTGGCAGAGCATCATGCAAAGCTTGCAAAGGAAATATAAGTCAGGATTCTCTTAGACTGGCCATTATGATCCAGGTTGGTAAATTGTAACTAGTTTTCGCGACTGTTTGATTTCATTAGAATTACATGTATTGCAAAACTCATTTGCAAGAATGAAGATCTTGTCAGCTGCTTATTCCGACTTATTTCTTTTATTAGTTCTAGATTTTACTTGTTTTACATTTTAAACAATTAAGAAGCTTATACTCAGTTAGAAAAGCTGAAACTTTAAAACCAAGCATTTATCGTACAAACACCTGATCTCGTTCCTCACCTGATTTCGGTCCTTTCATAAAAAAGTTGTTTACTTTGCTATTTTATTGCGTATGACGTCATCAATTCGTGTGCACAATGTCAAGTAAACAATCAACGCAACTACAACTGTCAAACGAGAATAATGCGCAAGAAACAGGTTTTTAGAATGAAAATTTTGTGATGGTGAATATTTTTCAGGAAATCCTTATTACCTTTTTCTGCTCTGTCAGTACAATCCATTAAATATTGTTTAAAAGTATGTTATAATGGGTAAAATATCAACAATATACGTTCATATACGTCAATATACGTTCCAACTATCAGTTAACACAGAAAAATGTTCGCATACGAGGACAACCTAATTAGACGCATTTTCAATACTGGTCGTGGTACGGAATGCTCGGAACTACATGTAGGTACATTTAGACACACTTCAGGTTTGGACTTATTAATAAACATAGGCGATGGAAAACCAGATATTGGAAGGCTAGGTGGCAAGTAACCTGGATTTGTTATATCTATTCATAAAGGTAATTGCAACGGCAACACTCGGGTCAAGACTTGCTCTCTGCTTTGTGATTGTAAGCCCTGCGACGCTAAACACTCTTTTTGACAGGACAGAAGTTGCTAGAATTACAAGACTCTCTCTTGCCAACAAAGACAACTTCGGAAACATTGTTCCTATTTTATAAGCAGTAACAAGTGCCAGGATGTAGGAGTAAAAACTCTTTCATGATTTATAACAGCGAGTACCCGGGTACCCCCGGGTAATACGGCCTCGGGTAAACGGGTACAAATTTTCTACTCGTCCCAGCCCTAGTACAGGCCGTTGATTATTCCTTTGACAAGAGTGAGGCATGTCTGTCTCATCTGGATCGAAGTCTTCCCCTGCATGTCTGACAGACCTGAAGGTTGGTGTCATACATATGAAGGAGGACAGATACTTTAAGAAACAAGAATTTTAAAGGTTCTAACCTCACAAGGAACATAGCTAATTTCCTAAAGCAAGAAATTAACATACAATTTTTCCACACCACCAACATGCAAATGGAAAATATGAGGGATCACCTGTCTGAACATGATATCAATGATCATGGCTTATGGTACAAATTGTAAAATTAGCAGGAAATGTATACAGAAGCAGACTTTAAACTGCAATTTCATTTTTAACTTTAAGATCCAATAAAAAATCTGAACAGTCTAAAATTTACAGAAGGTTCGTGATTTGGTTTCAATCTATGCAAGTGGCTGGACATATCCTTTCTATGGAATTATTTCAAATACAATGTACTCTAAATAGATGAAAGCATTTATCTATTTAACCCTCAATTGTTTTATCAATTTTATTGATCCCCTGATAGTGTTGCAACACATTTATAATAATGTACTATATGCATTGAAACTGCGCATTACAGAACACAACTTTCATACATGTATACATAAAAAGATAAACATTATATTATATTAAATTAATAATTCCTAGTTTTTTATTCCTAGAAGTCCTATGAGTACTGATCAATGGGTCAGGGTGTAGTTGATTGACAATTATATAACATGCAAAATATCATCATAAATACATAAATTGTAGTAGATGTATTTTCACATTCGGTACAAAAATAAATAAATCATGAAAACTTAATGGAGTTAATTTCTATTAAATGTCATAACCAAAGAGTCATGCATGGAGTTCAGAGATATATTAATAAATGAATCCATTCATTATAATCTAATTTGTAAATGTACTTCTAGTGCTTGAAACTACATTTTCAACACTATTATCAGCCATACTGCAGCAGCTATTTGACCTACTCACTAGGGCTGTCCTGATACGCTAGAAGCATAGCGCAATATATTGCACTATGCTGGCATCATATCGCAATACGTAGCACGATATATTGTGGGTTTTTAGATTCGTTGTGCCTCTGCTGTATTTAACAGAAACATCATTGCAAATCGCAAAAGTATTTACGGTCATGTATTGACTCGCCTCAGTCAGTTAAATTCTTGTAACTTAAGGATAGATGGAATGAACAATAGAAAACTGACGTTTCATTTATTTTATTTCACAAAGGGAATAATTTTCCAATGAAATAAAAAAATATTGCCAAATGCTGGTACGTTAAAATCGTACCCTGGTATGTATTGCTGCAGCTGCATATTGCAATATACCAGTATACGGGTAAATCCTGATAGCCCCACTACTCTCATTCCTTTACAGGACAAGATCTCTGGATTTGAAACTAAGTTATATGCATATCCCCTTGACTGCGCAAGGGTCCTACTTGATGCAAAGATAAGCAGGAGAATGGCAAAGGAACAGTTTCCATGACCAAATTCCATAATGGTAAATAGATGCCCATGGATTGAACCCACAATCCCTGGGTTTGTAGTCAGACATGCAACTGACTGAGCAATGCAAGCTAGTCAGCAATTTTACTTTAAACAAAACGAGCAGAATTTGATTACAGAGAGAAAGTGGGGGTGATGTAAAAAAGGTGTGTGACAGACAAATGAAAATAACTATAATTATGACATTGTCCTCTGGCAAGTAAATTATTTTGCTCATTATTGTGAACATATTATTGTGAACATATAGTAAATGGGACTAGTACAAGAAAATTTTAAGGCTAAGACTGAGTGCATGATATTGTGCATTCCTATTTACTTACAAACAACAAGTCATGAGGGGTGCACTTTTAGATTTTACGATTTCATCATCAAAAATTCAATATTTTACAAAATACAAGTAAATGTATGGCCAACTTGTGTGACCCTTTAATTCTAACTGGCAGACATCTTTAATTTTGTTAACTTGTTTATTACTAAGTAACTGATAATTTCTCAAGTATCTATCATGATTTTCAATTAAAAACAAAAACTCAAGAGTTATTTTTAATAGGAACCTACATAAAACAGTAAATCGAGGCATAAATTCGAAAATTTATGAGTTTTGCATGAGGTATAATCATTTTCTAATCTATTAAATATTTAAAATACAGTCATTTATAAATGAATTTATGATTAAAGATTAAAATCTCAAGATAATTTCTCTTCCATTTTACGAGATTTAGAGAGTATAACAGCCAGGTATTCTTGGTAAAATAAGTGTTTAGGATGGGCCCTGAGGTGTTGAAACATTTCTAGGGCTTAAAATCGACTGCACAGTTAGATAAGTATAGCAACTTTTGAACTAGTAAGTAATTGTTTCTATGTTGTTGTTTTTTTGTTTGTTTCATAATAAAGTTGTTAAACAATGAACAGAAGGAATGCTTTTTTTTTGGGGGGGGGGGGTAGGCTTCAACCTCACAGCAAGGTTTGATTCCCAGACAGGGCATACTTTCGTGGTGCTTGGTCATGAAATAATTTGTACAGCCATTTACCCTCCAACCACCAATTCTAAAATTCATTGATATAAGTATGAGCTTAATAATTATTTAATAGCTAAATCTAGAGATTTAGCCTTTCCACAAAACGACATGTGATGCTATGTACAGCATTAAATCCAGCACCAAAAAAATCTGCATTCCTTGTAAATAGGACTATGGTAAAGGATAAGTAATACAGTTCAATTTTAATACTCTATAATGTTTGTTTCAGTTCTTGCTCCTTACTTTAGAAGAGTTCGTGCTGGTGAATGTTAAATCTAGCAAGACTGGGATCATGGTATTCAGACACTTTCAAAAATACTTGCTGATACATCATGAAATTATTCCTACAGCCATTCTGCCTCCTACCAATGACTTTAATTATGTAGGGCAGTTGTCAGTCACTGAAGAGAGTATGCGCTTAGTACATGTAGTTGGTTAACAGCTAAACCCAGGGATTTAGCCTTTCCAGGAGGAGTGAGTAGGTTGACTGACCACCGTTATATGACCAATACAATGTGTTGCTACGGCGTTAAACCCAACAAACAAACATTAAAAGCAAGATTCGAAGTTAAAATTGTATTGTTCACCACCTTTAAGATAAAGCTGAAGGTTTGTACCTAACTTAATCAAATGTTTTTGCTCACTGCTCCAGTGGCATACAAGTTTTAGACTAAACATAGTTTATCTACAAGAAAAAAGGTCTAGAAGTTCTCGTATACAGGTTCTTGGAGGTCTTGAAAGTCTCATGCTTGAAGAATTGTAATCTCCTCAGATATGTAGAAACACATAGGTTCATGGTTTCTAACTCTGGAAATTTATGATAAGCTTCTAAAAACCAGTTTCAGACAACTAAGACAGTGAATTTTAAATCAACAATATGAACTCATAAATTTATACTGGTGTTAGAATATATGTAATGGTACAAATACAGCATTATATTAAGACAAAATTAACTAAAAATCTCACCATATCCGTGTCTATACTGTAAATGAATACCGCATCAGATGAAAAATAAAATGTTAAAGATGTGCCTTATTAAGTTTTGGAAGCCAGAACTAAAACAAAAATATGAAAGTAAAATGTAGTTTTAATACTACGACAAAATTTCAAAGCAGAAAATCAAAAATATTGATTTAGTATCATGGCGTGCTTTCCAATATTAAGGATAACACAAAATCTAACAAGTCTATATAATTCCATCTTGGAATGACATGCGTTCCAAAACGAAAGTAGAATCAAATATTAGCAGTATACTTCTCTAATCATCAAGCTTTGAGCAAGTATATAATGCAGTGATACAAATGCTATTGAAGATAGTTCATACTTACGATATTCGCCAAAAAGACTGCATGTGTACGTTGAATGATTAATTCATGAGCCGTCAAATGTCGTGCACGATTATTGTATAAAAATCGCACATAATGCAGACACGCTCGTGTCGTGTGGATAATTAACTTCTATTGACAAATAGAAAGTATGTAATCCCGTGGGAATGGTTTTGATTGGTCGTTTGATTTGGGGTTTACATATATGCGTGCAGAAGATTTGACTACAGCTTCCAACCAAAAATAATTTGTTGATGCAATTTAAACTGAAAGTCAAATCCACGACCGACGAAACAACTGTGCAAGTACATATTATATCGTTTGTTCCTGAAATTTAACAATGCTCTTAGTATCCGAACCAATGTCCTCACGATTTAGAAGACTGCGCCCTTCGTTTGCATTACTGCACTTGCGTATAAATATAATGTACATACTTTATGAATGGCAGTATTTTCTTGAAAACTAAATATCTGTGAATGTTTACGTGCCTAAGTATGTTGTTTTCCCAAATTTAACATAATAAACTACAATGAACAATCAAACGTACGTATATCTAATGTATTAGTTTTATTTTGAGTCTGATTAAAATAGCTTCAAACGGATAAACCTATATCGGGTGCATCATGATTTTAAAAATCACGTTTGTTGTCCAGAAAATTTAGATTTATAATAAATATAATAAAAGTTAAAAATATTACGCAAAATTAGCCATCAACGACATTGTAGACCTATTAGCACGTGTTTATCATTATATCATTGAGAAAATCAGGCTGTAAAAGTAACAATATAATAAATCTAATCCAAGTGGTTCGTGTCAGATAAAAACTAAAAAAAGCAAACAAAAAAGTCATGATTTGAAAGTAGCAACAATAGAACGTTGTATCGCCCCATGTTGCTTGTTTACTATAAATATACCTGGCGTACTATCCCACAATTTGGTTTCATATGATTCAGAGGAAATCATGTTTTATTGTAAACAATCATATACTAAAATAAACTCACAGACATTATTTTGTTCCTGATATTAATTTTGATATCAAAATGAGTAAAACTTTTACTACGTAATATATATGTCTCTTGCAATTACAAGTAGGACCTACATAAAAAGTTATTAATATGAAGTTAAAATGTATATTGCGGTTTCAAGTCTCCCTCCATATACATCTTCCGTCAACTTTTTGTACGATATTTCCTGATCATTGAAATCACCTTCCGACAGGTGATCCCTCACAATACCCATTAATTTTATATCTGGGTGGAGTGGAACTGTGCCCCTTGTGAGGTTCGAACCTGGCACATTTCGATCCCTAAGCGTGTGTTGTAAATAATATAACACATGGTTATGTTTGAGATCAAATGCAGTTATTCAAATAAAGAAGCCGCTTGGGAAACGACCCATTGTCGTTGTTCTTACGTGAAAAGTTCTGCTTGGTGGGTAGATGGGTTTGCTGAAAGATTTTACGATAGCCTAGCTCCTCACACAATAATATCTATTCAGCGAGTAGTTTTTCTATGAAAAAACTGAGATTTCATTTTTTCTAAGGAAAATCAACAATTTAACACTCATCAACTTAAATTCATTATATTTTTATCCAAGGAGAAAAACAAAAGCAGGTTGTTTTCCTCTGTGTATTCTCTTGACATGATGCACGTTCTCGCGTGTTTGTATTCCATCTGCTTGTCGTCATGTTAATTCAGTTCAGGGCTTTTGGGCACAAATTTTAGTGCTAACATTTTTCTTCAACATGGATTAAGATTACTGGCAGTTTGCACGAGAAATAAAGTGCATCTGCACTTGTAAATTTTCTTAATTGTCATCGCTGTGAAAATTGATATTAAAACGCATGGTTTCATTACCATTGCCACACTTAACCTTAAAATATTAAAAAAGTAATCAAAGTATTTCCATTGACGATTATTTTATGTATTAAGTTCATATTTTGTAAGAAGATCTATATTAGCCAAGAATGGTAGTCGCTGTAATATCTACATCTACATTGTTACATTGAGCTGTCACAGATTGACAATTCTACAATGGTGCACAAGAGGAAAGTTGGAAAGTATAGTGAAAGAGAGAAAATAGACCCACACAGATCAATGTATGCAATGTTAAAGAAAAAGGGTAGAAATAATAGAAAAGATGCTCAAATCACGTTTCGTCTATTAGGGTGTGACCAATTCATTGGAGCTCAATGCCCACTGACGCAGCTCGCATCCTATATTTAGATGTACTTAATGATTGGAAGGAAAATCCCCATTAGCAGGTTAAGTCTTTCAGTCCCTCCTTGAAGGATACCAAGGCAGGGGCCTCAGCCACAGCGGCTGGAAGTCTGTTCCAAACCGGGATGGTCCGTGGGAAGAAGGTGTTTACATTTATGTAGAATTTACGTTTATACTAGTACAAAGATGATTTTTAATGAACCGCTGTCTACAACCATGGTTCTCCTCTAAATTGACCCTGGAGGACATATACGTGTAATTTCAGTTGGGTATACCCCGATGGTCATTTTCCATTCATATACTTATAGTCAACTGCGTCTCGAGTGCTATGTAAACTATAAATAGATGATCTAATTGATAACTTATAATGCATTTGTTGACTTCAATATATACATTCGGGTGTGAGGCATTGATCACACAGTCAAGTTAGAACCAGTTGTTGTCTGTCCTAGATTAAGTGAAGCAAGCTTTAAATAAATTGTTTATTCAGTGCTTTCAGTGCTTTGATTTATTCAATTAATTCAGGAATTGTCTTGGTCAAAAATAATCCATAAAGTTTCATAGAACTGTCGCCAGCATTCAAATTTTAAAGTTTTCAAATCGACTTGACAACTGAGTGGCAATTAGGTAGCCTCTCCTCCCATGATCATTTCAGTAGCACTCAATTTTAATAAACTTGCATGCTGATCACGAAAAATATATTTCATAACAAATTGTCAACTTGTGTTAGTTATTACCTTCCTTTCGTGTGAATTTTTTACATTTTCATATGTGTCCATGCGGTGGTAGTTGACACAATGAGAGACCGTGAGTTAAATTACGGGGCGAAATCGTTGAGTTTGGTCATAATATATTTTCTTCGGAAAATTTGCCGAATTCATTTGTATTATGTAAGGCAAATGTCAGGCAATAGGGAGGGTTTTAGCTTTAATACAGTAATGAGTTAAAAACTTTGGCCTAGAGATTTAGTAATGTCCAATGGTCAAGAATATTACGTCATATATCACATGACGTCATATTCTTGCGATATGACTGAAAAAATATAATTATTGAAATGCAGCCTTTAGCATGCAATCATACAATAAATTACTTGATAAATTATATGATGTATCCAAACTTATATTTTATTAAAAAATAAGTATACATTTACAAGTTGAAAGTATGAAGAAAAAATACAGCTTGTCTTGAAAACTGACAATTATATCAAAATTGGTCTGATATAATAAACATACGAAAATATCAAAGCTGTATCTTATTTCCTTTCGGGTTGTTCTACATTATGGTTATCGTGCAGACTTTGTTGTAATTTCAATTAAGCTCGTTTAGTGATTTATTCAACAAATTAAAATGCTATCACTTTAATTCTGTGTGATTTAAGCACCTCATATTAAAATGGGAATAATCTACGTTGATATGACGTTAATTAGACGGGTGGTATACAATTTTAAAAGAAAAATAGGTGGAGTGTGGACATTTTGACAGGAGAATGGATTGGTCGAGTAAATAATAATTTGCTTTTAAACAGCGGGAGAATGATACATGCTGATTTTTATCGTTATAAACAGACCTGCAGGAAGCATTATCACGATATATAATTATAAGTTGTAGGGCGAACACCTTACACTTTATCAGGCATTTTATATAACAAAAAATCCCTGCCGACCATTTAGGCCTAAACTTTAATATGCTTATCTTTTTGGCTGATTTGGGGTATTCAAATAATACCCCATATGTTCATCAAGACGTTATTCTTTTATATATGCGTTCTCTATATCTCAGCTTTGTTCGGTGGTAAAACACACTCATCAGGAGGTCACGGATTCAAACCCCTTCATATAATCACTGCTAATTTAGCGTGTTTTTTTTAATTTTATCTGTTGAAATATCTGAATGTAATGCAAAGTTGCTTCTTTTAGGCGTTAGGTTTGAAATCTATATAAGTATGAACCGAATAATTATAGTGCTTGATTTGGATGCGAGTCAACTCGTCAAACGTACGAATCGTCAAACTTAATTTAACTCACAACCATTATACCAACTCGTCAAACTGATAATATAGAATGAAAAAATACATAGGAGGGGTGGGAGTAGTTGTCTTATTTTATGTGTAAAATAAATCATTAGTTATTTATTTTGAATAAAATATTTAGATAAATTATATTTTGTGTATTTCTTTATACATTTTATCATTGGTGTGTGTTTTATAGTGCGAAGATTAAAAAGTTCTCATCGGGAGGGATTATCTCTCCTGAGCGCTTAACAAACTCCGTCATGTGACGTTTTCGTGCACGATATTTACCGCTGATGAGACAGAGTGACAAGCAAATACTTCAGCCAAAATTGATAATTCCATGCAATTTTATATCAAAGGGATGCAACTGCGATGAACTCTGCAATTCAAGGAACTTACAGCAGTCATTTCCCTTCGTTTGATAGAAATAGACTGTGTTCCGATTATCTCCGCTTCCAACAACGGACTACAATAAACCAGTCTACGCATTACGCGCCATATTTTGTGTAAAATCAGCGATTAGGCAATTCTCATAACGAAACGACGCCGAAAATGGGTGACCATCATGATCTAGGGTTTAAAGCAGAGTATGCGAAAAGTGGCAGAGCATCATGCAAAGCTTGCAAAGGAAATATAAGTCAGGATTCTCTTAGACTGGCCATTATGATCCAGGTTGGTAAATTGTAACTAGTTTTCGCGACTGTTTGATTTCATTAGAATTACATGTATTGCAAAACTCATTTGCAAGAATGAAGATCTTGTCAGCTGCTTATTCCGACTTATTTCTTTTATTAGTTCTAGATTTTACTTGTTTTACATTTTAAACAATTAAGAAGCTTATACTCAGTTAGAAAAGCTGAAACTTTAAAACCAAGCATTTATCGTACAAACACCTGATCTCGTTCCTCACCTGATTTCGGTCCTTTCATAAAAAAGTTGTTTACTTTGCTATTTTATTGCGTATGACGTCATCAATTCGTGTGCACAATGTCAAGTAAACAATCAACGCAACTACAACTGTCAAACGAGAATAATGCGCAAGAAACAGGTTTTTAGAATGAAAATTTTGTGATGGTGAATATTTTTCAGGAAATCCTTATTACCTTTTTCTGCTCTGTCAGTACAATCCATTAAATATTGTTTAAAAGTATGTTATAATAAAAAAAGCACATGGCAGGTAGCCCTTGCTCATAAAGTCACGTGACAGTCATGTGGCAGCTAATTATGACGTCACAAAGAGCCAAATATGGTAGAAGTGCGAAATTAGGTCATCTATTTTTAGCCGCCATGACAGTTTTCAGAAAATGGTCGTGTTTTTTTTGGAAGAATTTGGATTTGTTTTAAATATAAAATATCAGCAAGTATATGATAAACAAATGGAATATAGATTAAAAGGTTCGTTTTTAATGTATTTTTCTGAAAGTATTGTTGCATTAATTAGAAATGGTTCATTGAGTCCTTAGAGGTGCGAGAACCCGTGTGTCCACCATAATCCTCGGAGGTCCGAATTTCGTCCCTGCCCTTATAATTATTTTGCACCATTTTTGTTTTGATTGAGATACCGAGAGATTTCAACAGGTGCACATGAGTTGTGGTGGGAAAAATGATACTATGCACAGTATGTAACGCTCGAGTGATTTCAAGTGCAAATAAACAGTTGCAATTATCTACTCGTGTTTTTACTTATTTCCGTATTCTTCCACGTAAGGTCAGGACTAGGAGTCTTCATAAACTGTAATTTTGACCTTACTAAGGGGATGAGACAGTCATTGTGTTACCAATTTTAAAATATATAGAATACCCCATATGGAGCTTGTATTTATGTACAGGGTTAAAACTATTTACAGGGCTATGACTGACTAGGCTGTTCTAGAGAGTGAGGCTCTAAGCTGAGCTAGAGCAGTCTTAAACCCTTCTAGACGGGTGGCATCTGTGTCTGTGATTGGTAGCTGGTTCCACTCACGTATGGTACCTGGGTAGAAGGAACTGTTGTGGACAGTAGATGCAGCTGCGGCCTGCTGTAACCTTGACCTTCCTCTGGTTCTGGTGTCGCCGCGTTGGAGGATTGGTCCGGGATCTATGTCTACCAGTTTGTTCTGGATCTTGTAAAGGAGGATCAGACGCTGGTCCCTTCTCATCTCCTGTAGTGGTTGCAATGCAAGATCCTTGAGCATACGTGACACACAGCCTGGAGTTCTGTCCCAGTAGTTGTTGCAGACGAACCTTGCTCCTCCTACTATGTTTGAGTGTATCACATACTACCCAGGAGAACCATAGTGAGTTTGAATTCCCAGTCAGCATGTATGTTCATTGTTCCCCAATTTTCTGTAATGGTGTCAGAGATGTTTAAAGAATGGCACAAACCTATACTTTACCTCTGCATTGAGGGTTTATTTATTGAATCTGGCTATCTCTCTAGAAAAAAAAGGAAAGGGGGGAAGAGTGTGGTGATGAATGCTTCTAGACTGAAGTGACTTGTACAGACCTTTTTTCGTTATATAATGGGGCGTTTACAGGGGCCTTCCCACCTGAAATTTGTTTAAAATCATGTAATTTTCCTAAAATTTGGAGTTAACCAAGGATTTGTGGTTCCCCTATGTATGAAATTGCGTTAAAACTAAATATTCTACCTAAAAAGGGCCCTAGGCCCCTTCCCCAAATACTGTTGTCAATGCTGATTGATTACTGTTTTATCAATACACCTAACTGTCATAGCTTAAGGATGCATTGCATCATGATAAAACTCTGTGCTTCTGTAAGATTATCATTTGGAACATATAAAAAATTTCAAACGGGGCTCGACCACAATGATAATTCTTACCTTCGATAGAAAGATAGCTGTCTATGAAACAGAAAAGGAAATCTGTATCAATGTTTCAAAGTGAGTGCAATAGTTTATCAGATGAATCAAGTTATTATCAGATATAAAAAGTAATCTCAAATTAGAACATAACTGAAAGAAATAACATTAAGTTAGTTTGATTTGCTATTGTTCAGCATGCTATTGTTGTACATCTATAATAAGTAACTTGTTGCTGGACAATAATGGTTTATTTATTTTTCATTTCAGTCTCCAGTCTTTGATGGAAAGGTATATATATTATATTTACTTTTACTTATTTTTGATTGGTTAATAATGATTATCATGATTGTGACAAGGAATATGTGAAAATTATCATTTTCATTCATTTTACAATCTGTTTATCATAATCATTTGTGCTTAGATTAAATGTAAATTGTAAGCTATTGTTTTGTCGGACAGTAGGAGTTTAGTGTTTATTTCATGTACAAATTAAACAATTGGTCTAGATTATAATTGATCAGTCTTAAAGCCATGACACATTGGTTGTTGTAAATTTCATTTTATTGCTGAAAAAGTTTAATTGTTGATTAATGTGTCTAATAAACAATGTTAAAGTGCTAAAGCATTGAATTTGATATGGGACTGATTGTCCAAACAAATAAAAATTATTATCATTTTAATATAAAGATATTTTGAATCCTTATGAACATTCAAAGCATCTATACTATTAAATTTGCGAATTTCCTGTTTTGTGGAAGAAACTGCGCAGCTTTGAATAAATCTTTTGTTTGTCGCTGGAGCACCTATATACTGGCATATCAAGTTGACAATTCTTTTTTGACAAAGCCTCTTGATATTTGCAAAAACTGCCAAAAATCAACAAAAAAGTGGGTTTTTTGTGTCTAAAAATAGTTCTAGATAAAACTAAAAATAGACCAAACTCCCTGCAGCGGTCATTTCCCTTTATTAAATCAATAACCACTGCCACCACAAGTAAATTCGTCCCTCAGAGAGCCGAATATTTTTTTCATCTTTTCTGTTACATTTCAATAATTTCTACAAGTTTAGCCTTTTTGTTGTAAATTATGATGTTCAAAGTACAGGTCGTCCACGTAAATATTGCGTTTACAAACATTGCCGGTTTCATTATACAATAATATTTACCTAAAGCCCGTGCTTGCACGGGCTCCCATCTAGTATTTTATTATTATACCCCCGCTTCGAAGAAGAGGGGGGTATACTGTTTTACCCTTGTTTTCTACAGATTCCAAACTGGTATCATTATGCCTGTTTCTGGAAGAGAGCTAGAGTGACTGGTACACATGATATATTTGGATACGATAGTTTGAGATGGGAAGATCAACAGAAAATAAAAGAGAAAATAGAAGGTTTTCATTTTATTAAATCATTTCCTGATACTTCTTACTTTAATGTTTAGACTTGGTGCATTATTATGGGGAAAAGTTTTCAGGACTAGACCTTAGGTTAAAGAACTTTTATCCCTGTGAAAGCCTTATTTTTCCTATGTTATAAAACTGATGAAAACATGAAGAAAATGAATTTCTGTATTTTGTAACTTAATTTCTTTCACCTATGCATTATCATGTACAAGTCTACCTATTTCTATATTCGAACAGTATGTGGAGAATTTATTGATGTTGAATTTTTTAATCCCAATCAGGCTGTTGTACTTTTCAAGGAAATTTTGACAATAAAATAGATAACTTTTTCTCGTCACTTTAAGCATGTAAGACTTGAAAATTGTCAAAAATCATATGATTTTGCCATAACCAATATGGTCTCTATAGCCGAACTCCCCTGTTCTTAAATTAAAAAGTCTTCTGACCATTGTTATTAAAGTTATACTTATATTTCTACAGCTGGTGGCAGTGCAGGAGCTGGTCCAAGCGGTGGTGCTGCAGCTATAGCTAAAAGTGATTATAATACAGAATATGCTAAATCTGGTAAATCTACATGTAGAGGATGTGAAGATAAAATTGCTAAGGTATGAATTGACCTAATCCGGAATTCAAATTTATGGGTTTTTCCGTCCATGCACAGGCGGTACAAACAAAGTTTTCTACACATATCTAAACAGCACAAACTATTGAATCCTATTGTTCTTTTTACATGTGTTTTCATTGTAACAGTGAAAGTTTGTTTGTACTGGAGGGGAAAACCCAAATATTTGAATTACGGATATAGTCTATTGTAATTTAGTGAACACAAAGTGATGTTATGATAATTAAGAAATGTTGGTGTAGGGGTGATGAAGTTGCTCATTGTTGGTGTCAGCCTGACCTAATGGTAACACTGCTAGTATTAGCGTAGTTTTGTGGTTACACTGTTAGTGTGGGTGAGTGGTAACACTGTTGATTTAGAGCCTTGTCTTGTAACACTGGTTCTGTAGGCATGGTTGAGAATTTCTGGTGTGGGAGTATGCATGGTCAAGCATCTACTTTGGTGTGGGCATAGCAGAGCCATTAAATTTTTAGACTGATAGGTTTAAGATGATCGGCTCCATTTAAGTTTCAATCACTTCTTTAGTCTGTCATGTCATTTCTTTGAAAATTTGTAATTGCTTGGTAAAGTGAACCAAGAATAGAAAGCAAGAAAGATTTTATCTACCTTAGGTTGTTATAACTTATGTGGTCACCATATAACCCACTTTCTGTAAACCCAAGACTTATGAAAATTTATTTGGGCTAGTTAGAATTACTTATAGTCAGGCTAGTTGATAATTTTGCCATCTACTGTATAACAGAATGAATAAGGCCAGTGCTAGAAAACGTTGAAGACAATGCCTACTTAATGGAGCTAAAAACGAGTTAACTTTGTCTAAAGGCTTGAAGCAATTATTGATACTTTTGCTCTCAAGAATATCATATTTTAAAGCAGTTGTATTATCACAGTTGATTGATTTTATTTGCAGGACGAAGTGCGTATTTCTAAGAAAGATTTTGAGAGTCAAAGAGCTAAGATGTATGGACCACAAGATTTGTGGCATCATGTTGATTGTTTTGTTGATAAAAGAGATGAACTAGGATTTGGTACTGACATGAATCCAGACAAGTATGTGTGATATTGATGGACTAGGGCTTGACATTATGTATTTTGACAATCTATATTTTGGTTAAGCAAATTGTTACTGCTAGCTAACATTTGGTGTGGGCAAGTTAGATATAAAGCTGGTTTCTACTACTTAAAAAGTTAATGTCTAGCCCTGAAGACTCTGAATTTAAATGGTTCTTTATGATCAGTATGCAAATGTTTTGTTGCCTTAGACTTGTTAGATTTCATAGGCATCCATTTATGTGTTACTTCTTATATTGCCAGGTCAGCATTGATGATGGCCACAACTGGTCAGAAATGTTCAAAATATCTCTTGATTTCCCCAATTATTTAAAAAGGAAAATGTAATTACAGTTGATCTTGCATTTATGTAAAAAAAGTTGTCACCATGTAATTTTGTTGAGTTCTGTCTCTGAAACAAAGATTATAGAAACAAAGAAATAGGGTGTTTAATCACACTTTCTTGAAATCATCAAGTTATGTGTTCTATAAACACATAACACTGTGTCTGCTTATTATTGTTCAGATGTGTTACATTGAAAACTCAGATCTTCAAATTTCATGGTTAGATTTAACACAATGTTGAATGAATATAGGAACAAATGCGTCTTGTCTTTTATGACATAATTTTCACTATTTTTCAGAATTAATGGATTTTCTAAACTAAAACAAGAGGACCGTGATATGTTGATTGAAAAACTTGGTAAAGGAGAATCTAGGTAGGTTTTATTTAACATGTAGCTTTTCATTGTTATGTGCAATTTAATTTTTGGAATAATAAAGCCTCCCTTCTTAAAAAAGAATTAAAACTACAAGTTACCATAATAAATTAAAGAAAAATCTCTAGGACTGAAGTTGTTGAATTTTGATGCCAATCCTTAATTTTTTGAAAATTCTGATTTTTCAAATTGAAGAACAACATATTTACTCTTCAGACCATATTTACAAGTAAGAACTTTTCCTAGATTGGAAAAATATTTAGAACCTTTTAGTAGAGGTGTTACCTATTACTTCTGAAATTGGAAAGCTAAGCATTTATTTACCCTTACTTTGAATCATGTTTACCCAGTGAGTTGATATTTCTTGTCTTGATATTTAAACTTTTCAGTGGAAAGAAAAGAAAAGGTGACAAAGAGAAAGGTTCTGGAGGAAAGAAAAAGAAAGTAGAGGAAACAGAGGAAGAGAAAGCTCTCAGGGTAACAATGATTGATTATTATACTGGTACATGATTTAGTTTTGTCTCAGCTACTCTTACACGTTGCATACCTCTAGCATGAATTTTGACTGAATTATGACCCTTTTGTATTATAAATAAGATAAGTTTTTTGTTAGAGGTTTTGCTTGTAAATTTTATTTAACTTCAAACAACCAAAGTTTGTAATTTAAATTTCAGTCATCTCAATTGGAATTGCATGGCATATTGGTAATTGATTTTTATTCTCTCAAGCACCCTGAATAGTGGCGCATGCTCTCTTGTTTTTATGCTTGTCAAAACTGTGTAGCTTTACTTGAAATTCTATCACAGGGTCAGATAAAAATCCATAATAAGTCTTATTTTCCAGACCTTTAAAATTGAGAACATCTTTATTTAAATTGTATTTTCAACATGATGTTCGAGGACCTGGTGTAATTAGCTCTTTAATTTCAGGAACATTTTCACTATGTTATCTTTATTTCAAAATCTTGCTCTATTATGTTATTTGCAGGAACAAAGTCAGTTGTTATGGAAATTTAGAGATGCCTTACAAAAAGATGTTAATAATAATGCTATGAAATTATTACTAGAGTTGAATAATCAAGATATACCTTCTGGTGAAAGCAAGGTAGGTTATGATTATTTTAATTGGTAAGTTGGCTCACCTTACCTGTTCTCCATTAGTGTTGGGGCAATATTCTCGATGCATCAATACATCCCGATGTAAGCAGGACTATACTATATGGCGATAGTACCTCAAACTATTGATTCATGATGCATTGATAAATCTTAATATTAGCAGGACTATAGTGTATAGCTATACAAACTTATGATGCTTGATGATTGTAATTTATCTTCCTCAAATTAAGATTGATTAGCGTTGGTTGTTCATTTCTGATTTTATTTATCTAGGAAAAGGGCATATTTACCCTCATTTAAGGGTAAAGTAACAATTATCTCTTTATGATGGAAGATGGTTTATCATATATGCATGACACGAAAATTCATGTGATTGGTGACTGTTGTTTTATTTATTTTATTTTCATTATATATTTTTTATAATTATATATCTAAAAAATCTAACCAATCGTCAATCTGCATTTGTACCACATGACCGTCCAATATATTCCCTTATTGGATCCAAAAAAATATATATTATTTTCATATTGGACGGTTGGGTACATGTGCACTAGATGATATGATGAGAATGGCTGTGATTGCTTTGTTGGGGATTATGGTGATGATGATTATTTCAAAGTAAACAAAAGATATATAATAAAAAGATTATTATACATTTTACTGTACAATACGGAATATGTTTGGACTTGTACACAGCTTGAAAAGTTATATTGGCCGATAGGCAGCTTGTCCAATATGACTTTTCAAACTGTGTACTCATCCAAATATAATTCTATATTGTACAGTAGAATGTATTATAACCTATTATTATATTTTCTACTATATTTCAGTTATTGGATAGAGTATCTGACTGTATGGCATTTGGTGCTTTAGAAAAATGTCCGGAATGTAAGGAAGGGCAACTTGTATACTCGTAAGTGTTCAATGTTCCACAACTTACATCATAAACAGTTGTGTGCATTAAATTACAGAGTCATAGTTTTACTAAATTTCTTAAAGCTGTGGCCATTTTTATGTGAGAACAATTTAATTTAGAACTTTATGTGGCATACTCTGGCAGTTATAGCTTTATATACTTAGGATTGGTTTTATCTCTAATTTGTTTCCTTAGTTACTGACAATGTCAGTAGTCATCACTTTCAAGTTGTGTAATAATAATGATAGAATTCATGGATAAGTACTTACTTAAGATTTTGCTTGGATCTTAAAGTATTTAAGGTTATGGAATACCAGGTATTTATTATACCCCCGCTTCAAAGAAGAGGGGGGTATACTGTTTTACTCTTGTCTGTGCATGCGTCCGTCCGTTACAAAATTTCCGTCGCAGTTTTCTCAGCAACTATAACATGCAGCAGCCTAATACTTTGCATATTGCTTCATCCCATAGTCCCATGTGGTGTAAAGCGATTTCATGCTCCTTGCTCATCTACTTCCTGTTTGTCGCATATTTTTAGATTTTGTTAAATGAAAGTTACATTATGATAGTCATATTTCTCACAGCGGGGGTATCACTAGTGAGCATTAGCTCACAGATTTACTTGTTGTTTCTTTTTTTTCAACTGACAAAACATGAATAATTTCATGGTGACTTATTGTGTTAAAATAATTGTCGTCTTACATTCTTGATTGTCCCACAGAGTTGTTTATAATCAGGTTGAACTTTTTGTTCAGTTACGTCAAATGCATGAGCCTAAATTTAACGAATTCAGTCTCTGTGAAATTATTCAGTTGAGAAAAAAATGGACTATACATGTTTGAATAAATATTCAGTAGATCTAAATATTATGTGTTCGAAACTTGGGTATATTTATTTTAAGTTATAAATGAAACAATACATGTTTTTTATGTAAAAAAGTATGCAGTTGACTACAAAGGAAAGGAGATAGTACTGATTCATTGCAGGAATGAACAATGTTAAGGTTAGCTGTCTGCCTTGTAGGATTCTGATTGATGGAAAGGAGGGTGAAACAAAAACAAGGCAGACCACAATAATAAAAAAATTCACTGACACCTGCGCCCCTGATGTATATTATTATATCCATCTATATTTGATATATTTAAATTATTTCTATATTTATTACAGAACTGATGGCTATCATTGTACTGGTAATATGACAGAATGGACAAAATGTATGTATAAAACTAAAACACCAAAGAGAAGAGCTTTTAAAATACCTAAAGAATATCATGATGTTGAATGTTTGTAAGTTGTATTTTCAAAGTATTATTTGTTGTGTATATAATATAGATTTTGTAAATCACTTAGTTTCTGAAAATAAAGTTAAGTGAACTTCATATATTTCTATCAGTAACCTATGTCTTGAGTTTCTAATAAGGAATTTATTCAGGTTGTATAGTTGCATATTTTTTAGACTGTGAACAAGTATTTTTGCAGAAGCTAAAAAATATTCAAATAGTGAATAAGACTACTTTATTGTCCATTTTTTCTCAACTGTCAAAGCTTGAATAATTTCAAGGTAATTGATAACACACTATCTCAATATCACGAGTGTTAGACTAAGAGCACAAAGTCACCGTGAAATTATTCATGTTTTGACAGTTGAGAAAAAACGAATAATACATTGCCATGTATGACCATGCTTGTAATTGATTACTATAAATCCTCTACACAAATTATTTTGTACATGCCTTTTTTCATTATTTAGTTAATTTTTGTGTGCAGAGGATTAAGAGCTAAAAATCAAAACTCATTTTATCAAATGAGATTTTATGGGGAAGGGAAGGCAGTAGTTATTTATGTGCTATTTGATGTCATTCAATTGTACCAAAATTCAGAAATTGGCAAAACACAAATTTTTGTTTACCTCATTAGTTGTTGTTGTAAATCAAATTACTAGACCCTGGTGTTGTTAACTTGTAACACTAACTAATATATATTTTAGGAAGAAGTACAAGTATACTAAACGTGATAGAGTATTCCCTGCTGTTACTGTTAGAACTACTGAAGGTCCCGTAAGCTCTTCTATGGATTCTGTTGATGGAGGGTAAAATATCACATTTTATACACCTTGCATTTATGTACTGTTGGAGTAAAACATAGGGCTCCTTTACTACTTTGAAGACAGGAAAAAGACAGAGGTTTCTTAATTACAGCTCATGTAAGGAATTTTACTAATTTTGGTAAAACGTCAGGAAAAGAATCAAACAGGTTTGGTATGAAAATAATTTCTAGCATTGTACCATTTTGAAATGAAATGTTGGAGATCTTGATCAATACAGCAATAGAGGTGTAAAGTATGGAGTTAAAATAACTTATGAAATAGTGAATATTTAATTTTAATATTACAAGAATTTTCAATCTATACAAAAAATTATTCAAGTGACAAAATTATAAAAACAAATAAAATTAGCTTTATTTGGTTATTGTCCAACAGATTTTATTAATTTAATGTACAATTATGTGTAAGTGATTGACTTACAATTTCAGGGTAAATTTCCATCCATTAGAAGGAATGAAGTTTGTATTATCTGGTAAATTTACCAAGTCTAAGGCCGATGTCAGTAAAGCTGTTACTAGACTAGGTGGTACCGTGGTAACTAAATGTGACGGGAAAACTACGGCTGTTATCAGTACGAAAGGTAGGTGAAAAAATAATACCAGTCATCTCTTTCAGGGCTTTTTCAGTCTATCTCACGGGGCCGAATATGGGCCCCATTCCCAATGCCAAATAACTACCATTTTTCCCAATTTCAAGAAAAAAATTCCCAATCTTATTAAATAATTCCCTTTGAACAGGATGTCTTTTGCCTTCACAAAAGAAACCACGAGATTTCATGTAAAAATAATAAATACATGAGAATTTGCATTGAATGCCTCACTGAACTGTCAGAACAAACTCTTTAAGAGCACTGCAACACTTTAAGAGACACCAAAGCAAAGCATTTAAAGATTTAATGCAGAAAAATTAATAATGAAATTTCCCGATTGGTTTGATTTGTTGATATTTTTTCCCAAATCAGACTATTTACAGCTTTAAAAATTCCCAATTTGAGCAGGGGCCTTTTTCCCAAAACCCCCTTAAAAAGCCCTGTCTTTATAAATAATAAGAGCTGTAAAAGACATTCCTCTTCAGAAATTTCCCTGAAACCATGAATTATTGCCCTTATTTACATTGGAATTTCATTACATGTGAAAAACAAATCAGACTGAACTATGTTAAGTTAAGTCACTGACCCTTTATTCATATATGGGAAAAAATCTGATAGAAGCTGATAAATAACCTCTCAGCTAGTACTTAGCTGTGAAACTTGCTTATGTATCTGTGGGTATCTGTTGAACGTTAACTATTAGCTTGCACTTCTCCTAATTTGCTTCACATGTTATTTAGTGCCATGTTGTTTGAATGTTCAATTAAATCAATCATGTAGCCATATAAAATGTAAACAATTTTGTTAGTTATCAATCTAATATCCAGTATTAAGTAATTGTTGTAGTCACTGAAGTAAAAGTTTTCTATAATTTATATTTCTTATCAGATGAGGTAGAAAAGATGAGTAAATCTATAAAAGAAGCTAAGACAGCTGATGTACATGTTGTTGATGAAGATTTCCTAAATAAAGTAGAGAAAGGTGGTGCTGCATTGTTGATTACACAACATAGTATAGCTACCTGGGGATCTGATGTAAGTATTAAATGTATAGCTACCTGGGGTTTAGATGTAAGTTAGAATTGAATATTATTGAGTATTTAGCTTATTTCAACATTATAATTGTGACAGAAACCGATCTTGGCCAAATAGTTTTGGCTATTCGAAATTTAGAAATTTAAATGTATACCTAATAAAATAACAAAGAAAAAGCTTCTCATTTAAAAAAGTTTGTGTAGTAAAGTCAGTGTACATGATGTGTATATAATACAGTCAAACCTGTCTATAGCGGTCAGCTAAGGGACTGGCTGAAAGTGACCACTATAGGCAGGTGACCACTATATACAGGGTCTCTCAAAACAAACAAATAAATAAATATATACAGGAAAAGTCTTTAATTTATGCTGTTTCGTCACAATAATTATACTATAGTCGTATATAAACATTATTTTTTATTTTCAATAAAAATTAATGTAAAGACATAATATCAATTGGACAATTAATTGTATTGGAAATGAAATTATAAATCAAGCAATTTTAATATTTAGCTAAAAAAATAAGCCATTTCTTTAGACTTGATGCATTTTCAAGCCGCATATCCACAGTTGCACTTATTGCAATGGAAATGTTCAGTAACTTGATATTTTCCACTTGAAAATCATATTCATATAAAGATATTACTGGCCATGTCGACGAAAAATCTTCAAAGCAAATAATTTCAATACAAAAATATCTCCGATGTTGAGAATAATAATCTTAATATAATCGTGCATGAACATTAAAATTATCTTATTTGATACATAATTTTCACTCAATCTTGTTTGTTAGAACACACAAACATCTCTTAAACAGATTTGCTAACAATAATTGCCATAATCTATTGCAGTAATATGTTTTTCACGCCTTTAGCGTGATTAAATGTTTACATTCTGTCAGCTGTTGACGGTGATCGTTATTTTCACACATCCGTGAAAATTACTTGTTCCGGTCAATTGACCGTTAAACTGACCGCTATACGACGCAAATCGGTCCGAAACTAGTGACCGCTGACCGCGTTGAGGAGGGTCACGCTATATAAAGGGTCAAATTAGAACAAAACTGTTCGGGAGGACCCTGAACTGACCGTAATGGACAGGGTCACGCTATATAGAGGTGACCGTTAATACAGGTTCCACTGTAGACCTAATTCAGAGCTCTAACTGATGGGTTTTCCATTTGTGCACGGGGGGGGGGGGGGGGGTACAAACAGATATTTTTACACATTATTGCTGAAAATCATGAGACACAGATTGAATCTGATTGTTCTTTGTACACATGTTTTCATTGTAAACGTGAAAGTTTGTTTGTACCATAAGGAAAACCCCAAGTATTTGAATTCCAGATATTGTCTCTCGTTTTTGTTTCAATTTTAATAACATTAATATTTTATTCTAGCCTGAATCAAGAATAGCCAAATCCTCTGTGACCAAGAGTATAGGAAAGAGTGCTGCAGTGTCAAAGAAAGATGGTAAGATTGGTTTATTGACATGTCAATGTCCATTTTTTCCCCAGTAATGATTTATACTGTGGCTATTGTGTACAATATATTTGGTTGGGTTTGGCAACACATTGTGTAGGTCATATCATGGGGTTAGTCAACCTACTCGCTGTTTCTGGAATCTTGTTGATAGTGAAATTTTGGTAATATTCTGTGAATTTTCTTTGTTTTTAGCTCGACTTTACGAAGTAATGTAGAGCTCTCCTACTCGCCCCGGCGTCGGCGTCCGCGTCCGCGTCCACACTTCTGATTAAAGTTTTTGTGCAGTAAAATACTTTCTTCTATATCTTTGTTATTTCTTAAGATATTAACTTCAAACTTTAAATATATGTTCCTTACTATCAACTACATCTCATGTGACAAGGTCCATAACTCCAAACACATTTTTTCAAGAATTATCTCCCCTTGAACTGATTGAAGTTTTTGTGCACAGATTAAAGTTTTTGTGCAGTAAAATACTTTCTTCTGTATCTTTGTTATTTCTTAAGATATTAACTTCAAACTTTAAATATATGTTCCTTTCCATCAACCACATCTCATGTGACATGGTCCATAACTCCGAATGCAATTTTTTCAGAATTATCTCCCCTTGAACTTAGAGTTTTCTTTAAAAAATGTTTGTTTTTACTGCAACTGTTTTATTTCTTTAGGTATTGATTTCAAACTTTAAATATATGTTCCTTATTATCAACCACATCTCTTGTGACAAGGTTCATAACTCCGTATACATTATTTTCAAAGTTATCCCCCTTGAACTTATAGTTTTCTTTAATAAATATTTGTTTTTACTGCAACTGTTTTATTTCTTTAGATATTGACTTTAAATATATGTTCCTTATTATCAACCACATCTCATGTGACAAGGTTCATAACTCCAAATTATTTTTTTTCAGAATTATCTCCCCTTGAAATTAGAGTTTTCTTTAAAAAATGTTTGTTTTTACTGCAACTGTTTTATTTCTTCATGGATTGACTTCAAACTTTAGATATATGTTCCTTATTATCAACCACAACTCATGTGACAAGATTCATAACTCCTTATACATTTTTTCAGAGTTATCCCCCTTGAACTTATAGTTTTCTATTTATTTCTTTTTTTTTCTTTGAATTTGTTAAGGTTATATTTTCAAATTTTAAAATATGTATGTTCCTTATCATCAACCACATCTCCTGTGACAAACACTTACTAAGTCGAGCATGCTGTCTCCTCTGACAGCTCTTGTTTATTATTGTGATAAGGCCGAATATTGGTCCAAAATTAGAACGAAAAAATCCTTGTTGGTAGTAATGAGACAATGGAATATATAGAGGGTATTTGTTTATTTTGGTGTAAGATTGATTTTTATTTCATGAGTGAGCTGAGGATGCAATATTTTCATGAGTGGCATAGCCACGAGTGAAAATATAATATTATTAGCTCACGAGAGAAATAAATAGATCTTGCACTGAAATAAATAAATTTTCTGTTTATTATATGCTTCAATCTGTAAGTATGACATGTCATCAGAACAGCACATCCAAACAGTGAAAAATAACAAATATATTTTCATTGTTTCAAAACAGTGGACTATTGATTTTTATTTCACCGATAAATCCCGGAAAGCTAATAATTAAAGTCTATCACTAATGTCCTATATTATAACACCATGGAAGTTGATACATAGACTATGTTAAAGCTTATATTAGTCTGTCACTAATACTTCCTATATTATAACACCTTCTGATGACCATATATTAACAAGTTATATATATGGACAGATACGGGGTGAACATATTTTGTTATCTATGTTTCATTTGTCTGTAATTTACTCAACTTCCTTGATCAAGAAATTTACCTATAGTTGTTCCACTCTTCCCAGGTATAAATGGGTTCTGAGAGGGTCACTTGCTTGAAGGTGATTTCAATGTTCAGGGATTACTGTACAAAAATTGTTGTCGACTGAACATGGAAGCAGAATAAAAAACCACACTTTATGTGATTAGATATATTAATTACATTGTATATTATTATAATTGTAGAAGCATATTTCACCAAGAATCTACCAGATAAATTAAAGATGACAGTTAAAGGAGGAGCAGCTGTAGATCCGGATTCAGGTTAGAATGCATTTTATCTCTTACAAGTCTTAGAAACTTTTGTGTTAGTGTTAACATTATGATTCTGTTTATGTCTTAAGTATTATGAGACACAATATTTTGCTTTCAATATATGAAGAACTCAATAAGCAACAAAACCTGGGTCGATAGCGCAATTGGTAGCCTGAGTGCCTGAGGGGGTGAGAGTTTGAATCCCACCCGGGGAGGTTATACCTTTCCATGAAAATTTGACAATTATGTTGATTTTCCTCCATTGATTAGAATAAGGAGAAGTTTCCGGCCTTGTGGAAGGGTAGATGATTACTTGTCATAGACAATGGTCAAGGAAAGCTAGCTTAGTTGCGCTGGACGCCATGAAATGACCTAAATTGTGTTGAATCTAGTAAAAAAACAAAAAAACAAGCAACAAGTGATATGTGATTGATTGGCAAAGTGACACTAAACCTGTGTCTACCCTCGCAGTATTAAATTCATAAAAAACACTTGAAAAGTAATCTGTATTATAAAAATGAAATACAAGTGCTTGGTAGATGTTAAAGAAAGCTAACACTGCCAATGCAATCTTAAATTCTTGAGACTATGAACCCCAGGGTTGGTAGTGCAGTTGGTTGGGTGCAGAGATTTCAAATCTTATGTCCCAATGGGGGTAAGAGTTTGAATCCCACCTGTGGAGGTTATACCCTTCCATGAAAATTTGATGGTAATGTTAATTTTCCTCCAGTAATAAGATAATGATGAAGTATATGCTTGAGGAAGAGTAGGTGAGTTGTTATAGACAAGGGTTCAGAAAAGCTAGGTTAGGCGTGCTCAATGCAGTTAAATTTTGTTTGCTAGGCGTTAAACAGAGTATAAAAAAATTGAGACTATGAAATATAAAGTATTATATCTTGATGTATATTATTGTAGGTGTTGCTAGTACAGCACATGTTATAGAAGAGAAAGGTGTGATATATAATGCTGTACTTGGTTTAGTGGATGTTGTCAGGGGAACTAACTCCTACTATAAATTACAAGCATTAGAAGGTGACTCCAAAAGTGTGTAAGTAAAATATAATGAGACAAAAATGTATAGCAAGTTTGAAAAAGTACGCTTTGTGGAGCATTTGTGTGGGAAAATATGAAGTTAATATTATACTACAAATCAGATTTTAAAGGTCATTTTAGTCTTTTCAATCAATGATATTGCTAGACAAAGGACGAAGTTGTCAGACAAAGAAATACTATAATTCTTTTGTTGTGCCCACCATTGGCAGCAGAACCTGTCATACACATTTGACTCAAACTGTATATGGGTTTTCTGATAATATCTTATTAGGGATTCTTGCCTATAGAAATCAAAGTAAGCATTCGAGGCACTTATGTTTTTGACGTTATGATGTTTTCTTATCTGCTTATTGATGTTATTCTAACATCATTCAAGAACAATGTCCATTGATTGAATTTCTGAGGTTTGTTAAGGCTTAAGCTGATCATTTAAAAATGAATATACTTAGTGTAGATCTCCAACCAATACAGCAAAGCTAGCCTTCGGTATATTTTAGAAAACTGCTTTGCAGGCATTAAATTTACTGGCTGGTACTTGGTTATTTTATTGTAAACTATCTCTTATTTTTGCTTATTATCTACAGAAAGTTGGTGTTTTGTTCTTGTATTGCCTGAAATGGCGACATATTGGGGTGACATTCTAGGACACCAGTGTCCCAGTGTATGTCTTGTGCATAAGTCCTTTAATGTTTAAGTAGGGGGGGTTGTTAATTTTAATTTTTACTGAGACCCTGTTTATTTTATGTGGGTAATAGTAACATCAATGAAACACCATCAATTTTTGAAATTTGAATCCAATAACCCCCCTGTACATACCCTCTGAAAGTTTGCCACGCCCATTTTCCCCAAAACGCACATACTATGAAGTTATACTAAAAATTTTTGTTAATTGTCAGCTTCCAATATATCATTTTTGGGTTTTTTCTGGTTGCTGAGTTCAAAAATGATGAGTAAAAGTCAATTAAGTGAACCAGATTATCATTAAATAGGAATCAACTCCTAAAATATGACATTTTCAGGTCAATTTCCAAAATTTATTTCAAAAAACGGACATACAATGACTCATAACCTACATAGGTCCAGTTTGAAAACTGAAGCATTGAATATATCAACAGAGAATAATGCATTGATTATATCTATATAAGATAGTCTCTTAATATATAACATTTGTTCAAAATTCAGCCACTCATATGAGTTAAAGCTTCATTGAAGTCCTTGAGTGTGACACTTGTTTTTGAAGTTACATTGCTCAGATAAATTTTCATATTACTTGCATACACATGCAAAGGTAGGTTTCTATAATCTTGCTTCAGCCTAAAAATATCACTTGTTTTAGGCACAGACAGGGATGTATCTCTTGCATAGCGTACTTCAAGATAAAGTCGGTCGATTTTAGTGCGTTCATTAATATTTCCTTTCTGAATGTATAAATCTACTTGTTCACTAGCTGTAAATGGTCCCCCAAGAACTTTCAACTGTTCTAAATCCCTAATTCTTCTTTTGTCCACTGAAACATTAGCTATCTCTTTCTTTTGTAAGCCTTGTTTGATTAGTTCTTCTTGCCTTTTGTTCCATTCAGTCATAATTTCTGGAACTTTACCACCCCCTTTGACCAAACTCTTATATTTTTTATATGATCCTGATGGCTGTTTGTCTATTAAATCTGCTGACGTTGATTTAACTTGAACTGATGATGCAGAAGACAATTGTTTTGCACCGCGACGCTGAAGTTCATAGTTGATAAATCCTACCGATCGTTCGGCCGTCAAATTATGTATTGGTGCCTCGTCCAGTTTTGCCGAGTCCATCGTTGAAAGAGAATATTCTGTGGTACCCTTTTCTCCGAACCCAAATATGTCCCCTTTCTGATTCTTAAAGCCTTCAGCCAAGTGTGGTAGTAACAATGACAAAACTTTAACTACCTGATCCTGAAACTGGCTAGAAGTTTTGCTAATTGCAATGCAGATATCCTCATCATACTTCGTTTGATTGAATCGTTCCTGTGACACAAATTTGAAAGCTGGTCTGTCAACGTTCAGCAAGTCACTTGGATCAGTCTTTGTTAAGTCACGGTGTAGCTCTTGGAATGCAGGTATCAATTTAGAATAATTGGTATTGCTAGATGTAGTCAATGACAAGAAAGGTTCTACCAAATGCAATCCAATCAATGCCCCAACACAGTACAATATTTTTAGGAACTCTAGGTCAATGAAACACCTGACTATGCATGCCAATTGATTTGTCACATGTTCAAATTTTTCAAGGAATGAGGCCACATCATCTAAATGGTATAACAGAATTGCACATGTCAAAGTTAGCCTATTGAAACGTTCATCCTTTAAGCTAACTGATTTATTTTTCTTCGGAGCTATATGGGAATCAAATTCTGAGGCCTTATTCCATGACTTATGATCAAAATCATGGTTAATCAATCTTGTGGTACAGTCAAGTGCTTGTTCTGTAACACTAGACTTGTTACTTGTAGCATTCACAAGAAAACTAGAATAAATCTTATCTGGTCCAATCACATGTTCAATCTCATTCCATTGTTTTGTGATAACCCTATTGAACATAAGTGAAGGATGAACATTGCAAAATAAATGTCCAGGTGAGTAATCTGACTCTAAACTTTCAGAAACAAGTTCTTCAACACCTTTATTGTGTGCAGTCTGGTCTGTAATCACAAAGTCTAACTTTTCATATATCTCTTTTGATGCAAAACCACTAGCTGTCTCCATCATTTTTAGTAAAGCGAGTTTTAGGTCTGCCAGGTTTCGTCTACTTTCACTGGCGATCGGGAATGTAGGCAAAGACCTATATTTGCCATTAATGGTCAATCCTTGTACTGAAAAAGACCCCGTGCCTTGTTTCTTAGATCCATCATCATGGTATGTTACTACAGTTTTCTGATCAGAGTTCATGATTTCTTTCACCATCTCATTGATTGCCAACACTTCTAAACTTTTCCCAACTAATCTCGTATTACTGCTTTGTGGTAATGTATCTAAATCTATCATTTTATCTGACTCATTATGTAATTTCCAATTTCTTTCAAACAGCTTGTTGCCTACAGTCACAACAGCACCTTCTGCTTGTGTTTGAGACATGTGGTACGCACTTTTTAACTTATCTATAGTTTCATAAACTTCAGGGCGCACTTTTCGTACACTTTCTCTCAGATGTTGATATCTATGTGGCATCCCATCATCTTGTTTTGAGTCCTGAGTATAGTTTAGTGTTCTACGCCTTTTCTTTGATGTTGATGGGCCATCGTCTTCTGTTGACTCAGAGTCACAGTGCAGACTGTCAGTTCCACTGTTCACTGAGCCTTCCTCAGAGTCAGAGGGCGATAATTCCAGGTTACCAACATCAGTTAGTCTAGATTTGTCAGCTTCTGATTGCTCTCTCATCTTATCTAGAGAGGCGTTGTCCTTTTGCTTACGTTCAACTGTCTTGCTCCACTTCTTATCCACAAAATCATCACAAAACATTACCCGTTTTGTTTTCTGATCTTCTAGAAATTCATACTCTACTGAAGTCATTTTAACGTCATGAAGCTCTTCTAATTTCTTCCTCTTACTTTCATCTTCACAGAATATATCAAACAACTTTACTGCTGATGTATTGAAGTCTCTTACTCTGTCATGGAATCTTTCGTTTCGTCGTTTTTTTCTGGTTTGAACCAAATTTGTGAAATCATTATATAGCTGAATTATCTTAGCCTTGATATGTCTCACTGCTATAGTGTATATATTACAAAAGATCCAGTGATCCTGAAGCATTTCTGACAAAAGAAATGCAGCAGCATTTTTCGATCTCTGACTTTGTCCCGCACGTTGTGGTCGCATCAAATATATCATATTTTCAATTATTACCCTTTTCACTGGAAGGACACCATTTGGGAAATCAGGGGTTTCAGTATATACAACTGTTCCAAGCACTTTTTGAGCTTTGGATCTTGTTGATGGTTTTGATGCAGCCATTTTGAACTAGTTACTGGTGCACGAAATTACCTGATAAAAGATGAGAAATGCATGTTATATTTCTGTAATTTGAAACAAAATGCCTAAAATTTACTATGGTGATTTGTAACATAAACAATAATGTCAAATTATGTAATGCTAATTGCTTTTTATCTAAATTCATAATACAAAATTCATAAAATAACCTTACCATTTGTTTCACAATATGTTTATGTTGATTTTTGCTACGTTTTTAGTATTTCTATAGTAAATTTGAAGTTTTTTGGCTCCAGTTTTAGTCAGATTGCCTTTTAAACATTATTTTCGGAATTAGCAGCATGAAAACACTACAGAAAGATATATTGGACATATATATATGAACAATTATGAAAAAAATATACAGAAAATTGTCTTTTTTTGCCGAAAATGGGCGTGTCCGACTTTCAGAGGGTATGTACAGGGGGGTTATTGAGGTCAAACATATTTTTTTTTTGCATATTATTAAATAATAATGCCCCCACCATATTTTAAGCAGGGTCTTGGTTTGCATATATGAAAAAATGAAATTAACAACCCCCCCTAGTTTAAGCTACTGACTTGAAACTTTATAGGTGAATAGATCTCATAGTGAAGAAGTGCAGTGCACAATAACCATAACCCTCTGCTTAATAATATTGCAGTTATTGCCCTTTGTTGCATTTTCATTTATGAAGCATGAGTCCAATACTATTCAAGCTACTGATATGAAACTGTTTCTGGTCTGGGCAACTTGTCTGATACAGAGATCTAGTTTAATAAATTCTTTTTATCTACAGCTGGTGGGTGTTTAGATCCTGGGGACGTGTGGGTACAACTGTTGGAGGTAATAAGATAGAAAGGTTTGGTTCTAGACAAACAGCTATCAATAATTTCAAAGATTTATATGCCGAGAAGACCAATAATTTATGGGAGGAGAGAGATAACTTTAAAAAATATCCAAATAAATTCTTCCCATTGGATATTGACTATGGGCAGGTAAGTCACTATTGTACTTTTTGAATCATGGCTTAAATTCAAATAAACTAATCAGAAAATTGTATTAAATTTATGTCTTACACTCAGTGAAAGGTGTTAGGCCTGGTACAGTACCTAAGTTATTTTGGTAAAAAGGTTGACGGACCACCTTCATATTACCTTAACAATGCTTAAGTGTTAAAATCAACTAGAAAATTAATTCAAATATATATATATATATATATATATGTATGTTTTTATGTATATTTGTTATGATGTCACCGATAGCGGTGTCCCTTAATTTTAACTTTGTGATGTCATCAAGGCATTACCATGATACATATCAATGTAATTTAATCACCTCCTGATGATCACATAGAGAAACCAGTAGAGGATAATAAAAGTTTGAAACCAATATAGCTTGTTATCAAATTGATTTTCTTTTAAAATTGAATTCCTGTAAGGGGACTTAAAAATACTTTATATTTGTCTTTGTATACAGGAAGATGATGGTGAAGTAAAGAAGTTAAGTTCATCAGGATCGAAATCCAGCTTACCAAAATCTGTACAAGATTTAGTTTGTATGATATTTGATGTAGAAACCATGAAGAAAGCTATGATGGAGTTTGAGGTATTATAGATTTATCTTTTATCAGATTTTATTTGGTTGTCAAGTTTATGGGATTCTTCCCATGTTGGCCAGTCACAGTGTTTTACTCATTATTATTGAAAGCATGTTGCATACATAAAGTCCTATTGATTCTTTCACATGTATTACTGTAAAAAAAGGTATATAGGAGTATACACCACCTACTGATGAAAATGTAAAAAATGTTTATTTGGAAATTATTTGTAAAAATAGTTAAATTGATAAAATGTAAACTGGTTGGAAGGAAAAACTCCATGAACTTTGTGTTCCATTAGTCTATTCATAGTAAATTGAACAGCTTTTTAATGTATATTAAACATAACAGTTTATTTTATATTGTTTGATAATTTTGGCTCAATCTTATCTGGATCAAAGCAAATTAGTATTGGAAATTTTTCAACAATAACAGCTATAGAACCAGTAAGTTAATAAGCCGGATTTTTCAACGAAAAAATTTGGCTAATTGTTGGTGAAACCCGGGCGGGCGACCGGTGTTATAAACTTTTGTGTTAAAGTTTTTATTATACGGTTTATTTCTGCCATGTATTTTTAGTAACTTGTTGTAAAGTAGAGTAGTGTTATGTACATTATTCTTTACACACAGTATTTTCTATCTATTTTATATTAATAGTATTCTACTTATTATTTGTATTGTGTCAGACATTATATAAGCTGCAGTTTTCATATATATATTATACAGGAACTATGTTCGTTGATTTCAGATTGATTTAAAGAAGATGCCATTGGGTAAACTATCAAAGAAACAGATTAAGTCTGCTTACTCTGTACTTACTGAATTACAAGGGGTAAGATTGTTTTATACATTCTACTTAAATAGCCCTTAAATAGAGGTCCTATTTTGTACTCTCTTTTAAATAGTGGAAATTTTAACAAATTTAAATTTCAAAGTAGTTTTACAAGGATATTGATCAAATTTATCAAGGGTAAATTAATCACTGTTGTTAATCAATTACATTTTACTGCTTGCATGTTTCTTTATAAGGCAAAAACACTATACATATGATATTCCTTTGGTCATTTACAATTCTCATGGCTAAGACTACACTTATAGTTTTGGATATTCACCATGCCTACATCCATTGTAAGTTGAATGCATAAGCTGGTTAATACATTTATAATCTAGTCCATAGACTATACAGAAATAATCTGGTTTCATACCTCTCCCGAACAGTCTAATTAGTCTAATTTTGTATGTTATATTACTAATAGTTAAATGAGAAAGGAGGTACAGCTACACAGATCTTAGATGCCAGTAACAGATTCTATACATTAATACCACATGATTTTGGTATGAAGAAACCACCAATGTTAGATACTGCTGAAATCATCAAGAGTAAAACTGAAATGTTAGACAATCTTCTAGAAATTGAGGTCAGTATTTTATTATTATTTTTTGTTGGGTTTAACATTGTAGTAACACATTGTATAGGTCATATGGCGGTCAGTCAACTTACTCACTATTCCTGGAAAGGATAAATCTCTGGATTTAGCTGTTAACCAGTTACTAGGCAGTTACTAGGCACTTACTTCCATCAGTGACTAACAACTGCCCTACACAGTTATGAATCAGTGTTAGGAGAGAACACCCATTGAAATTTTTTCATGTTCAAACTTTGCAGAGATATTCCCCTTATGGGAATCTAACACATGGCACCTTGATCAATTGACTTGTGTGCTTAACAACTGAGCTAGCCAGATGGGCATACATGTGTCAGTATTATAGAAAATATGTGTAAATTAGTAGTCGGTTCGTGGTTATACATGTATTGTCCTCTAATTAGCTTAATTGTCATTTAATTTAACACCGCCCTATAGTTGTCCCTGGATTTTGAATACAAAGAACCTGGTTTTGATAATAGACCTTGGCATGTAATACCCTTCCCTATAAAATCATGCTTGGAAGAGTGAGAAGTTGTTGGCTCCTAATTGAGGTGACTGGTAAAGAAAAGTGTCCAGGAAAACTGAATAGGTGAGTTGTTTTCTTAACATGACTTTATTAAAAATGTTTATGCTTTATAGATGGTTTGAAATCCAAATTGTAAAAAATCAAGTAGTATGGTTTAGTATACAGCTTGAATTCAAGCTTTTAACTTGATTTGAGATGTATTGTAAGATTTTTTACTTTTTTATATAACAATTATTATACTAGGTAGCTTACAGTATGTTGAAAGGTGGAGATGAAGGTGAAGACCCTGTAGATGCTCATTATAAAAAACTAAAGACAGATATAAAGGTTTGTATTCTATCACCAGTTTATATAAGTTAATACAGTTTATACAATGTCTTCTTTACAGTGATTGAAGCTGTAACTGAAGGAATGTGTCTCTTGAATTTCAAATTTTATTTTACTTGATTCTATTCTCATATTCTTACGACCTCTGTGGTTTTTTGTTTGTTTATTGTTTGTAAAAGAAGTGTCTCTGTATTTTTAAAATACTCTGTTGATCATGTAAAAATATTTGAAAGCTTTCATTATACCCCCGCTTCGAAGAAGAGAGGGGTATACTGTTTTACCCTTGTCCGTCCGTCCGTTACAAAATTTCCGTCGCAGTTTTCTCAGCAACTATATCATGCAGCAGCCTAATACTTTGCATATTGCTTCATCCCATAGTCCCATGTGGTGTAAAGCGATTTCATGCTCCTTGCTCATCTACTTCCTGTTTGTCGCATATTTTTAGATTTTGGCGGGGGTATCACTAGTGAGCATTAGCTCACAGATTTACTTGTTTGATCCTTGTTCACTGTAGTCAGAAAGACTTTACCCTAGAGTTTAGTCGAGTTTGACAGCCAGGCGAATATGCCTGGATAAACTAGAGTCATTGCCCTTGAAATAGGCAAAGTTTTAGTAAAATCATGTTGTCTGCCCAATCTTAGCAACCATTTGAAGGACCGATCTTGATTTGTTATGTTTGTTTATTTTCTTACAGCCTCTACCCAAGGAAGATGAAGAATATAAGAGATTAGTAAAATATGTAGAGAATACACATGCTGCTACTCATAATATGTATGATTTAGAAGTTGAAGAGGTAATGTAGTGGTTTTTTTGCTATAATACTCATTAGATTTGATGAATTGTTGTCAGAGTTTTGGTTTAAAGTCTGCTTCCTATACAGTGCCATCCATCATAAACTGTACATTTTTGTAAATGCAAGATTAATTTTTAAATTATTACCAATAATTGGGAAATTAAAAAGATATCTATAAATGCAGGGTTGTACAATTACATGAAAATTTGACAGTGTAAATTTTCTTCGCTTAATAAGGTATGAAGAGAAGTTGCCAGCCTTGTGGAGGGGTAGGTGAGTACTGGTTATAGACTAAGGTCTCTGAAAGCTAGGTTAGTTGCTCTGGGTGAAGTAAAATAACATTAAAAGTTTTGACACAGCATTAAACTTTTGTCTCTATCTTTCTCCTAATTGAATGGTAACTATGTTATATCTTATATTATAGATATGGAAGATATCAAGAGAAGGTGAGAAAGGAAGATATAAACCATTCAGAGATCTACATAATCGTCAGTTACTATGGCATGGTTCCCGTGTTACAAACTTTGGTGGTATATTATCACAAGGTCTTAGGATTGCTCCACCTGAAGCCCCTGTTGTATGTACCTTCTAGAAATATTTTATTAAATTCAATTTCTTCAACTTTATGCAAAGTATTATTTTGAAATTTTTAGTTTCATGTCTCCTAAGGCTGTCTGACTTAGATCACATGACTGAAAAAGGGTCATTTGAAACAAGTAGACTGTTGAGATCAGTTATTTGTATCACAAATTGAATTAAAATGCAAAAAAGTCATAAACCCTCTCATATTCATTTATACTTACAGGGTTTTTCCTTATATCACAGGGGCCCTTGCCCTTCTAAAATTTCTTTGAAATCATGCAGTTTCTCTGAATTTAGAGTTAACCTTGGACTTTGTTTCCCACAGTGCAATAATTGCAATTGCATATTGCAATAAAATTTTCCCTGATGTTCTATACATAGTAAGGTTTCTAGCCCTTCCCCAAATGTACTAAAAAGCAGTGATTTATATCATAATACATTATTATTACAGACTGGTTATATGTTTGGTAAAGGTGTATATTTTGCTGATATGGTATCTAAGAGTGCAAACTATTGTAGAACTTCTAAAACAGAACCTAAAGGTTTAATGATGTTATGTGAAGTTGCCTTAGGTAACATGTAAGTAGTCGCAACATATTATGCATTTTTAGCTCGACTTTATGAATTAATTGGAGAGCTCTCCTACTCACCCTAGCATTGGCGTCCGCATCCATATTTCTGATTAAAGTTTTTGTGCAGTAAAATATTTTTTACTATAACTGTTTTGTTTCTTTAAGTATTGACTTCAAACTTTAAATATATGTTCCTTATTTAATTATCAACCACATCTCATGTGACAAGGATCTTTTCTCCAAATACATTTTTTTTCAGAATTATCTCCCCTTGAACTTAGTTTCCTTTAAAAAATGTTTGTTTTGACTGCAACTTTAATTTTTTAGATATTGACTTTAAATGTGTTCCTTACTATCAACCTCATCTCATGTGACAAGGTTCATAACTCTAAATACATTTTTTTCAAAATTGTCTCCCACGAACATATAATTTTCTTAAAAAAAATATTATTATTGTTTTTACTTTAAATTTGTTAAGGTTATATTCCCCCCTTCTTTGTTATTGCCTTGAGCACTAGCCTGTCATATCAAGTCTGATATTAAAGCCCCTTTACTAAATAGAACGCTGATAATTGTCAAGTATCATGCTTTTGCTTAAAACTCATGCAAACATTCAATGAATATATAAAACGCATATAAGATACAAAAAAACACAAGTATTTGCTCCAGAATTTATACTAATATTATTTTGAAATTAGCGATAAAACCCAACGTAATGACTGTACGGAAAATCACGGAACTCAACGAACTAGATCGGAACATCCCGTCGTGGCTAAAAATAACTACAACTTCAAATCTTAAGTCAACAAATTTTCTGCTTTGATAAAAACACGTTTTGTATAGTGAATTTCGTGCTAAAGCCAATTAAAACTCACGGAATCATGTAAATAGTTTTATACATGAACATATACTGACGGGAAAAAGAAAAGAACCCATTAAGTCTTACGTTATACAAAAATGTTTCCTTATTTATTCTTTATCACGAAAATTATGTACCTAGTAGAAATGAGGCGTTTCTTTTTAGCATCAGTTTAGATGTCTGCGTACTCAAAATTTGCATGCGCTGATTTCTCGAGTAAATCACTGGAAAAACGATACAACCTATCCAACACTTTACAATTTTGTGTAAATTTTATCAAACACCTTTTAAGCAACTTGATTGGCTGAGAGGATATCTCCGTAATCTAATTTGCATGTTATAAAAGTACCCTACTTTTATAAGAAATTGATATTTTGAATAACTTGACCCCTAAAAGGGAACCCGCTAGAGAGAGTTATTATAATCCAAAGGCAGTTATATTCTATTGTCTTTTTGATGGTTTTACTTGTTTTTAAATAGATGATAAAGATTTTGGCTTCGTTTAGTGGCTTTAAGGGGCAAAACCATAATATAGCTTAACTTCATGCAATAAATAATTTTTCTGAGCCTGAATCAAATTTTACAAGTAACAGACTTGTTTAAATTGGTATTATAAATTATATAATTTTATTTTAAAACTATGGTTTATTTCAGGTATGAATGTAATAAAGCTGAATTTATTAACAAACTTCCTAAAGGAAAACACAGTTGTAAAGGTATGTTGTGTCTATGTTTAGTTAAGTTGAAACACTTAAAGTGAGCCTGTTCCCGTTAATGATAGAAAACCTATTGGTTAAGGGTGTAAAATCGGAACAAATATTTATACAAAAATAGAATAAATATAAATTATGATTCTGTTGCCCTAAGTTGGGGCCAAACTGATACCTCTTCACATAGGGAAAAATGGACAAACATTCACAAAAATATAAAGGAAATCTTACATTCTTAATATTTTGTTGATTTTTCAAATTTGTGATAACTAACTTGCATTTTTTCACAAGTTTGGTAGATATTTGTGCATTTTGAAGGATTCTGGCTGTTGTGAAAAAACTTCGAAATTAGGAAATACCCAGGGCAATTATACCCTTTCATGAAAATTTGATAAATATGTCAATTTCCTTCATAGATTAGGTATATGGAGAAGTTGCCAGCCTTGTTGGTAGGCTAGGTGAGTACTCTTTATAGACAAGGGTCCAGGAAAGCTAGGTTGTATGCTCTGGCCACCATGAAATAACCTTAATTGTGTTGACACAGCTTTTAACCCAGTATATGTTATTTAAAATATGTATCTATATATTTGCAGGTATTGGTATGACTGCACCTGATCCTGCTGGGAAATATGTAACACCAGATGGGGTAGAGATACCTATGGGTAAAGGTATTAAAGCTGATATAGGCTATTCTAGCTTGTTATATAACGAGTATCCTTTTATTACTTGTAGAGAGTACTATACTACTTTGGTTTCCATGGTTACATGTTTATATTATATAGTAGTTTGTTTCTTTAAGAAAGACATAGCCATAGTGTGTAACAGCTGATCTAAAAGCATATAATATCATAGACACTGATCCTGTAAACAGGGTTTCACGAAGATTACACATCAGATGATCTAGCTACCTGCTGCCTACCCAAGTTTATGGTAGCAGGGCTCAGCATTTATTTTAAACTAGGTTGAAAATCTGCTTTATATATTTGTATATGCCCGAACCCAAGTATAGATTGTCAGGCCCATGAGGATAACCTTAATGGTGGAGCTCCGACTATCGGTCACAAGAGATGTTTGTAACCTGTATGAAAGTCTTGAAATTGTCTACTAGCTAAGTTTGGAATTGGTCTTCTGCCCCTGACTTGATGGAATGTTTAGAAATGGAAGTACAATGTATTTATTTTGTTACATCTATTCCTTAACTATTGATTCAGATTTATTGTATATGATGTGGCACAAATTAACATGAAATATATGTTTAAGATGAACTTCAAGTATAAATGGTAGATATGGATCATTATTGATACATCTTGATATGCTGTATAAAAATGGAACTATAAGAATGCACCACATAGTATTTAGAAGACATACTCACCCTATGTGTGATTGACTACAGTAGCTGATTGATGACATTGGAAGAGAAGACCTTTTTACTTGCTGCCAATGGGGAATCAACTACAGTTGTTAAGGGGAGGGAATGCTGGAATCATTTGTTAGCTTGTAGATTTGTCTCATCAGTCAAGCTTTTTCTTGTTTGTGATGTTAAACCTTTGTCATTTTTAGTCAAATTTTGAAAACAAATGACTGAAGTGTTCATTATGTGTATGTGACTAATGATTGTTTTACTTGGAAAACACCTTATGTTAGTCAAGCAGTGGGAGAGTGGCATATTGGTCACAACTATAGAAGTTCAAGTTGTCATCGATTTTTAGTAACTGTGTAATGGTATTGCAAGTTTTCTTAATAATTTACATGACTTTTTCTACCATGTTGTGATTTTAGTTTATATGAATCAATGACGGTACAAACCAGCACAAAAACATAGTTAGATAGAACTTTGTAGATTGTTGATTGATGAAAATTCAAGTTTTCTTAGATGGTGAAAGCTGAAAGATTATAAGGTGGCCAGGGGATGGTTGAACTTTCAGCTTGCTTATAGATATACTTGTTTATGTATGGACCATGTGTCATAGCATTTATATTTGTTTATTTGTTGCAAATTTTATTCAACTATTAGTGGCGCATACATTAACTCTGCTGATTAAAATACTAACTTCTGTGCTTATGATATAAGCATATATATAAATAATATGATGATATATATAAAAATAGTTATCTGTATCTATGTACAGGGAATATCAGTCAAATATCAAGTATTTAAATCATCGGGGTTGATGTATGCGCCACCTACAGTTGAATAAAATTTAACAGTATGACTTACCTTGTAAGTTGTACTAATAGGTTGTAGGTAATACTATTATAGTCAACCATTAGTTTGATGTTTGTTAGAACTTAAATGCATTTCGCTAGAAACTTTTGTTTCATTTTGAAATTGTCTTGTTTTTGTTTTGTTACTCATTTGTATGTTCATTTTTTCCCTTTTTCACAGTATTATGCATGCACCATTTATTGTATTTTACATTTCTTATCACTGTTGATCATGTTTCAATATGATAGTATGTTACTTCTTTTTTTCCATAACATTTTTATGTACTATATTTTTCTAGCATTGTTAATGACATTACTTCTCATGTTGACGTTTATGCATATAATTGTTGAATTATTGAAATGTACATGTACTTCTTTAGTCTTTTGTTTATTATTTTATGCAATGTTAGGATGTTTGCTTCTTTCGAGTAGTGTAAGTATTTTATAGCAGGGTCAAAGAATGATCAGTAATTTTCTTATCAGATCATTTTTGGGGACTTTCAGCCCCACTCCCTTCCCTATATAGTTATTTTTGCCTCCATGAGACAAAATAACCCTTTCCTTAAAATGCATAACTGTTTACTTAATTTTGACTAATTTTTGTGGTATTATGAAAAAATAAATCAGTGGTATATTTGCTTCATCTATAAGTGACAATTTTCTAACAAAAAGACAAAAATGTTCTTTTGAAATATTACTATGCTACTTGATGTTATTTTTAGTATCGAAAATGAAGGAGAGATTTCTTGAAATTTAATTTAAGTAGCAGTTGCAATTTTCCCCTCTAAAAAGCTGTGCCACCTATCCCCGAAACATGAAACTAAACTCTGATTATATATCAATATGTGTTCTTTGTTAATGTAGATTAAGTAAGCCTTTTCAATTTTGTTTTAAAATTCATAAACATTTATGCATGTAAATCCTTTTTGCTGTAGTATATGTTATGGTATCATGTAAACTGATTGTAGTTTCATTACTTGCTTTGTTTTGTTTTTATTTTGTTGGCAACACTTTGGGTATAAAAATTGTATAGATAAAACTTCTATCAGAAAAATTTTGGGTCAGTCAACTTTTTCACACTTGACCAGTCCTTCAATCTGAGTAGAGGAAAATTAACTAGAGCAGAGAAAAACCTCTGGACATCTATCTCTCTAATGTTATTAGTATATCTAGTCTGAACCATTACTAAGTGTTTTAAACAATTTTATTTGTCAGTGTGAAAAATGGTTTGTATTGTGTTATGGTGTTGTCCGTCCCTCTGTCTCTACAGAGACAATTGGTTGTCCAGATGATAATTTGACTAGGTTCACCAAATGTGGATAGCGCTTTGGTCTATGATTTGACTTATTGATTCTAAGACCCTTGAGTAAAAGATATCTCCCTAATTTCATTGTATCAGACCTTTCATTGGCTACATGTCCTAGGTTTGGAAACCACTAGTGTGTATAATGCCCCACCCAGCTGAGCTTTTGTTTCACTTGTTAAGATTTTCTTAAGCTTGATATTTTTGCATGTTTTTGTAATGAAAGAACATTTGTATTAAGTATTTTCATCCTGACACTAGTATACTTAAATTGTTAATGTTTTCTTATTTGTTAGTGAGACATTAATCTTCTTGTATGTCTAGGTTGTAATAAAGATAAAAATTATACATTGTAGTTATTTTATTTCTCTCAAGAAACATCTGTAGGGCATTCGGAACTCCTCGGCCATTCACTAAGTATAACCTGGGGCATATTTAGATGCCATTTTGGAACTACCTTTGTGTTACATCCCCCAAAAATACATAAACTGAAGTTTAAAGTAAACAAAGCCATGATCCCATTGGAAGAGAAAATGTCTTGTTTTTTGTCCTTAATATCAAATGTACAATACAATAATATCTGTTGAACAATATATAGTCGCATATGTAGCATAAGAAATGTATTTATAGAGCCTTATGTGTTTACTACAAGAACTTTTGCATATCTTTTACTTGCTTTGTCTCGCATATGTAGTAAAAACCCAGTATTATTGGTGAACACTCTACCAAGTCTTGCGAGATTTATTCATTCAATGAATTGTTGAGGTGTTCTAAATGATGTGTAGGGGTTCCGGAAGTTATTACACTGAATACATAATTAATTCAATCATGTGATTTTAATTTCCTGTTGTGGTGGATGAAACTATTATGATGTAAATTTCCCGAGTATAATAATAATTTTACCTATGATTCTTGGGTAAAATTATTCATTTGCATAATCCACGTGGCATTATTTACAATCTGATAATTTTCCTGTTCAACTGTACTGAAACAACATAATTTTTTGTTGATTCTTAATATAATATTGTTATCCAATTAAATATGCTTGTTAAATAAAACTTCAAAGGATGTCACTCTACCTTCTTCATGTCATTCTAGACACAGACATGAAAATTAAAGTTAGATTTGTGAAGTGGCTATAAATCCCATTGAAGTGTAAAAGTACTTCGTATCTATGGATTAATATTCCTGCAGTTATAAACTATCATTTAGTTGACAGTTTAAGTCTGATAATAAAAAGGAAACAAAAATTGTTATGTATTCCACAGGCCACTATGTTGGCACAAGAGGGAGATGTGCCTCGAAATTAAAGGGCCGTTTAAAGTCTGCTTGATACACTTGCTCAGCCGAATTTACAATGTTGTTAGATAACTTCTTATCATTGTAATCACATTCAGACTGATGATCCCTCGTAGTACCCAGTTACACCTGGATGGAGTGAAACAACTGAAGGTAAAAAAAATTCTCAAAGAAAGCAAGTGTGGGATTCAAACCTTGAACAACTAAATCCTAACGTGTGTTCTACCTCTGGACCATTGCTCCTTTGCAAATGTGGAATACTTCATTATTGATTAGGAAATGAATAATGTTTTCAGATTGTAATATTTCGTCATCAGTGGTCGTTTTAAAACCACTCACTAGTGTTCAAATATTTCTTTGACCAAACTTCTTATAGAATTTAGATAAAACTTTAATACTTTATACAAAATATCTTAAGTTGAAGTAAAGCCAACGTTTACCATTCATCAAAGAGATGTATACTGCCCACTCTATATTTGATAAAAATATAGGCCCCGATCTAACATTTAATTCAATAAAATTTATTTTCCCTTTTTGACTGAGATTTTGGTGCAGGGTCTATCTGATCCTGTCATGTTGTTGGTTTTTTTTTGTATGTCCAAAGTACAAGGAGGTGGTTGAGTAAATAACCACAACCATTTTGTGACTCATTGGCTTTTTTTAATTTTTTGTTTTTGAAATAATAAAAAAATATTTTTGTTATTTTCACTGTTCGGATGCGCTGTTTTGAAGACATATCAGACTATAACAATAAATAAAGCCAGTTTGAAGCCTATAATAAACAGAAAATTTGTTTATTTGAGTATAACATCTATGTATTTCACTTGTGAGCCAAGGATGTTATATTTTCACTCTAAAGCTACGCCACATGTGAAAATATCGTGAAATAAAAATCGATCTTTCACCGAAATAAACAATTATCCTCTACTTAACACCAAAATCAAGTATTCAGTATTGGCGTCATTTGAAATGACCTGCTTTGTTCTGTCATTCTCCCAGCGATACAAATCATGTTTACATACTTAATGTTTCTCCAAGTTTCGCCGGGCCTCACTTATCAAGTGATATTTAAGATAAATTTATATTGATATAAAGTCGGCGTTCCTATCCTATCTCCCTCACTCATAACAGTGACATCTAACTTACTACAACTAGCTTACAAATCTAACAGCAATCATGGTCAGAGAATTCGAAAATCCTGTAAGTAGTTTATAATTATTTTATATTATTATTATATACCATATTAGTATAGCGCTATTTTTAATACTGAAAATTGTTGCTATTGTAATAAATATTATTTTCTATTTATTTATTTTATGTTTTGAAACAATACCTTCATTATTGAATATACTTGTAAACTTAATGTAAAATGTATGTTCCATAGTTTAAATTATTGACAACGAGGCATGTTTTAGATCAGGACTTATGACAAATTTATTTAGTTTTTTTTTTCAATGATAATTCAGTGAACAGTGTTAGTAAGGCGCAATTGAATATTTTTACAATAATTTCTTGAGCTATATATTATATAAGTGACATTAATTTATATATTATTATAATAAGTTAATTCATAAAGTTGACCAGTTAATTTAAATCAAGAAGTGTGGGAGTAAACTGTGTGACTTATCTAGTAATAACATGCACAGATTAATCTGCTTTACTATGAATAGAAAAAACGAAAATTCATAGCAAGAATCAACACAATTCTGAAGAGACGCGATGATTTTTTGTAATTGCCAATTTTACAAAAGTAGAAATCATAAATCAATTGCATTTTACAAGTCTTTCGTAAAACTATCGTATATGATGTTTGCCTTGTTTAATCTGCACTTGAAAATTGAAACTCATGTGAAAATTACTTTGTTATTCAAAGAACTAGTGCTGTAAATTTAAAATCTGTCCTGGCTTGCGGTTCTACAGACTGTTTAAAGCAGATTGAGTTTGATCCCTCCAAAATTACCTATAAATCATTGTTCATTTTGTTTGTTGTTAATTGTTATTGTAAAATGTAAATACTATAAAACTTACAATAACAACTTCTGCTACTGTGGCAATTCTCTAACTAGAAACTTAATTTACTCATTCAGTCAACACAAGTTTTCCTTGCAGCTTACTAAACTATTGCTGAAAATCAAGTGCATTCTAAATGTATAACAGTTTCCAATATTGGCTATACATACAACTATTTCATTGTAAAATATATATGCACATGTATATATTGATTCAGATATAATCTATGTATTTACTGTTTACATTAGTCAAAGTTGTGCGTTATTTTGGCGCAAATGCGTTTCTCAATTGCACCGATCGAGTCCAAACCAAGCTTTCCTAATGTGCAAGAATGACCGAGTCGTTTTATATGGCATAACATGTGATTGTAATATAGTTATATTAATCGTCTGCAGTTTGATATCTACACCAAGAAAAAAAGCAGACGGTACTTATTCCGCCATTTTTAGAACGATGCAAAAATTCGATGACGTCATCAAACTAATATACATGTAACTACTATTTTAACAATATTCATGAATGAACTCGTAAAAACGGACTCTTATCAATGGCGTCTATGTAAAAACTTATCTAAATCACAATTGCTTACGATCTCGTGTTATTTATTTTTGCTTATCATGCCAAATAGTTAAGTAGAGGTATAATATTAATGACAGCAAGGAGTGTGTTAGTAAGATAACCTTATCAATTATATTTCTATCAAATATAAACTTTGAAATGTAGAACCACACCCACATTCGGAACAACCTCGGTGCTCTTCTTCGAAGATAAGTATATTTGCGAGGAGGCCCGAATGCCACACCCATACAATCAGTGGATTGTTCATATAGTCTAGGATTATGTATTATATATACATGTATATATAGATAAAAGTTTGACTATATTTTGTATACATTCAATGTAAATATCATTCCTACGTTGCCACTTTACTGTCTTGGGGCTTTGGTTTCTATCTGAAATAATTCTATGAAAGTTTGAAATAGTATGTTTATTTATAACTAAAATAGAATCATTCTAAATCATTAGTATCGCTTTTAGTTCTCATGGTACCATCCAAACATGAACCATTTAAGTGTAAGTTAGTCAAATTTAATGTAAGAAGTGGCGAAATTTAGTCCACGATGACACAAATGATTACATTTTTGTGTAAAAAATATGATGTTGTCTTTTGCAAAAATACCTGATATTTAAGTGATGATGAAAAATCGCACATGTACGTATAAAAGCAATAATGATGATAATTATTTATTTAGCTCGTCAAAAGCTTAGGTAAAAGGCCTTCAACAGCGAATAGCATCTGAACCGAATTAATATTTTCTTGAAATAGAACTGTATATATTTATCATCAAACGTATTTGCCCAAAGACTTCATCAATGAATAACATTGGAACGGAAATCATTTTCTTTCTTCTGATATAAAACTGTTTTATATGAATAGATGAAACGTTTTATTTTGATGTTTTGAAACAATTATCAGACTTTATCATACTTTTATCATTTTATCATTTGACACTAATCCTTCTCCTTAAGATTTGAACACCATTCACCTTGATTTGTAATATCAACTATATCATACCGGTATATGGTTGTACAAAACTAGATGAAGTAAGATTTGTTTGTACATTATCTAAATGTGAGATATAAAGTAAAGATAGAGTTGACCACGTGGTCGAGTGATTTAGGTCGCTGGCTCCCTGTTGTACTTTAACATCTAACCGATTTATAAGGTTGTGAGTTTGACAGCAACCGGTCATGACTAGTTTGTAAGACATTAACAGATGAAATGGTTTCACATGCTGCAATGTTATGGTTTTCGTTCGGCAACTTTGTTTACAAATGCATAAACTTGTCATCGGTTGGAAACTTCATTTACTAACGAATGGTATTGACCCAGTTAGGTAAATTCGGTCTCTGTTTGGCGACTTCATTTACAAATGCATGAAGCAGGAAACGGTTACTATAGGACATATATCTAAATTATGGCAATATGCATCATGCGAGTATTACTTCAATTTACATTTCATTCAATGTGACCCTTATAATAGTTTTCAAATCACTTACTTTGGTCACCGTCTTCGTATATAAGTGTCTATCAGGTTTATGCAGTACCTTCAAAGAGAAGAAGGAGCAGTTTTCGAATTGTAGGACGCTTGCTTAGAGATTGAGAGATTCCAGGTTCCCCTCTAGGGGAACTGCTAATTGCCTTGGGGAAGACATTTACCTGCTGTTGTTCCATTCCATCCAGGTGTAAATGGGTACTGTGAGGGGTCACCTGCATGAAGGTGATTTCAATGATCAGTGGTTATTGTACAAAATTGTGAAGTCGGTTGAGAAAGCAGACTTGTAACCACACTTCGATTTTTTTAGAGAGGAAACCCAGACTAACTGATTCCTCATCATTTAAAAAGGCATTAGTCATAGCCCCATATTTCACCACCATAAAATCATTAATTAAGTCATAAAATAAAGCTGAACAGTTATCAAGCAATATTTGAGACTTTTGTTCACTATCTTCAATACCTTGTACAGACGGTATCTTAAATCTTAGAATAAATGTCAAGGTTCTCAGGTGTTATGATATACAATGATAAGTCTTAGTTAGTGAATACATGAAAATCTAATACAAAGCCTAAAGTAAACAAGACTGACAGTTTTATTCAAAATTACTTCATATTATCGTCATTATTTGGCGGTCAGCCACGATATCTTGCTCTTCACACCTTGTGAATATTTATTTGCTTCATGTTTGACCAATGTACAACAAATGTCGGACCATTTTTTGGAAATATTCCAATTTCCTTGGCTGACCATTCAATATCATGATGAAAGAATACTATATAACTAACCCTTAACCCTTTGCTGTGTTTGTTGACAGTTTGAGAATGGTAAATTGCTGCGTATGTTCACTGCGCTCGTACTTGCAATAAAGGTATCCTTATTTGTAGCCTTCATAAACTTTTTGGAAGCATGATATCTGAGGTGATCAGACTCTATCTTATACATGTACAATCGAAAGTTTGACCTCGTTGTCTTTTATTGCAATAGTATCCATTTTTTTACAAATCTTAACATATCAGTATCTATTAAAATGATGCCTCCACCTGACGTAACAAATTGACATGGCGTCTTTTGGTTTTGGCTCAAATAGTCGAAAGTCTTATATTTGACTCAAAACACCTAAGCACGTGAACATAGAACATGAATGTCCTTTATGTTCTTGCATGAACTAATTTAATGGTGTTTCCAAAAGCACCCTTATCAGAACATTTAGCATTATCTAGTGAAGAAGCTGTTGCATTCGATCTTTTGTCTGCGTTTCCAAAAGCATTCTTATTAGTCTAAATTTCTAACAATATGATTCATCTGTCTCTCAAAGTCGCCAATGTTAAAGATAAATTGATCCTCTAAATTGTGTCCATTATTTGGACACAATATCTACTTAAGGTTTGGGAGATATGATGAAAGGACAATGAGCAATCATTGCGTTTGTGGGTCGTCTGTTATCAGTGAAAATATTTTACTATACTTTATAATGAATGGAAAAGTTTTTGTAGATAGTAAGAATACGAGGTGAAATAATGTTGAGGTCATCTCTTATCTAAGGAATTTAGATATAAAAGTATCAAACAATCAATTCTTCGTCTATCGCCGTAGTAATAAAGTCTGTTGTAAAATATTTTGAAACAAGTTTGAAGAAGCGTCTTCAATATCCATTGATTTTGAACGCCCACTTATTATGGCTGACATGGGTGTAACATGAGTGAAACATTCTACTTCTTGGCCTAGACATATTTAGGTTAATACTATAAATACGAATGTTTGTGAAAGACTAAAAGCCAAATCGGAGGCCCTCGCTTATTCCTCTGCATAAAGTCCCGAGGCGATCTGAGTGTATCGAATATACAAGCAGTGACCATTAATATACATTCTAAACAATCAGAGATTGTGGTTTCCGGTTTTGGAAAAAAATCAGCAAATTACCAACTGACGTATGATATGATGTTCATATCGGTCATCCATTTGCTAAAAAATCGTGTGCTACTTCAACAACGGCCATTTTGCACACCAAAACATGTATGTGAAGACAGCAGAAACGGCAGTCAAGTCTCAAACAATGTACATATTTACTTTAATCTATTAGCATGTCCTCACACATTTTGATATCAGTATGCACGTGTACTCAGAGTGGATATTTTTCATGTTTATGTATGATAACCTAGACAAACGACATAAATATCATCATCGTCTAGTTCTGCAATAAAATGAACAAATTATGATTCTAAAATACTATTGACATCCCAATTGAGACAAAGTTTACGACCCTTAGGTTCAATAGGTTATCAGTTTAAGATACCAAGCAAGCGTTTACTTCAGTGCCCATGGTAAACACTATCAGTGTTAAAAAGATATCTCTATCAGTAATACCTCGATATCAAGACCACTTAGTGTGTTGCGTTTATTGCTGCAACTTGGAAGTCACTTAATACAAGCCTCAAGGTTGGACTCGCATTTGGCAGTATGGGAGCGGAGTTTGTACCTCTAGATTTTTTACCTCTAGAAACACTTGCACAATAACCTAAAAATCAAATGGTATATGAATTTTTGGTATTAGACCTTGTGGGGGAAAACTTTGGCTTCATTCTTGGGCAAACTTCTGTAAAACCGCCCCTGTTCCGTTATTGCAATTGAAAACATTACAAATTGCTCTTTTGATCAATTAAAAGTTGTGTGAGTAGGCCTATAGAAAGTGGTCTACATTTTAGGTGTACCACTATATCAGCTTATCAGAATGATTTTGGTGTAAAGTATCTGCCTACGCAGGTTGTAAGATTGGAGTGTTAATGAAAAGATATATTTTTGTCAATGACAAAATGATATGAGAACAAACTGATATGTACAGCCACCAAGATAATGAATACCTCTTGACGTAATTGAAATGAGTAAGAAAATGGTTATGTTGCCTGTGATAACAGACTATGACATACAACGCCCACATTACTACATTCATGTTACCTTGTACTCTTAGTATCGTGCTATGTTTACACTTGCGTAGGAATTTCTTGTAATTTGTCCATACAAGCTAGCAATGAGGAAAAACAAACACAAATTAATAACAGCAAAACATTGTGCTGTCAACACAAGTCTTTATATCATTGTCATGTATACCTACTTCGTTTAATCTAAAACTAAAAGTAGTTTTTTCTGTTCTGGTCTGTTCTGTTACAAGCCATCTTGGAACGTGCATTTGTACTTTCCAACTATGGTAGATGACATGTGCCGGCTAATTGTCTAGCTATTGCTTGCACATTCTAAACACGCCCGTTATCGATATCAAACAAGCACATTTCGATGATGTTATCTCTCTGATTGAAGCAAAGAACATTGCGTCGTATTCACTAAGTCTAATTTCATCAATGTTTTGAGAGGTCCTAATGCGGAAACATTTCTGACTAGACATGTCCTATAAGCATCTTCTTGGCTTCTAGACTTTTATCTTCAGTGATTGTAATCAGGGTGTTGACCATTGTTAAACAAGATTGACCTTGATTAGTTTCTGTTAAGCTGGAGTCCACATAACAACTATTTTAGTTTCGCAACTCAGTGTGCCCGACTCTCCATGGACATTCTCCTTCAGGCAGGACAATCATGGTAAACTTTTATAAATAGTTTGGTAATATTATGTTTTATGTATCTAATTATACTTTTAGGAATCACCATTTGTGTGTTTTATGGACACAGAATGGATTCAGAAGATAACAATTAAAGGACATGCACCAGAGGGCGCCTCAAGGTGAGTTTTGTCTAAGAACCGTGCTGATCGCATATAATAGTATGATAATCATGGTATACATTGCCTATTATTAACTATTATTATCGTTTTTGGAGAGATGAGAGCAAGACATCAGATCGAGCATAACATCTTGTGCAAAACAAATAGTTGAGAATATTTGGTTGAAATTATTCAGTTAAAATATCACGTGACCTTGCTTAAAATATCTTAAGATAAAAGATCACTCATGAAACAAAACCTCACATCAACCTTTTCATGACACGCAAGGACAGGATTTATCTAGATTTACACGTGGATAAATTGATATCCTGTTCAAATATGATTCATAAACCTCTGGTGTGTGTCTAGCCCATCTTGTATCGAACCAGATGTGAGACCATCCTTGTTTGTTGAACCTATATTTGTTTAATCCCTCCTTTATCAAGATGATTCAGTTTTTATATTACAACATATCAGTCTAGCTCTAAAGTTTTGATAAGTAAAATTCATTGATCATTTATAATTCTGAAATGCTATTTGTTTTGTTTAAGTATGAATTGGGTCATTTCCAACACTTTCCAATTTCAATTTGTCAACTTAGTACATGTATGTGGGAGTCAAGGTTCATATCAAACTGTTTGTAATGAATTATGCTGTTTCTTGTATCTGACTTATTGCAGAAGGTAAATTAATTTGGAATACCCAATCACAAAGCGCAAAAACAAATTTCAATAGTTATACAGAACAATGTATATGAGTTGCAAGCCCCATTTTAACCCCATTTTTAGCATAACTGGAAAAAATGTTGGTAAATTTTGTAAAATTCTAATGAGGCCATCTATACAGAATATTATGTTTGCAAATTTCGAACTGGCTTGCTGATTGCTTGCTGCGAAATGTACCAGTGGAATATTACTTCGAGGTCAATTAGTATTTTTCAAAGGTGTAATTAATGTTTTTTGTTCATGCTGTCCACAAAAAGCATTTGTTTCCAGTTTCCCTCATCAGAATTTCACAGTATATCATCAGTCACCGCACAGTGATGCGTTAATTACACAATATCTTATCATTTCAGATTCTCAATCTTCCTTCAAACTGGAGCTGAGTCTGAACCAGATGAGGTTGCTTTTGTATTTGATGCAAGATTTAACTATGGTCCACACACTAATAGAATTGTTACAAACTGTAAAATAGATGGTGCTTGGCAAACAGAAGAAGATGGCGATTGTCCATTCCCATTTAGCCATGGTGAAAAATTCAAGATTAAGATCATCTGTGACGAAGACTCATTTAAGGTTTGTATTCATTTCTAGAAAAAAATCAGATACTTTTATCTGATGAGCAATCACCTGTACATTTATGTTAGATGAGAAATCAATTGCACATATCAAAAGTCACACATAGGCAATGTATAGGCTTGTTGGCGCACAGCCAAACTTAAAGGAAAAAAAAGTGAAAATGAAACACTTTTCTCTCTGAACATGAAATAATAGTAATCTATGTAATCTACTGTTGAAACACGATGTTCCTTCTGGTCTTTGGGAGATTTTGAGACGGTTATTTATAGTACAATCACAAGTAAAGAAGTCAACTTGTTAGATTTGTTCTGAATGTAATAAGAAATCATTTAGATGGTGCATCACAAAACTACTCTACAGTCTTCTTCATTTACAAGTAGCTCATATTAATTTTGTCCTGACCCATCTATTTGATTTTGATATTGAGTCAGTATCAAAGGTAAAAATTTAAGATAAGCAAAGATCAATGGTAATATATTTTATAGGTAGTAACATCTCTCTATTTTAAAGCCATATACTTAAAAACTTTTGCTGATTTTTCATAACCTTGAAAGATCACAGTCTTTTTATTTCATCAAATATATTTTGCTGACTTGGTAACTTTGAACCGTTAAGCAAAATAAACGGTTTACTATACATGTATCAACATTCTGACACATATATCTTTCTTGTTCAAGACCATTTTGTTATCGATTGTGGCCACTCCCTTTCTTTAGACTAGTACATTTTAGTACTTATTGATCAATTTAATAAATCCACCATCCATTATTGAGATTTGGAAAAGTTTCACGTTTCAAGCTGTCTCTCCCTTGTACATGTTACCAATGTGTGTACTAAACAACACTAAATGTGAAAAATGAATCATCATTTGAAATGACTTTTTTCACTCATATTTTTATTATCTTTTCACTCATATTTTTTAATCAGACAAACAGGAATATAAAATAAGCTAGTTGTTTTCAATATTTTGAATGCAGTACAATAGATTTTAATTTCCTTCTTGAAAACATCTCAATAAATATTTATGATATGACTGCTTTGTTACCATGGCAACCAAGGTGTTTAATTTTGTTACCATGACAACAAATGTGTTTATTGCTAGTTTGCATAACAACCAATATGTATATTTTTCAATATTTTTTCAGGTTAAAGTAAACGGTGAAAACTTCTTAGATTATGAACAGAAACTAAGCAGTAAGACAATAAACTGTCTTAGAATAGAAAATGACGTTGTCTTGGACAAAGTAAAACTTGTTTAATCTGACAGACACATATTGTTTTATACTATATAATCAATTATACATGTATACAGCTTTGGTTTACTCAAAGATTTCATAGATTAAAGTTATATATATTTTGTTTCACCGTTTCTTGTTGAACTATAAGGGCATTGGCTAGTTGCTGTTTATACCATTGGTCTTGTAGGAGCATTGAACATTGTCTAACATGGTCAACGATATATTTACTACAGTTTATATGAAAGTTATAAATCAGCTCAGTTATCGAAACTGATAAACCTTACACAACTAAGTGGTGGTTGGTGAGGCACAAGTTTCATATTTCTAATTCTTTTGACTCAATTTATTCTTGTCAAATCTTAAATGGTCACTTGTGAATCACATTCAACTCTTTTGTGGCATGGGACGGGTTAACATGACAGTATGATTATGAACAACATCTTAACATCAATTTTATGTTGAAAACAACTGAATGGTATATGGTACAAGAGCTATCTATTGCTCAACAAAGTTTATTGTTCAACTGATTTTAGTTTTATCATTGATTGAAGCAATCTTACCTGGCAGCTTATGTAATTGTAAACAAACAAGTAAATTGTTCAAACATTGTATATGCTGTGATATCACTGTATTAATATTGTATACACCAAAATATTTTATCTAAGTAAACTTTAAAATTTATCAATCTGACTTGGTTGTTATTTGCAATAAGAAAGTAATACATAAGGCCAGAACAGAAAATCCTTGATAGTTGTTCCCTGACCTTGTTTTACAATGATGGATTTTCCAAATATTATAGGTTGAATTTGGTTTAAATTTGGCTTAGGTACCAAATGAATATTTTCAGTCAGAGGGGACAACAATCAACGCTTAATTTAATATTGGCCTGATATATTTATTGGTGAAAAAGGGCAGATTAATTAACATTGACACATTGCTCTGAATGGTTAAAGGAGCAGACAAACTTCACGTTGGTTCAAGTTTTTATTCAATACCCATATTATTGTTTTCTTGAGCAAGCAAGTAACCAAATGATTGAAACTTACCATTAGTACTGGGAACCAGAAAAAGTACTTGACCATAATTGATGCACAATGTAATGTTGATATATTGTGCGTAAAGTTTGACCCCGACCTGACCTTTATGCAAGAATTTTTATTACAGTGAATACGAATGTAGTATTAATGCTCGATTACACCTTGGCCGTGAGGATTATGTGTTGAAATTTAACACACAAACATGCTTCTATAATTTTACGATGTTTGTCGAAGTGTAGAATAGGCGTAGTACTGATTTTTGTCGGGATATGTGTAGATAATAATTAGATGCAAATGTGAAAGATCAGATCAGGGTCAATTTTTACGCACAATCCTTGTTGCACAGTTAAGATATTAAACCTGGATCAAAGGAAAACCATTGTCATAGCTATAGTTTAAATCACAGTATGGCAAAATAGTATCAAGCAACCTATTTTCCTACTGAAAGAACCATAACAACAGTCTACAAAATAAGAATATGATAGTGGTTGTCCAAATAGATCATTTTAAGAGCAAGCACTATCTTTCATTTGGAGAAGTTTGGTTGCCCAAAAGGAATTGTTGGTTGCCTCAACTAAAAGGTGGTTGTCCTGGGCAACCGGACACTGTCTAATGTCATAGACTTTTATCATAACATTGAAATGACAATCGAAAGACTCAACTATGCTCAATTGTAAAGACTTCAGAAGCTATGAATTGTGTAGTGGGAAAATCAACTTGCCAATATTTCTGAAGGTACAACTTCAAAGATGTAAGTTTAGCAGACTGTTGTGTAGGAATATACTTGAAGCAATTTTTGTCTCAGGATCAACACGAATGAATTATAACCATTCATTACTCAAAGACTCAAGAAAAAAAAATTTTATGATTGCAAATTCAAGAAATTTCTGTGGAGGACTACTAGCTTTCCTCAACAGCCAACAGCACCAAAATCTACCAAACAAATGCTTTATCTGTATGTATAGTGTCTTTGATCTAATAGGCAGATCAAAACCATGCCAGCTGCCTTTGGCTTCATTTTATTACTTAAGACAATGTTCAAAATTTGTAATCCTACAAATAGTACTGTTTAGTTTATCAAGACATTTCTACCACATTTTTGCACTTATATTTAAAAGTGCATTGCTACATTCTTATAACACATAAGAACTAGAAAAGGAGAAAAAACAAGTAAATCTGTGAGCTAATGCTCACTAGTGATACCCCCGCCAAAATCTAAAAATATGTGACAAACAGGAAGTAGATGAGCAAGGAGCATGAAATCGCTTTACACCACATGGGACTATAGGATGAAGCAATATGCAAAGTTTCAGGCTGCTGCATGGTATAGTTGCTGAGAAAACTGTGACGGAAATTTTGTAACGGACGGACGGACGGACGGACGGACGCACGCACGGACGGACAAGGGTAAAACAGTATACCCCCCTCTTCTTCGAAGCGGGGGTATAACAATCAAATTTAGGATGTTTTTTAAAATCAACAATTTTTATTTTTTGTTTTTTTACAGCCACACTTATTGCACAACTTAAACATAATATTAATATCTGATACATGTCATAAAACATAAAAACACACATGTTAATACATAAAACAAACAAAGATTTCATATCAACTATAGTATCATGTATGTGTATACCCAGGACATATATACAGTGCCCCCTAAAAGTCACTGGACAAAATCATCTATTTAGTACATACCACCTGACATTTACCCAGAAAAATAAGGAATGCGGTCATCTGAGCACATGCCTATCTTTGGTAGGGTTTATCTACTAGTGGTAGGAGGGAGAATGGCCATAGATCAGTAGATTCCAAAACCCAGCATTGATTAGTTTATCAACATATAATTCACAATATGTCACACGAATAAACTTTCATTAAAATAAAATTATCGACATCAAGTCTGATCAGTTATTTTCAAAATTTGTCCAAGAACTTTCGGAGGGTTCTGTATTAAGTTAAATCAAACATATCCAGGTGTATCATACATGCATTAAAGATACATTATCATATAATGTATATAACTGATAAATAGACAGTGTTAAAACCTCACCCTGTAAATAGCAAGGAAAATATTCAATCCTGTCCAACTAAACTGATTTACAAGGTATCATAAATGTTACTTAATAATTCGAGAGTTGCCTGCAAGATTGTAGTAACTTGCTCTTTAACACAATGCACTTACTAGTCTTACAATCAAACATCAATATGCTTGTCACTTCAATGCAAGAGTGACAACTCAAGTGTTCTTATGTAGATCACAGATTTAGTAGAAAATGGTTGTAACTCACTCTTTTCTTAAATTGAGTTACGACCGTTTTCCCCTAAACCCGCGAGATTGATATGGCTGTGGAAATTATTTGAGCTATTCTGGCCAAAAACATGCTGGCTAAGTTAGGTAAAGATCAAATGAAAAATGTGCACTTTTGAAAGCGTACCACACAAGCGAACATCCATCCTGTCATCTTCTTTTTGACAAAGGTAAAAATTGTTTTGGTTAAATAAATACAATTTTCCATCATGGAGAATAAAAATGACATCTTTAAATAGTTAACCAAAATGCATACAACATAACCTGGATACATCATGTCATGCCACAAGCATATGAACTATTTACCATATTACAGGCTACATATATAACATAAAAAAATATTCTAGAGTATATAAATTATTTGGTACGAAAGTATAAATAGTTTGATTTCTTAAAAAAACATGGTTTTAACATGGTCTAAATATTTTACAAAAAAGCTAAACAAGACTGTTTAAAATCATGTGAAACCAGTTTACCCATCAGTATTAATTTCCAAAATATAATCACAAGACAAAATTTGAAAGTAAATATTAAGGTAGAATCCCCTAATACAAAAATATGTAATGGTCCAAAGAAAATTTCTCAGAAAAGAGATATATAATTGTATGTTTTATGTCTAATGTTTTCACCATGTCAATTTTTTTAATTTTAGTAACTATTAGTATTTAATTAAAATTTACACTGTTTTTCATCAAAGGGAGATAATAACTCACTTTTAAGTTCTGATAAATATTTTTAACAGAATATTGTTTTATAAATCTAAACCATGCAATGTGATTAACATACATTGTTACAGTCATTATAAATTAGCAGTATTATGTTTTTTAATCATTGATCATTGTATTCAAACAGATCAACTTCTGTACTTGGCAACATTGGTGTCAGGGGAATACTACCTTAATACTATTATCAAGTTTTTATTATTGTATAAAGTTTTAAACACTTGTGCAAGTAATGTCATTGACATGTTTACATAATAGTAATGAAATATTACACATGGTACTTGATGCACTTATAGAACAGTTATATTTTATTTGTGACAATATAAGTATGCTATGAGTATTTGTCTGTCTATTGTTTTATGCCCCTCTCTTCAAACAATCACAGTCTTACATGGAAGACAGTTTACCTAACCATCAATACTAGGATGAACCAATACTAGACTTCAATCCTCCATAATCATCTGTCTACTTTCTCACATACAGAGCTATAGTCAGAAGCTTGGCTTGAACAAACAAACCTCTATCAGTGATACTGATGCTATTGATAAGTTTTACTCAACTGTCAGTGGCACATACACTAACCCGCCAATTAAGTACTCAATACATGTACATTTATTTGATAGTCCCTCAATTTGATTAAAACCTGATCTAAATTATCCGCTTGCCTACTCGCTAATTCTGATCTGGCTGTTTCGTAATGAGGGTTAAAGGTGACCTTTTATCATTATAACATTCATGATGCAATCAAAATGTAAAGTAACTTGTTTACATCATCTATGTCACACAATTCGAAAAGAGCCATTAAATCACAGCCTGCAAATAACACCACAGTAAAATTAGCTGTTTTAGAAGATTGACAGTCCCTGTACATAAATGTGGGTATGTTCTTAATTGATCATGAGTCAGTACTGTAGTGAGTATTTACATCAGCAACATCAATGAATGTGCTACTGACACTTGAATAAAATTTAAAAATACAGTGATATAAAATTGCTAAATTATGCAAGAAATGAAATGATTTTAGAGAGCACAAATTGCAGGCTTAGCGCAAAACGGCTATAACTCAATTTAAAAAAAGAGTGAGTAATGACTGTTGTGCGCAAAGCCCGCAAAATACAGTGTTCATTTGAATTTAGTTTACGTTCATACTGGTTTTAAATTATTTGTTTAAGGAAACTCAAGTTTTTTTTGTCAGTTTCTTCCTTGTTTTACTGCAGATAATAGATGTAAAAACAATACTTTACAGTTTGTTTGGTTTTAACAGTACATCAACATAAGACTCTATCATTCATATTTAACAGTACTAGAGACATAAATGCATTTCTTTCATCGTGTTTTACAATAAAAATATAGAGTAGTTTAACAAAAAAAATATAAGTGTCACAAGGTGAGAAAAATATGCACCTGCTTAAAAGGCTAGTGCACATTCCCAACTGAGCTATCCAGCCGCTTACATATCCTTATCCAACATGATGTGAACAAGTAAGTAACATGATATGAGTATTAAACTAAAAATGAGAACTAATGTAATACATCACTAAGTATATCTAATATAAAATCTTAAGATTCCATAGCAGTGAAATTATCAAAAGTAAATTTCTATTATAATTTGTGAGCAAAGAAAATAAAATTGATTATAAGCCCTCAAATGTAAAGTACTGATATGGCAAAATTAATATCTATGGCATTAGCATAAAAAAATCATAAAAATAAACAAGTAAATCTGTGAGCTAATGTTCACTAGTGATACCCCCGCAAAAATCTAAAAATATGCGACAAACAGGAAGTAGATGAGCAAGGAGCATGAAATCGCTTTACACCACATGGGACTATGGGATGAAGCAATATGCAAAGTATTAGGCTGCTGCATGGTATAGTTGCTGAGAAAACTGCAACGAAAATTTTGTAACGGACGGACGGACGCACGCACGGACAAGGGTAAAACAGTATACCCCCCTCTTCTTCGAAGCGGGGGTATAATAAGAAAAATGATAATATGGTTTTGATAAAGGCAAACAGTTTTACATGCACCTATGAATACATTACATAGTGTTTTCAGAGTATTATTACATGTCTAATACTGCTTATTTCTATTAGTGATACTGATAATGATCCAGATTATTCAAGATCCATTATTCACTCATAAACCCCAAACACGGTCATTCTCTTAGATCTAATGATGAAACAGTGATTTCGATCCCCAGGCCAAAGCTGGAATTCTTTCTTAAATCTCTCAGTTATTCAGGCCCTCTCGTGTGGAATTCAATTCCTTCACAGTCCGATTCACTGAAGACAATAAAGACAACCTATCTTAGTATCTAAGATGGTTGTACATGTACCCTGGAAGTGTTACATGTAGTTTATCAGCATATGATCCAAACTATGCTTTATTAATAAGCTTTAACTATTATAATAATAGTAGTAAAATTATGCATGTTCAGTTTTAACTAATCTTTTATCATTTCAAGAACGTTTGAAAAGCACCCAATTAGACCAAACCTTAAAGACAAGGAATGAGTTTAATTAAACATTCCTAGGACATAATCTCAGAATGGGTCCTTAGACAATCCTAAATTTGACTAAGGTGGTTTCATCAAAATATCCTAGGATAAAACATATCTTAAGTGCTACTCTTCAATAAATGCACCAAAGAAGGGTAAACAAGAAATGTAATGAGAAAACCACATTAAAGCCGGATTTAAAAACTTAACGCAAAAATTACAAAGGCAAATAATCCATAATAAAGTCAGATAGAGTTGTGGTTACTTTCTAAATCTGTTCATCACATGGTATGTTATCATTGTATGAAGTTTCATAAAGATCTGACAATAAATGGCAGAGATATATGCTTAATTGAAAACTTTAACGAAATGGATAATGACACCGAACGTCCACCTGCCCGCCCACCCGCCTGCTCATGTTTCGCCAAACTATCATCCGAATTAAATCGTTGAAAAATCCGGCTAAAAACATAAAAACCTACAAACTACATAACGATTAACAAGTAAAATCATGATTATTATCTACATTCAGTGATGATATCTAATCATTTTTAATATCTATAAACTATATCTGTAGCCCATATTATCAAAGATCTAAAGACCAATTTCTGTAGCAAAATCTATTCATATAACATAAGTAAATTATCATAAGAATTTTGATTATATGACCTTGTAATCTATAACATGGATATTTACAACACATATAAACATAAAACATATTTGATATGCATTTAATTAGAGTAAAAACATAAATATACAAATAAATAATGATAAAGTATATACCAGTATTATAAGAAGATATATATTTAATTATGCCAGAGTTACCAACAGTAAAGTTCCACAATAAAGATGATCTTGATTATTGCAAAATCATGGTATTTTTTAAGATTGCAAAATGCACAATTTTGCAATTAAGAAAATTGAATTTAATGATCTAAATAGTGGAAATTAACTGTAGTTATAATCTATTAGCAATAATGCCACAGCGATAACTAAGTGTATACTGCCTTCAAGCTACAAAAATTATAACATTTAATTTCAATCAAAAATTGTTATCATAATTAAAATATACTTCAAAACCTTCTCAGACTGAATGAAGAGTGTTTTTTACTAGGTATTGATATGCATGACATATGGCATTTAACATACAATAATATTCATCATTTGTTACCGAAATGAAACTATTATTATGAAATTATTATTTCTTCATTATTATTTACAATAATTATCATTATTCTTGTTGTTTCTTATTAACCTTTTATTATCATTAATTATCATCATTTCCCCCCTTCATTATTATAATTATTATTTCTTTTTTCATTATTAGTTCTTTATTATCATTATTTATTAATTATCATTATTATTATTTCTTTATTATTATAATTATTTCTTTATTATCATAATTTTTATTATTATTTCTTTATTATTAGTATTATCATTTCTTTAGTATTATTATAATAATGTTTTTAGAATTATTATTTATAGTTACTAAAGAGAAATGCTGGCCTCAAATATACGGTAACTCTTGTAAGTACAATAATACAGGCAAGTTTGTTCATAACGATAAAACCCTGATTTCAACTATGTTGGGCACAGAGTATATTGAACACTAACTATACATTTATTGCACACATCAGATACATTAAAACATTATAACAAAGATATATGCATGTACATGTATACAAATTGGTCCCTTAAATTATACATCCCATGAAATATGTAATGGAATAAGCATAATTATGGCTTCACACACTGTAAGTACAGAAAACATTCTACTGGCAACAAGTCCTGCATATCTGTTTATGTTATAACATGACAATACATATGTACATAATTATACACCATGTAATTGATTAAAGGTTTAAATATTTACCCTGGAATATAAAATCCCTTAGCATTCAACAATTTGATCAAGTTTGTTTGTTTGGGTTTTACCGCGCACCAGCACAGAAAGGTTATATAGCGCTGCAACAATTTGATCAAACTGCCATAGTCAAAATATATTAACCTGCTGTTGTGAATATATTACACATTGCATAAATACAATACAAGAAAAAATTGGCTCTCCAAGACATATTCTTCAAAAAGTCACGCTATAAATGTATAAATCTTTTCAAAGAGGGGTTGACTACCAGACTGTCTCTATACAATAGAAGTCAATTTGTTTAGAATGTACAATCAGCACTGTATTAAAGAAAACATTCTCCTAGGTAACTAGGTTAGACAAGGGTTTTAATATATAAATACACAGCAAAGGGCCTGATGGCACTGATCATCCCTCAATAAATTTTGCCTTTGAACTTAAGCTCTCTGGGCAATATTCATTCAAGCAGACTTATAATTGCCTTTAGGTCCTCCTTTGTCTTGTATTGACCTTTAAAGATTCAATAATAAACATCTTATCGAGGACTGAATGATACACTATTGTTACTTTCTTTCTTTTCAAATAGACTTACAACAGTGATTCATTTAGTCCTCGATATCAAATTTGTTGTAAAGCATTACAACATTGAAGTATAACTTCACAAACAAGTAAATCTGTGAGCTAATGCTCACTAGTGATACCCCCGCAAAAATCTAAAAATATGCGACAAACAGGAAGTAGATGAGCAAGGAGCATGAAATCGCTTTACACCACATGGGACAATAGGATGAAGCAATATGCAAAGTATTAGGCTGCTGCATGTTATAGTTGCTGAGAAAACTGCGACGGAAATTTTGTAACGAACGGACGCACGGACGGACAAGGGTAAAACAGTATACCCCCCTCTTCTTCGAAGCGGGGGTATAATTACCATGTAAAAAAGAAAGATATGCACCAATCAAAAATACCTGTTAAGTGTATACATGTATAAAAAAATTTGAATTTGAACATAAGTTTCAAAGACAGCAGCAGTAATTTTTAATACTTAAACAACCAAGATATGAGGTTATAAACTCACGAAAAACAAACTCAAAGCTTAAACCTAATTTCAAACCTAGTATTGTATTTCATTCAGATATATACATTTCCCAAAATGAGGTCTTACATGCTAGTGCATGTACCTTTCAGAGATTGAAATTATGTTATCTTGCAACCTCTTTGCCCCATTTTTCTGTACTAAAAGACTCTGATTTAAAAATGAAATTGTTAATAATGAAATATCTTGTTTATCAGATTGGTTTCAGCAAATTTCTTAGTAGCCTAATAAGAACCAACCCTGTTAAGAGTTAAACATACTTCCTATACAGCAAGCCTTTTAATATTACAACTCCACTCAATGCTAGCACTATAAAAAAACCCTAGCAATCCTAATAAAAAATATGTAAGTACAGAAAATTAGAAAAATGCCAATAAGTGGCTCATAATAATGCAACAACAAATTTTGTCTGTATACAGGTTGGCGATCTACAATCTCGGACGTCCAACAAATCCGGACACCCGCGTAGATGCTTTATTTTGTTGTTTACTTTGATCATTTGTTGTCGATCACTCGAGTGCTTGATTTTGTAACAGCCGGTACCAACAAAGTCACCACTATGTAAGTATGATTGTTGAAAATACAATATTTACATTTGCGTGTCATTTGACGTGTTTCCTGTTCGCGGGGGAAGTTACATGTAATGCATTGCGCATGTGCAATTATTTTACAGAGGCCCGGACAATTAAAATGGGGTCAAGTGCAAGAACATTTAAGTAAAATGTTTAATCAATTGATGTTTGACAGTAAAATGTCAATTATCTTATAAATTTCAACTTTAATGAATATTGACGGACCGTCCGGACACATGGTACAGTTTGAAGCAAAATTAACACAATTTGACCCTATGCCAGGGACTCAAAACATGTGTTCTATATTTAGAAAGTAGAAAAACCGATGACATTAGAGAAACCTTGAACCTTACTTCTTCCAGGTAAAAAATCTAGCGTGTGGTATAAACAGTTATAAAGTTATTGAAAAAAAAGTTATAAAAACGTCCGGTTGTAGGATGCCAACCTGTACATATAATTTTTCTAGATAAAAAATTGACGTAATAACTTCATTGATGGGTCAGAGCAAAACAGGTCTTACTTTATGTAAATAAAGACGGATGTAGACCAGTTTTGTGCTGAACTTATCTGTATGTATCATTTATAACAAACATAGATTAGAAAACAATCTTAGAAGTACACACATGTAAAGTAATAAAATAATCTTAACAATTCTGAGTATAAATAAATGCAGAGTTAATTCTATAACAATACTTGGTGCATGAACACTTGGACCATTAATACAAACTATACTTATAACTAATATATCACAGACTTAGTGCAAAACAGTCGTAACTCAAAATGTGTAACAAGCATTTTGCGCTAAGTCCACAATGTACTACACTATGTGATTTTAAGTGAGTTTAGTGAAGAGCTTTAGCTAACAAACATAACTAATGGCTTAACAAAGTGCTTTACAAACATAGTCTTTCATAGTCAACTACTTTCTTATTTAGCCACTTACACTAAAGCATAATGGTCAGTCATTGATAATAGTTTTGCATAAATGTAGATGTTGATGAAAAATCCACACTACTATGTGAACTATTCAAATACATAATATACACATGTAGTATGAACATAATATATCCATTGTGAATTTACTTGAGAAATAATTCTTCATGCAGTACTATCTATGCAGGGTTGAAGATGTGTAAGGGCCGGTGACCAAACTCCTAAATTAAATTGTTTGTTTAACAAAGTAATCTGATAAGCCCATTATCTGTGCCAAGTAACAAAGTTCTATTTAATGGTAAAATTTCCATACTAGTTAATACACCTTTAAACACTTCTGATCGTAGTTTAGTTGAAGTAAAATTGGCCTGAAATTTACAAATGGAAATATCATGTTAAAATCTTACTTTCAAATAGGTCAAAGGTCATAGCTCTTGGTACCCAGTTAATTTTGCCAGTTTATTCAACTCATCCAAGCTACCATGACAATGAACATTCCAACAGGAATTGATAATATTGGATGAAAGCAGTTAAGACTTAAAGAGCAGTGGTGCTTTTCACAAAAATTCTTACGAAAAAAATCTTCGTAAGTCAGTTTCATATAATTAGCACTTCAAAGTCAGACGGATAATAAGCATAACTATGATATGATAATCAAAAGGTATACACTATTCTACACAATTCTATAATATTTAGAATTGATAAGCCGAAAAATGAGCGTATTATTAGGGTTTCTTGCTTTTGACTTACGAAGATTTTTTCGTAAGAATTTTTGTGAAAAGCACCAAAGACATATAAGATGCCAGCATGTCCAGTAAATCAGCTTTGGAATGTATATAAAAAACACAAACTACATGTATATGAATGTTCTCAATCCAATGTTTAGTTTCAACTTTAAAATTCCAATGATCTATCAAGGTTAACAAAACCCTACATTATTGATTAAATAAACTTAACATTTATATTTAAATAAATCTTAATCAATCTTGATATAGGCCGATTAATTCTTAGTGCAAACAAGAACTCTGAACACCCTGGGACTGACTTCCAGATAAAATCTAAAATATTCAAAACAAAAAGGTCCTGAGGACCCAGGACCACTCACCTAAGAACTTGATTCTAAGGTCATCTGAAACAGTATGGAAATTAAGACCCGTAGGGTGGGTCAATTTTGACCCCAGGAGCATAATTTGACAGCCTTTGAGGAGAACTTACAGGTGATTCATGTGATACCTCATGCCAACTTAAAATAGGTTTATGGCATTTGACAAGAGGACTTTTGAAAAATTGTTGACAACGGATGCATGCACAGACACACTTAAGTACACTATCTATACTCCTCCTCCAAATACCTAACCTTGAGCATTTTGTTTTCAGCTGCACTAATGAGCTCAAGGAAATCATTAAAAATTTAAAGGTAGCAGTATTTCTCACAGAACTTTTTGTACTTGTGTATAATAAACTTACCTGTTGATCAACTGATGTATGTACACCAATCTTATTGTTGGTTGTAGCACTAACTATCTGGTTTTTATAAAATCTTACACAATGTACAGGCTCTGTATGACCTGTAAAAATTATAGAAATATAAACATATAAGAGGAATTGTCAAACATACTGGTTTTCCTGTCATGTATAGGAGAAACAAATGGTATCTTTCAACTTCTCATTTAAAATGGAAATAACTATGTAAAAATTTATCGAATTTCCAAACACCAATAGTATATACCAGGGAACATAAAGATGAAACTTCTGTGAAAGTATAGCTGAAATCTCTTGATAAATGTAGGAGAAAATGCACACAGTAAAACTGTTAATAAACCAGAAGTCACCCATCAGTAAAACCAATTAGCTGGACACCATCAACCTCTTACTTAAACATAAAAGAATTCTTGACATCAACAAATAAAACTGCAGCAACAAATTCATACATGATAGTAATTATATATTACAATAAATTGTAACCAACCTTTAAATGAACAAATCTCATTTGATGTTTCTACACTCCACAGTTTCATATTTAAATCAAATGATGTTGATAAAAATGTAGTTCTGTTAAATGCTCTAAGCTGTAACAAAATCAGACAACTCTAAAATAAAGTCAACAATAAAATATCCAAATGTATGCATCAGAACAGCAAAAACAACCCATTTAATTTCTGATAACATGCCACCATGGTGCCCCAAGAACTAAACCAATAATTGCTCCCTGGAATGTTACCAACATACAATATATATACAGCAGTATTAAGCAGTATGCTTAATTTGATACCTGCAATCAATGTTGATTTTGTTCGGGCCAATGAAAAAAGTAAGAATAAAAAAGTAAGAATAATGTACATAGTCTATATCAAAGTTTGCATATATCCAAATACAACAGAATACGAGTACATTTATTAGATTGATAATGAAACAAGTTATTACAACTTAGATTTAATCACTTTCAAGTCCGCTTCTCCGTCCTCTAGTTCTAAGCAAGCAGGATAAAATTTCTACTCATGAAAACAATGGGGTAGGTTTAGGCTTGTATTCGAAACCAAGGCAAGGCTGGCAATCCAATGATTACCAGTCTAACCTCTTCACTAATTGGCCACGTCTGCTACATATACGTACATGAGTATACATGCATTGACTTTTGCACCTAATTGGGATGTATCCTGCCTTTTTACAATTGAATAAAATATTCACAAAATATTGCCAAATCTCCACAACCAACAAAGTTTCTTTTTGGAGCATGAAGTGCAACTGTAGCTATTCACATCACTGCCTGTTTGTAGCAAGCTTATGACGTTTCTTGAAGTACTTATACGTATGAGAGCCAAGCAATTTAATGAGATATTTAATGGTTTGAATAATTGCCTCCTAAATACTTTTTACACAATTTGAAAGATTAAAAAACTAACAATTTACAGTTAGAAAATCAGAGACTGTAGCTAACAATGTAAAAAACTGTCTGACCTGTAGTATTTCACTATCATGAGCCTTCCATGATCCCAGTAATAAACCAGTATGTAGATTCATTACAGCTATAACACCTGATGAGAACCCTACAGCTACCCATGTGTTATCTGGACTGGTTGTTATACATCGTATTAAACCTAATAATGAGATAAAAGATTGACTTTATAGAATATTAACTGTAAGTAAATATAAATTATGGTCATATATGGTCATACTTATTAATGGAGGAAAATCAACACCTGTGTCTTATTTTCATGTGACACTAGATTAAAAATCCTCAGTGTAGCCCCCCCCCCCCTCACTACCCAGTTGGGATCTTTATGAAACTCTTCATTTTCACATACATAAGGTTTTTAACGTAAACTTGTTTCGAATTTTATATCAACACTATAGAAACAAACTCACCATGATTTCCTATAATAGATTTATACTCATGTGCATATCTAGCTGTTCTCATATCTAAAAATCTGAAAATATACCGGTACAAGGAGTCAAATAGTATTTCATATTTCAAAACAAGTATCAGAGGATAACAAAGCTCTGAAGGAAGGAGCTATATTCTTAAGCAATAAGTTATTCAACATAACATTATTATATAATGCCTCTAGGTGCAAGCACTCTCAAATTCTCAGTTTTGTGTCAAGTTTTGATATTCATGATTTAATCATGATTAAATAATTAATCATTTAATCACTAGGGCCCAAAATTTATGAAGGGCATCCATGGTCCATGAATAATGTACCTGACAAGCTACCATAACTCTATGTGCTATCTCTATGATTGTAGGGATTTAAATTATCATCCAGCAAACATTTGGTGGCTTTCAGTACAAGAGTTCTGAAATATTCATCCAGACAAAGTCTCAATATTCAGTTCAAAGAACCATTAGCTTTGTCACTTTTTCCACTAATTCAGTAGGGGTTCATCCATTGCCCATTGGTTAACACTACTTGAGTTTTGATGATTCTAAATGTTAAATGTTGGGACTAAACACCACTTACCTCAGAGTACATTCTTGTGTTGCCGTGACAACCACTGTACTAGGACTAGATAAAGGTGTTAATGCTATAACTGGACTGTATTGACTGGACTCTAGTTTACGTAATGTATCACCAGTAAATGGATCCCATACCTGTTCATAAACAAGAATTAGATAAGTAAGAAGTCATCAAGTGATCAATCAAAGAGGGATACATTGTATTTCAAACAGAATGGTTACATGTATGTAATGAATTATGCTTTCCACCTACTCACAGTCCCAAGATAGGCTAGATCTAAGGATGGAGTAATTTAACCTGTGGCCTCATTTTTTATGTTTCTTTTTCAACAATCAAATCATAGAAGATGAAAAGGTCATTTAACCATTGTCTCTTGCCTACTTTCTAACATATAGAGACATGATAGGAAGCAGGCATACAGATTTGCCATTTTTGTTGAGATACTAATTTGGCACCTATCTGGCTGATTTCAGTAGCCCAGCTATGAAATAAGGAGCTCAGTCATATCATGAAAACTACAAGAATAGCAGAGCTGAACAGTTTAATAAAGACATTAAATTTGCCAATTGCCTTGTGCTCTTCTAATATAATTTCAGTTCACTAAGATGACCATGTACTTGCAATGGGTGAGTGGAAATTTGTATAACTGTAGTAGCTGGGCTTGAAACCTGGATCAGGGATTTAAAATCACTCAATCATATAGACTGGTTCCTTGTGTTAGAATATTATAATAAACTCTTACTCGAAAGTAAAAGGAAACAAATTTGAATGTGATTGGACTATCTTATCAGTAAATGTTACTTGCGTCCATCTAGGCACTATACTCGTGTTCTTCATTATACAACCTGGTCTACACTCTGTACCAACAGATTTAAATTGAGCCTTAATGAGAGGTATCTCATACACTGCCATCAGGGACACAAGGTAAATACAAGGTAAAACTATTGTATCAAAGATATAACTTACATGAACAGTACTATCACAAGATGCTACAAGTCTTAAATTCTCTAAATATGCTACAGAAAATACAGATTTCTTATGTTGCTCATATGACCATTGACATCTTGATCTGCAATATAAAATAAGAACAATCATACATTAGAACCTCTGAACAAAGACAGATCACAGATTTTATATTACAGTAGCAGTAATCCAGTAGGTATGGTGTATGTTTATGGGTCACAAAGCCACTATCTTAACTTCGCCAATGGCACTCTTAATTTCATAGAGCAGGGACTTTACCAATGATTGCTTTTCCTACCCCAACATGAAGAGTTAATAATTCTGTATAGCCAATATGACGGCTGAACTTTCTTTAAATTTTAGGTCCACATAAAAAACCAGTCCTGATAATTATATACATTTGTAATAACATATTGTAATCATTTTATTAAGTATTTAAGTCAGTTAAGTTTTTAAATTTCATAAATCTGTATCATGTAAATTTGGAAATTTTCCAGCTAAATATCTTTTTTTGAAAGTCAAACTAATTTTGAAAAATACTCACAAAATGTCAATATTACATACCTGCCTGAACCATCACTAAAACTATTAAGTGACCATAATTTAACAGTTTTATCTTTACTAGCACTTATAAACGAATTCTCATTATCTAAACATGATATAGAACGTATACTGTTAGCATGTCCTGAAAGTATATAACAAACATCATCTTAGCTGAAACCAAACTATTTAGTTTTTAACAAAAAGAAAAACAAAAAAAATTGCAGAGAACAACATAAGGATATAAAAGTGATAGTCTAAACAGGTCATTAACAGTAAGCACTATATCTTGTTTGTAAATCTTTGACTGCCCCAAAAACACACTTGCTTCCTGATATAGAAGATAAAACAAATGTTCTGCAAGTTCGAGCATTATACATCCAAAGGACTGCTCCAGGTCACTGTGACCTTGACCTTTAACCCACTGACCCCAAAATCAATTGGGGTCATCTATGGGTCATGGTCAACTAAGACACCAATCATTGTGCTCTGAAGCATAAAAGGTTTCAAGTTATTTATAATTGAGATTATTGTTTAAGAAAGGGTCTGGGTGTTATCCCCTGCAAATGTTTCATTTTTTGCAATTAGGTAGCAATTTTAAGGTTGGACGTCTACAAACATTCTTAAACTCACCTAAGTAAAAAAGACCTTACAAACAAAACTGCAGTACAAAATAACATGCATGTATAAATTTCAACAGAAAACTGGTCTTAGAATTACATACCTTGAAATGTCTGTAACTTAATCTGTTTAAAATTAAACAAGGTATCTCTTTCATTTAAACCTGAAAAAGAAAACAATATGTGTGAATTTGATTGGCATAAGCTTGTCAATGGGAGGACCGTAAAGATAATTTAGTGTGGCAAAAGTGACATAGACTAGTCTTCTTTTAAAACAGTGCAGATTTGACATTGATGAAGAGAAACATGTGAAAATATTAATGATAAAATTTCTACTATGAGAAAACAGCAATGTTGTTGCCACCAGTATAAAGTCAGGCCAGCCTACTTTTTTAAACAGCATGGTCAGGGCAGGCTCAACAATGGTGGCTGCTCATCTGTATAATGCAAACTTAGATCTACCGTGAATTGATGATGGAAAGCTCCATGTTTACGACAAGACAGGTTCATTATCATAATTCTACAGTTTAAGGGCTAAGCAAGACAAAACTTTTCAAATCCTATACATCTTCAATAAATACATTATCATAATACTAGCTTCACATCTTCAATACATATAGTTCTAATACTAACCTAATTCATGTTCCCAGTATGCTAACCAGTTACCTTTTAAATGTCTTTGTTGATTATGATTGATATCATTACTGTAAATATATTAAATGCATGTACATCAAACAATTATCACACATCAATCACATAGGCCTTTTAACACAATATCCATCATTATATAATCTACAGTACATCACAAAAAAAATTATTTTCATTCTTATGCAACCCTAATACAGACATTAAGAAAAATACAAAGAATTTATCATGGCGTAAACATATCATCATGTTGTCTAAAAATTCCATGGTAAATTGCAGATTATATATTATTTAAGAGAAGATATAGTTCTTTTCATATAGAACTTATATAATTACCATCAATTATTTACTAAAACACATCTTTGAGCATGGAACGTTGGCAGCGTATTAGCAAGTTTAGCAATATTAACTCAACAACATAATTTAGTTTTCAGCAAAGAGTTCATTCTCAATTATCATATCATCCGACACAAATTAAACCAACTTACCATCTTGTATCATCAGGATCTATTCTAAGTATTCCTTTATGTTGAAATTGTTGACTCATCTGTATATCAGGTATAAATTGTTCTTCTTCATCAGCTTGTAAACATATTCTATTTCCTACAATAGCTACATTACTTCCTATATCACCATTCTCTTTTCTTTCCTCTTTCTTCTCCTTTATAGGTACACTAGCAACTGCTGAAAGGTTCAAAGGTTAAAGGTCAGATTATGAGGTAAATCTTCAAAGATCAAGTAACTAACTGAAAGGTCGAATGTCAGATTTAAGAAATAACTTACAGTTGTCTATATTTTGTTGTCTAATAAAATATAGGCACGAGTTGTGATGCGCGTATGATTAAATCACGAGTGCTTTAGCACGAGTGATTTAATAAGCGCATCAAACGAATGCCTATATTTTATTAGACAACAAAATATAGACAACTGTAAGTTATTTCGATTCTAACATTGTAAAATACATCCGTAAAAACGATATATTTATAGAACTATTTTTAACTGTCAGAAATGCCATGCAGTTGAAATCCACCCCAGTACAAAGACCGAAAATAGCATTTATTTACACAATTCTCACAGATAGGTGTTTCTTATTCCGAACAAAAAATATTAAAATCTTAATTATAGAATAGAAACCAAATTGTAAAAGTCAACCCTAATAAACTCGGGCGCCATTTTCGGCTTTGCGCATTTAACGTAGGGAGTAAAATTTCAACAGCTGTCACGAGCTATATTTTGTTGAATAATAAAGCATAGATGACGTCACATTAAATAAAGAGTGTAAACGCACGTGCCTATGTTAGAATATAATATAAACGTTCAAAGTTTAAGTCATGATTTGAAAGATCTACTATTAATAGTCCAATTTCTTATCAATAAAATTGAAAGATAACTTTTTCACCCAAAAGGTCAACACAATATTAGAAAGATCAATATAATTGAACAGCTTTCAGTTTTATATTAATAAAAATTTAGATAAAATGTTATAATTACAGACCACATTATTATATAATATACCATATTTGTATAGAGCTCTTTTCATAAGGAAAATATGTTCAAAATAGGGCTGCGGTGAGTATCCGAGTACTCCGATATTAGCGATTTCCACCAGAAAATCAAGTACGAATATTCGTCATGTCCGAAATCGTCAAATCGAGATCTAGTTTTGGAAAACAATGAAAGAACATTTTAAGCTTAATTAAAACTGAAAACAAGTTGCATTACTAATGAAAATTATGTAGGGACCGAATTATCTTGTGTCAAAATTTCGATTGATACACATTTGAACAAAAAAATTATCACTGAAAATGCCCATAAAACGTCAGATAGTAATGGTTTCCCATATAGTAAAAGCTTCTGTATTTTTTCACTTATTTTGTTATAACATGAATTCAAGTATGACTTTCCATTAACATGTGATGCGTGGATCCAATTGTGAATCGCTACAAATGAATCATGGTTCGGATCGGATCGCCACTTGATCAACGATACTCGGCCCTAGTTCAAAAGGACTTTATGGTATACATACCAGTATCAGGTTCAGCATTCTCGGTATATAAAGCTTTATCATATTGAGCACATAGTTTTCTGATAAGATCATCATTAGTTAAATATTCTTCCATGTGATGACTGTAATATATTATATAGTAAGTTATTAACAATAAAAGTTGTAAGGGACAATATGGGTCAAAGACTTCACTCATACATGAAGACACACAACAGATAGAGCCCACTCTGCTTACTCATGTAAACTCATGTCAAAATAGATGAAGGGAATCTGTTACAATTAAATTAAAAGATGTTAAAATATAAAAAGTTAACTTTTCAATTTTACTTAAACTACATGTTTTAATCAAGCAACTGAGTTTCTTTATTGTTTTCTCAACTAGAAAAAAAAATGCTTTGCTATTACTCATATTCTGTATGAAATGGTAAATGCCAGTACTACTTTTATCAAATTTGAAGTAAAGTAAGTAAAGCATGTTGTTTATGCCATATTTTAACCATTTACTTTTTTTTATAATATTTTTTTTTTTAACGTCGCATTCAACACATATAATATTATAGGTCATATACACGACCGCCAGCTCTTCCTACTATAGATTTCCTGGACACTTTTTTCTATTACCAGTACTAACTTACCCTACCATGAGGCCGACAACTCATGTATAGGGTATGACCTGCCGCGACCAGGTTTCGAACCCGTGATCTCCGGATTCGAAGTCAGACGTGCTAACCACTATGCCACGGCTGCGGCTTTAACCATTTACACTTATCAGTCAGTTGTCCTACTCATAGTACCTGGACAGGCACACTTACGTAAGGAAACAAATTTTACCTTCCAAACACTGAGGTAAGTGGTATATATGCTGCCAGTGCTAATTCAGGATTATATGTTTGTTGAAATTCTGATAATAATATCTCTTCTGAGGCTGGTCTAGATTCTGTTTCATCTGAAATATTATACCAAGACAAATTGATTTCTTCTCACAAAATAAACTGTAATATAGTCATGAGTGACAATTTCGCTGCAAAACTACTAATGAAAGAACATGCAGAATATGTAAAAAGTGCTTGTGCAAACATCTGCAGTCTTCCAATAAATGTTGATTCAGAGGGAGGTCTATTCTCTTTATCAATTGTTATCAACTATAAGATTTTTCAAGCTGCAATGGTCTATGCAACAAAGCATGGTAGCTAATTTAACTATTTCGGCACAGAAAGGAGAAAAAAGGGACAGGGAGGAGAGAAAAGGGCAGAGTGCACTAAAGTTGATGTTGAAAAATAACTATTTCCACAGAGGGTTGATGTTCAAAAGTAACTATTAAGGCCTAGAGAGGAGCGAAAAAGCTTGAAGGGGAGAAAAAGGGCAAGATGCAGCACCCTGCTACTCTATACTAACCTCTGTCATCAACCATGTTGATATCAGCTAAACTATAACTAGATTTAGTAGTTCTATATTTCTTTAGATAATCTGATGGGTGGGGTGATGTACTTAAATTAACCGGAGATCCAATCGTATATTGATTAGTTACTTGATCTATCTTTATATGAAAGAAGGATTCATCTGTTGATATAGAATCTGAAAGTAAATAGATCAGGTAAATTGTTAATTGTGTTGGTTACAGAAAAAAACAAGTAAATCTGTGAGCTAATGCTCACTAGTGATACCCCCGCCAAAATCTAAAAATATGCGACAAACACTAAGTAGATGAGCAAGGAGCATGAAATCGCTTTACACCACATGGGACTATGGGATGAAGCAATATGCAAAGTATTAGGCTGCTGCATGTTATAGTTGCTGACAAAACTGCGAAGGAAATTTTGTAACGGACGAACGCACGGACGCACGGACAAGGGTAAAACAGTATACCCCCCTCTTTTTCGAAGCGGGGGTATAATGATGGCAACAAACTTAAACTACTTCATTTGATTAAACGCCTATTTCTATATAACATATTCAATGGCATTGTACAAAAAGATTAATAATAACAATAAAAAAATAAGTAAAAACCCTCCACCATAAATATATACAATAACATAAAACAAAATAAAATTTATCACACATGATGTTATATAGTGTGATTGTCCATTTTGTTTTTCATATATCAAGTGTATAGGACCTACATTAATCTTAGTCCATGATTCGACTTTATTTTTACATTTGTGTTTATTAATTTGATATTGAAAGTTGTTGTCCTGAACAGTATAACATGATGCTACTGTAAACCAGACTTGTCCTGAACATTGTAACATAACGCCACTGTTAACCAGACAATTCCCTAAAGGTGTCGAAACATCACCTTTAAAGGGCCCTTAATACATCCCCAAGGTCTTGAAACATCACCTTTAAAGGGCCCTTAATACATCCCCAAAGGTGTCGAAACATCACCTTTAAAGAGCCCTTAACTATAATAAAGCATTACACAACTATACCCCAACAGTTTACAACTACATTCATTACAAGTAAATTTCACAATGGGTTGTGACTAACACTGTGAGCACTGTAAAAATATTAAATACATATCTAAGCTAACTTATGTTCTTAAGTTCATTAAGTAACCCTTAAAGTATTAATAAGTTATTGAACAGACAAGTGTGTCTTGCAGGGGATTGAATCTCAAGAGCTTTTATAATTTAAATATTTTCATAAGTCTGAACTTCCATTTTCTCTTTCATTCTATTCCTTTTTGCAATACAACCATTTTGATGTACTATAACAGTGCCACTGGAGTGTTTATCATAAAGAAGATCGATTTACAGTACATAAACAATAATGTTAACAAATAAGTGTCCTTGTGATTCATAATTAGAAATTCTGACCATTGGCCAAACAATTATCAGTACAATGAAATGTATCCATGTATAAAAGTCAGTATCATTATCAATATTGTAGGATTATTGAGAAAGAGAAGATAGTGAAATTTACCCAGAAAATTTCAATATTCCAAAATTTCAATTAATCACAATAAACCATTCCATATTGTCTGTTTTTCTCAACTGTCAAAGCATAAAAAAATTCCAAGTTTAATCCTCAAGTTAAAATGTTTGTCGTCTAACAATCCCGATAATGGGATCATTTGTTTTAAGATCGTGTAAAGCAGAAGAATTACCCCTGCTTGCTGAGTCAACATCACCTTCATTGTAGTATAAGAGAACTTATCCAGTCACCATGAAATAGTTCTAATTTATTACCTAATGCTCTATATAAATGTCAATTTGCTATTTTTAACTGTTTTTCAACTATTCTGAGTGAAACCGGATTAAACCTGTTATGTTTTACTGCGCAACGCCACTGCGCATGAAACAGTTTTGACTGTTGCCCTCGCATGCGAACTGTTTCCCTCACGTGCGAACTGTTTCATAGAGTGCAGTGCCAAGGGAAGTAACCGCATTAAAAAAACTCCAAGTGTCCAATGAGCGAGATCATTGCAAGCGTCTTTAGAGTTACCAAACGAAAAGTAGAAAATAGTTAATTCTGTTGAAAATATCTACGATATGTCGTAGTTTGAAGACATTGAAGAGAGGGATCTCGAACTTTTGCTGAGAATCGGGGCTCGCTAAGCACACGTAATGTCATCCGCTTCTGAAACTATCTTTATTGCCATGTTATATCTGTACTTGGCTACTTGCATTAGGTAATAAAACACTTATTGCATGGATGTTTGGGGAACAGTCAAAACTATTATCCCTCGGTATCAGGGACAACATTAAGAACTGTTGCCCTCGGCCTAACGGCCTCGGGCAACAGTTCTTAAGTTGTCCCTGATACCTCGGGAAAATAGTTTTGACTGTTCCCCAAACACCCATGAAATAAGTGTACATTGATACTAGAATTCATGTTTTTTATATTATATATACTGAATGCAACAGTGCAGTAAAAAGTTATCTTACATATTATTGCTGAAGAGCATGCAACACAGTTTGAATCCTATTGTTCTGTACACATGCAATAGTGTTTCAACTTTGTTTACACGGATACATACAGCACAGACAAAGTTTTTCAGCCGAAAAAACCCCATTAGTTTGAGTTTCCAAATCAAGTCTATTACATTTGACAGTTGAGAAAACACAGACTAATCGTACCTTTGTTCATACCATCAGCTAGATCAGTAGAACTTCCACTTGTAGGTAAACTGTCACCATGGCGACCACCTCTAGCATACACATGTTCAAATGGTTTAAAAAATAACTGTAGTATATCCGTCATATGTCCTCTAGTCAACTCAAAGCCAAGTCTTAGACCAATGATATAGAGGACATCAATTATTTTATATAATATAACACTTCTCACAACACTACCACTTGGAAATGTTGCTGTCATTGATGATACAAGTCTTAACATGGGTTTTAATGCTTCAAATATCACTGACTCCTGAAATATATGGAGATTATTATATACGTACAGTCTATGTAATAAGAGGGTGTAGGCTGCCCCGGACAATTACCTTTTTGCTCCGCAACCAATAATTTCTTTGGGCAACCAAAAATCAACAAACTAGATATAGCGCTAGCTACTTATATGACCTGTATGGACAACCACTTTCATATCCTGAATAAGACTGAATGAACTGACTATTTATTATATTGGATTTTACATGGTTGTTCAACATTCTCACAGCTTAGGTACAGCAGTTGACTCACCTAACCAGCATGCAATTATACTTTTACCAATACAAGCTTACACTTCCATAAAGTACAAACAACTTCTCTCTCTAAAGAGAAAATGTAATATTCTATATTGAATCTTCATACATAATCCAGCAAAAACCAGGACCACAAGATTTAAAATCATACCCTCCTACACTGTGCCATAATTACAGCTTTACAGTCAAACCAATGTTTGATAGCCTGACAAGGGAAGTACAAATAATGGCTGCTTAAGACAGGTAGCTGATTATTTCAGATGAAAAACAGAACCGAGGTAGGCAGGAAAGGTGAAAACGAAGTGATTCAAGAACAGTACATTTTAAAAAAGCAGCAAAAGAACAATTATGAGTGTTGTATATAAGTTCAATCTCCATAAACAGAGATCCTGTAGAGCGTTGTCGTACAGGATCTCTACTTAGTCAATGCAAGGTCACGTCAAGATGAACTTTGTGTCGACCAATCAATGCGTAGCTTTCATCCAGACAAAAACACTATTTATCACATTTTGATTTCGTAATTTCTATTTTTAGACCTATGTTTGCATGCTTATTTAACAGCGGTATTATTCACAGTCTGCAATTGGGTGGCTCATTTCAAATTGCGTGACGTAGGTGATGTAAACAAGTTACGTATAATAACAATTTCGTCATGAATATTATGAGAAAAGGTCACCTGAACGTGACCTTCGTTTGGAAAAGGCCTGATCTAAATTAGCGAGTATGCGAGCGGTAAAATTTTAGATCGGGTTTTAATCAGATTGATATAAGTTGAACATCAAAAATTATAGACTTACCTTTAATGTATCATAGAATGTTTTATCAGATAATAAAGGCATTACATGTCTTAATAATACTACAGCTGCTACAAGTCCTGATTCAGCTCTGATAGTTAACCTCTTTCTAGCTACATGAATCTGTAATAGTAATATACATAGAATTTACAATAATACTACAGAACACATATGATTTATATGGATAATAAAAATGTAGCTAATTCAAGCAAAACGAAAACCACCAATGCAAAAGTTTGCAAGAGCATTGGAAAATGGGCAAAACGATTAAAAAGTCTGAATTATTCAGAAGATATTGTCTCCTTTGTGCCAATGAAATTCTGTTTTTCACTAAAGAACAATTGGTGTACATAGGAAATCCCTGATTACAGCAGGTTCTCTGTTCATTGAGACACTTCCTACATTGCCCTGAATACCTTTATAGGCAATTAAAATCATGTAGCCATCTCAGCTTTTTGTTTACTTGATGCAATTGGCCTCTCAGTGATTATCCCAGCTAGCAATAACATAGTATTATCAGAGAAGACAGAACAATTGATTTCAAGATTTATTTATATTTACTCATAACTTGTCTGTTACAATTTGCCTTCTGAGAGTCATGGCAATATCTCAATACTGTTTGCCCACAACTTTGCATATTTTTGAAATATTGCTAGTGGAAAATTGATTTTGCAAGTAGAACAAGTAAATCTGTGAGCTAATGCTCACTAGTGATACCCCCGCCAAAATCTAAAAATATGCGACAAACAGGAAGTAGATGAGCAAGGAGCATGAAATTGCTTTACACTACATGGGACTATGGGATGAAGCAATATGCAAAGTATTAGGCTGCTGCATGTTATAGTTGCTGAGAATATTGCGACGAAAATTTTGTAACGGACAGACGCACGCACGAACACACGCACGGACAAGGGTAAAACAGTATACCCCCCTCTTCTTCGAAGCGGGGGTATAAAAATGTCTCACGCAAATATTTGCTAGTGGACAATAATTGCCTGGGACATTTTTCACTTGCAAAATCTGAAAGCAATATTTACACTATGCAAACAAATGAATACTCACCAAGTCAATGATACAAGGAATATATTGTAATAAAATAACTTGTTCACCATAAATACATGATACTGATGTTAAACATTCTAATATTTTATGAGCATTTCTATCCCCTTGTACTAAACGAGTAGATTTCATTAAACCTGGCTCTGAAAAAACAATCAAGAATTCAAAAAATTGCTATTCAAATTCAAGTACAATATATAAATTTCCAATAAAATATGTAACTTTTTATGTGCTGTCTATCAGAGGAAAGGCAACTGATATGGCATGAGGCCAAGAAAAACAGTAACTGAGGTTGATTGATACAGAGCATTCTATTTTTAAATGCCCTTAAAATATATACAATGCAAAATGGCAAATCATGGACAGCCAGATTGCCAAACATAGAATACTGCTGCCAGATGTTCTGAGATTAACAACTTCTTTCATACTTAAAATAAAGTATATTAACCAATATTAACTATTTTAAGATCCAATGGGACACGCATGGATCTAACTTATCTGAGTACCAAGGTAGATTGACCTGGCATGGCCTGGCCTGTCATTATCATTCTTGCAACCCTGGTTCCAAACATTATGACTAAGTTTGGCAAAGATTGAATGAAACCAGTAAGCAGTACTTGCCTGCATTTTAGTACAAGACACAGCAATAATTTTACTTATTGTATCATAAGAAAAAAGTTTTAAGCAGTAGGAATTACTTCTTGTTTGGGCAGCAAAAGGGTTCCCTAACAGAGCTTCCTCATCAGGCAGCAAATGGCAAAATCCTTCATGATTACAAAGTTTTTGATCTTTTTTAACAAACATCAAGAAAAATGACCAGTAAATAAAAGTATTCAATCTACAGACAAATGAATAGAAATGTTGGACAGACAATGTTCCCTACTGATAAGTAAAATACAAAATTACCATTTTCTTGTAGTACAACCACTTGTTCTTCACCAAAGTAACATAATGCTAGCATTCTGACTAAATTCTTTGACAAATATTTAGCTGTAAGTAAAGGACCCAGTCTATTAGACAACCATTTAATACTCTCTGCTGCTACATCACAAATATTGATAGTATGACTGTGAGAAATCTGTCTAAATTCATCTGTCTCACTCCGGATCATATAAGAGCTTGATTTTCTTTCTAAACCATGTGTCTCATCATCTTCTTGTTTCCCATCATCTGATTGGTCAGTTTGAAAATTTCCACTGTCTTTTGATTGGACACTGGTACCTAGCTCTATGTCTAGTTTCTCATTCATTTCAAAATGAACAGAATGACTCTTCTTCATAGGAGAATGTTCGGTACCAGACTGACTGTTGTCATGGTGATCAAGATGGTTGTTAGACATTTCTATGATATGTGTAAGACTATGTATAGAGGCTCTATCAGAACTTCCTCTATCTGTGATAACAGAATCTTCATCCTGGGTTATATCACTGCCATTACTTCTTTCTGATATCTGTATTCACAAAATATATACAACAATTTGATACAAAAGATAAAGCAAAATTGTAAAAAGGGTACATTATGCATTAAGTGAGAAGTTTTCAGGGCTGACCCTAAAAATTAAGGATTCTTTGGACCAAGAGACTATCAACATAAAAGTTAACAACACAGCATGCTTGTGTCTCGTACAATTCTTTGAGTTGTCTCAACAAATGGGTTGAATAGTAAGTACTTACAGGTTTAACTGTCTCTTCAAACAGGTTGAGTTGTCCCTAATTACTGGTTCAGTTGTCTCAGATTAATCTAAAGTCTTAATAGTCACTGTGAATTGATCTTAATTAAGGGACCGTTTTCTTCTCAAATGAAGTATTTAGGACATAAAAAAGTCATAACCAGCTTGCTTTTGCAATTATCAAGGTGGTTTTTATAGTGAAACTTACTGGATAGACATCTGTAAAGAAAAAACTATTTCTCACCTGATCTATACTGAGAGAATCAGTAGACAGTGAGTTACCATGACCAGCTATAGCAGGAAATTTAGTACCAAAATCATCATCATCGTCATCATCATCTATATTACCAACAATATCATTATCTTCTTCTGTTTGATCTGGTCTTATATCATCATTATCTGTGAATTGTGTAAGAAATTAGAGGTTTAATGAAGAATCCATCTAACATGATTGACAAATATTGTGTTTACCTGTTCAATTATATGGTATCATGCCTGACTATAATCAAGAGATTATGTGTTTAATTTTAATATATAATATTAGTTGGATTATCTCCTTACATAGATACCGATAACTATTTCTATCAAAAGTAAGTACAAAAGTTCTAAAATAAGTATATAAATCAGTGGGGTTAATGTTTGCATTACTGACAGTTAAATAAAATGGTAATTTAGAACAGGTTAATTAAAATTTTCTGTCTTGGCAAATCAACAGCAGTATTTCAAATGGCATTAAACAATGGAAATAAATCACAAATATTTTAATGGCATTATAAAATTCATCACCCATGTCCTACCTTCTAATTGTTCAGCTTCTTTAACTTTAACACAATCTGACAAGTTACCATGTTCTGTATGTAGAGATTGATTATTATTAAATACTTCATCCACCTCATCAATATCATCCTGTGACAAGTCAGGATCTTCATTGATTTCAAAATTCTTGTATCCTGCCACAGCTTCAACTAGTAATGTCGAAAAGTGGGTCAAAAAAGTCTCTAAACCAAGATTTAGTAAAAGTTGAACAAGAAATGACCTGTGGTATAATTTCATATGTTTTGGTGTTGTGCCTTCCCCGTTGAACAATTTCACTAACAATGGCATCAAGTTTTTAGTCAATTCAACCGGACCTATTTCTTTTCCAACCAGACCTAACAATGACCATGCTGCTTGAACTGTTGTATTTTGATCAGAAAATAGTTCCTTGATGTAAGGTAAAAGTAGTTCATATCCTTCCTCAGATAATGTACCTCGATTAGATTTTAAATACTTTTCCAAAACTTCCACTTTTTTCCTCGATAAAACTTTTTGAACTTTTTTCTTTTCTTTGGCTTTTGTTAAATCATTTGTTTCCACTTCAATCTCTCTATCAATGTTTTTCATCTCATTCAGAAGTTCGTAAAGTTCACCAAAATAAGGAGGGAAAGGTAAGAGATTGCTGTAAGTTTGAACCAACAATGCAGGAGTAGGAGGTTGTAAACCTAATATATTTACTATAGGATACTCAAACAACAGCCCGTCTACAAGATTTTTTTCTTTATGACTTTCACTGATTTCAGTAAATTCATTTAACTTGAGCAATATTTCAGCAGCAGTTTGAACAATCCTGGAACAGAACAGAACATATCATGTATTTCTACGTAGTTGACCATTTTAAAGGCCATTCCTCTGCACTTTAAAGTTAAAATTAAATTTAAGCAGGCGATCCCTAAAAGTACTCATTTACATCTGGGTGGAGTGGAACAACTGTAGGTAAATTTCTTGCTCACTGAAATTAGCAGTGCCCCTAGTGGTGTTCAATCCTGGGACCTCTCTATCCCTAGGTGCATGTCCTACCACTAGACCACTGCTCCTACATATGTCCCTCAGTAATTTGGTCTGGTAATTGTTTGAATCAAAAGTTTGGGTAATTGTTTTGTATTGTAATTGAATGTTGTTGTTTTTTTTTCAAGCAACTATTTTTGAAGATTCCTTTATTGAATCAAATAAAAAAACTTATAGAAAATTGTCATCGTCTCTATTGTAACTCTAGTTTTATTAAATAAAATTGTCATTGTCTCTATTGTAACTCTAGTTTTATTAAGTAAAATTGTCATCGTCTCTATTGTAACTCTAGTTTTATTAAATAAAATTGTCATCGTCTCTATTGTAACTCTAGTTTTATTAAATAAAATTGTCATCGTCTCTATTGTAACTCTAGTTTTATTAAATAACAATACAATTTTAATTTAACAAAATTTTAAAACAAGTAATGACAAGGTTTTTCTTTCTTCAGTCAATTTCAAAAATAATAAGAAATGACTAACTAGTTGAGAATTAGAAAAATTGAAGGCAATCAGAAAAGCAGAAAAGGTCTTACCTGGGTAATAAGTGTCTATTTTTGGCACATAATAAACCAATAGTTTTGTATCTTTGACTCAGAGAATTTTTGGTTCCATGTGTGTAGAGTTTTGGCGCCAAATACAATTCACACATTAAACATCCAAACTGTTGCATGTCCTCCCAGACTGTTTTAACATTGTCTTGAATATCTGAGAAATTCTTTGTCACTTCCTAGAGAATATAGATATAATGTAATATTAATTCTATTACATACAGTTGTCAATATTTTGTATTAGAATAATAGGCATAAGCTGTGATGAGACAAAATTAAATAATAGGTGCATAAACAGGGAATATCTTTGTGGTCATGAAATAATTTCTAAGGCCATTCTCCCTCATACAACTGATTCTAAATCATGTAGGGAAGTTGTCAGTCACTGATGGAAGTATGTTCCTATTAACTGGTTAACAGCTTAATCCAGAGATTTAACTTTTCCAGGAATGGTGAGTAGATGACTGACCATTGTGATATGACCTTTACAATGTGTTGCTATGCTGTACCCCTCCCCCCCAAAAAAGAGTTCTTACCTTAGTTTTGACAGTAGAAGGTGGAAGACATTCAGTAGTTTGACATGTAAAAGAATGTAAAGCTTCAAATTGATCTAGAGCAGCTGTAGGATCAAAGTCACTTGGAAGCTTGATTTTATCTTGTTCAAAAGATGGCATCTCTCTACAAATACAATAGTACATGCACAGTCAGTAAATATAGTTTTTGAAATGTTTAAAATATAAAACTTGAAAACAAAATATAAGGAATTAGCTAACATGGTTATCTTCAGAAGTAAGAACAGCAAAATTAAGGATTAGTGTCATGTCATGCATTTTACATTGTATCTTGATACGTAAAAAAAAATCTTTTGTTTAACTAAGGGTCAATTATAAGACAAAAGTTTACTTTTAGATGGGATACAGTCAAATGCATTAAAATGATTTTTGCATAAATTCCAACAAACTAAATTTAAATTGAATGATTTTCATATCTAGACCCTGCAGATGTCCAATCAAATTGAACAACTATCAGGTTTGCCAAGTTTTCCACATCGGCCCTGTTTTTACAAGAGTTAATTACTTATAAATCTCAGTTTTTATGAAATATTGTTCTGATTGAGTATATATCGATTGGATATATTTTACCAGATTAAGCACAAAACCGGAAAACAAATTAATAACAATATTAACATACTTGTCTAGTCCTCTTCCATCTGTACTCTATTTTGAAATAAAGAGTGATAATCATTAGTCATTACTATACAAATATGTACAACAAACACAACAATAAAGGCTTAGGATAATGATCTATCATTATAATGTTATTATGTTAATTTATCTAATATTTTTTTACATTAATATGGCAGTAACCATTTTGTACTTTCAAAACAACTTCTATATATACATTTTATTTCCCTTTTATAAGAAGGATATACATATAAATTACATTTCATAATATAGAAAACATAAAACGTAGATTTTACAAATAATATGACCGTGAACAGATAGCATGACCATAAACAATAACATGACAATAAGTTAATTACATGACAGTGAAGCAATTACAGAACAGTGAAAATACACATGGAAATTAGATGGAAATAGACAAATTACATGAATGAATTACATGACACATATTACATGACATGACAAAGAACACATTACATAACACTTAATGACTTACACGACAAGCGAAAGTAATACAGTAGATGGAAATAGACAAATTACATGAATGAATTATATGACACATGTTACATGACACGACAAAGAACACATTACATAACACTTAATGACTTACACGACAAGCGAAAGTAATACAGTAGATGGAAATAGACAAATTACATGAATGCATTATATGACACATGTTACATGACACGACAAAGAACACATTACATAACACTTAATGACTTACACGACAAGCGAAAGTAATACAGTAGATGGAAATAGACAAATTACATGAATGAATTATATGACACATGTTACATGACACGACAAAGAACACATTACATAACACTTAATGACTTACACGACAAGCGAAAGTAATACAGTAGATGGAAATAGACAAATTACATGAATGAATTACATGACACATGTTACATGACATGACAAAGAACACATTACATAACACTTAATGACTTACACGACAAGCGAAAGTAATACAGTAGATGGAAATAGACAAATTACATGAATGAATTACATGACACATGTTACATGACATGACAAAGAACACATTACATAACACTTAATGACTTACATGACAAGCGAAAGTAATATATGACAGTGATTAGATTACATGAGAAAGACCAAAACACATGACAAAGAATAAATTAAACTTCGATGAAACAATTACACGACAATGGATAAATAACAGGGCAATAAATAAATAACACTACAATGAACAAAATGGATGACAATAAATAAATTACAAGACAATTGGTAAATACATTATAATAAAATTACAAGACAGTGAATTAATTCATAATAATAATGAAGGACAATAATAGACACATGTATGCATTTCTTTTTTGTGCATTACAATGAAAGCATGAGCTTTATGTACACATTTTACATTATTTTACAGTTGCTTTACTGTTGATACCAAAACTCTGACAGTTTGGGATCTGCTTCGATGCGACTGATTAATGCGCGGTGATGGTAACCAAGAACTGTATTGTTCACAATTCGCTTCCATGCAAATTTAGTAGGAAATGTTGAGCTATGTATGTAGTTTATTAGATGGTGTTGGAGATTGTACATTAAAATCTGCACTTTATTTTCCAAATTGTGAAAAAGAATTATATTCCAAATAGCAAAAAAAGTATTAAATTCTTAAATCATTGCCTTTTAAACACTTCACTTCCATAAAAAATACTTGCAGAAACACATAAATGATTCTGGCCCAGCCTTATAACAAGAAAAAAATACATTGAATGGATATTACATTACATTTAGACTATTTAGGCTCAAAATAATCTTGTGATTAATTATGAAATTTTGGTCATGTCTTGGGAATTTAAAATTGTCTTTTCTTTCAATTGAGAAAATACCCTATTTTGAGACAAAAATCACTGCCTTCCATGGGTATGTAAGAAAGAGCAATAATTCAAACAAAAATTTATGTCCTGTGATTGTAACACAGAAATTTGGTGCCCAATGTATATAACCCACCAGGAGTTTTGTGACTACATCCTTAGATTGTCAGGCCAGCTTTTATGCTGATTGTGGTAGAGTGTCTGCTTACAACTCAGGAGGTCATAGGTTAGGATCATGGATTTTCATTGGGTAAGATTAACTTGAAATAAACTTTTTTTGTGTGAAAAGAGTCAATAATAACCTCAAAGTAATACCTTAGTTTTCCTAACTCTGATGGGTAGCAAAGACAGCGTCTGATCAAAACTAGATTTTAGTGGGTGGGGATGATTAAATAGTTGAACTACACCATGACTCATCAAATTTTTATGCTGGTCAACTAATTGTAGATAAACGTTCTTGGATTTCACAGCTGATATGCCACTTAACTGGAATAAAAAAAATTGTGTTTTAAAGTCTGCTTCCATATATACATGTTCAACCAACTTTACAATTTTGTATATTAACCCCTGATCATTTAAATTACTTTCAGAAAGCTGATTCTTCAAATTATCCATTTACATCTGAGTGGAGTGGAACAACTGCAGGTAAATTTCTTGCTTAAGAGCAATTAGCAGTGTCCTTACTGGGCTTCGAACCTGGGACCTCTCAATCCCTTAATTCATGACCAACCACAGGGGCACTGCTCCTTCAATACCCATATATAATAAAAACAACAATATATTTTTTTTAAATTTCTATGAATAAAACAGAAACATAGTGTCAGTTGGTATTTTCTGCAGTACTATGTACAGGGTTTGACACTAACAGAGTCCCGTGAGTCTGAGGATCACAAAAACTTGGGAGGAATCCAAGTGATTCTTAGTTAGGGATTCCGTCAGTATCCCTAAAACTTGCCATGCTTTGTTTATCACAGTTGGTGACTGCAAATCTGTATCCAATTTTTTTGTGTCTTTTATTGGAGGAATCCCTATTGTACTGTCATGTTGTTTTCATGTATTTATGTTAAAATTTGTTCACATGTTTTTACTATGTAAACTGTGACGAAATAAAAGATATGTTCTGTTCTGTTCCTAACATTAAGAAAGAATCCATGAGTAACTGTTTAGGGATTCCTTTGACTATGTATCTTCAAATTAATTGTGAATCAGTTTTTAAACAACAACAACTTGGAACATCATATTTTTAGACTTTGAGGTCAAGCTTTGGCAAAGAGGGGGTGTTAGTAGTAGTATAATACAAGGCTTGTACCCCCCTTATGTCAAGCTAATTTTTATGGGGATGAGGTAGTTTCCCCTAACAACTTGAAAGGTCATGGGTTTGATCTCAATTTGGACAATAGATTTTATCAGGTTACATAAAGGAATAACAACAAGTAAATCTGTGAGCTAATGCTCATTAGTGATACCCCCGCAAAAATCTAAAAATATGCGACAAACAGAAAGTAGATGAGCAAGGAGCATGAAATCGCTTTACACCACATGGGACTATGGGATGAAGCAATATGCCAAGTATTAGGCTGCTGCATGTTATAGTTGCTGAGAAAACTGCGACGGAAATTTTGTAACGGACAGACGGACGCACGGACGGACAAGGGTAAAACAGTATACCCCCCTCTTCTTCGAAGCGGGGGTATAATAATACCTACCTTATAACCAAATGTTAGATCAATCCATTTATGAAGATTTGCTGACACTGATTCACTCTCTAACATGATCATGTGACGTTCTATAAAGTCTGCAGCAGACGAACACCAGACAGGAAGTTCTAGATCAGGTAGATCTTCATGAATGGAGGTAAAAATGGTTGGATCTGTAAAAAATTCTGGAATACATTCATCAGGAGTCCACTCATACATTCTTTCAATGCTATGAGGATATTCATTTGGTACCCATTTTGTTCGGACATAAGTACACAGCAAGTGTTTCTGGGTCCTGCGAGCTTTGTATACATAATATGTAATATCCGATAAAACGTCTGACACATGATGTGGAATATGTTCATCATCCCCAAGTTCAGCCATTGCTTCAAACGTAAAGTCTAATTGACTATCACCTTTATTCAACCTAAACTTAGACATTGATAAATTTCTATGTCCTGAATTTGATTTTGTGAAATCCATCACCCATGGCAACACCGGATGATGATTTGGGTCACCAAGGCGACGACCTGCTAGATAGTTCAGATACATCAAATAGCGGAAATTATTAATCTTATGATTTACCCAATCTTCTGTTAGTTTAGCCAAGTTATCAACATCCATATCCAAATAATAAAATGAATCCATTACATCCAGAGCATCTTCTAAGTAGTTTTCACATTCACTAACAAAAGACTGTTGTCTGTAAATATCTGAGTTCTCAGTGGAAGCCGAACTTTCAGACACATTTTTGGAATCATGAATATTTGAACTTATCTCCAGTAAAACTTCTTCACACTTGTTTATATCAATAGCAGAGGAAGAGTTTTCGGAAGTTTCATCAAAAGTCGGAGAAGAAATAGAAGAACTTTGAACACTGGAACAGTATACCCACAGTTTATCATCTATACGAATATTATGTAGGTTTAATTTACCTATGCTAAGTCCAGCATGATGGAATGATATCATAGATTGTAGTATTTGATACAAAACAAATAAAGATTTAGCATGGGAAGTTTCAAATATAGCAGGGCTATAACGAACTATATCATACAATGAACAAGAAACATATGGCTGTATGACAATGAACGTTGAATCTGTCTCTATTACTGCTATAACTGGAATTACATTATTGCCAAAGTTTCTATTGCTAGAAATACCCTGACTTATACAAGAATTCTCAACATTTTGTTGCTCTGGAATGGTTATATAAATATCTGGACACATTCTGTGAAGATAACTCCGCATGACATCAGTAAACTGAAAATAAAAGTAAAGTTACCTCCTTTTATTATTCAAATAGCAGGTATAGTTATCTCCCTTTCTTTTTCAAATAGCAGGTATAGGGCACGTTGCCTAACGATTTTTGCTACGTTTGGCTATGAAAAAGCGCTTTCTTGTAGCGATTCGTCTTAGGAAATGGCTAGCTATTTACGTCACAAACCAAGATGGCGACCTTTGCCGAGTAAAACTTTTGCACTCATTGCAATCGCATGTTTTCGGGGCGATTTCAAACTAAATAAGGCTTTAACAAGTACAAAATCACTGCAAAAACATATGTTTAAATGAACAATTACAAATATTTATTGATTTCAATTCATCATTAGTCAGTCAAACATAAAAACATAAATTGTCTGCAAACAGGAAGTTACATTATGGCGGAGGCAGCCATTTTGATTTGCTAAAGCGCTCTAGGGTAGCGAAGATTTTTTTCGCTAGCTTTCGCTACGTAGCGAAATGAAGCGATATCTTGTAGCAAGTCGTTTCCTAGGATTTCGCTACGAAGCGATACCTAGCGAAATGCTTAAGCAACGCGCCCATAGTTATCACCCTATATTTTTCAAATAAATTGTATAGTTATCTCCCTTTTTACAAATAAAATGTGTAGTTATAAAAATTATTTGATAAAATTTTATAAAATTGTACAACTTGCAAGAGAAATTTGAACTTATCTTATTTAGTAAAGAACGATATTATACTTTTTACAGATACCTAAGTACATGATTAATTTCAAACTTCACTTGTTTCCAAAGAGTAATGATTGAAGGCCTAATTCCAAGTCTAACTCTAAGTCCAACTCTAGCATGAATTTGGACTGAAATATTCTAAACAATTCTCAGATAACTTCTTGAATGCTAATTCTAGCACTTCAATCAACTTTAAGAAATTTAATACTTCATCAACCTGTTTTTGTTGTTGGGTTTAATGCCATAGCACCACACTGTATTAGTATTATCATGGTGGCCAACCTTCTCACCATTCCTGAAAGGCTAAATCTCTGGAGATACCTGTGAACCAGTGACTGAATGCATATTTCTGTCAGTGAATGACAACTGCCATAGATTTTGTGGTTAGAGATTGGCTGTAGAAATCAATACTTGTAACCAATTAGTAGTCAAATTGATTAAAACATCATACCTGTTGTTCTGCAGATTGGTACATGTCAACATCAACATGACTGTAGATTACATGAGCAGAAGTCCACAAATTTCTGAAGTTTTCCCTTGCACTCTGCACTAAATGTTCCATGCACGAGACAGCAGGGGATACATTAGACAGAGGGCCATTATGAAGCCTTAAAAAGATGTAATTAAAAACAAATTATTTATAGTAAAACTTCTACATTGAATGTAAAAGACATGCATACCCTACAAAACTAGTCAATAAACTAAAAGTTAAATATTATTAACAAAAAATTAAACTTGCTTAGCTGACTTTACAACTTTGCATTAACTGATTACCGGTACCCCAGATCATTAAAATCGCCATCAAGCAGATGATCCCTCACAATACCCATTTACATCTGAGTGGACTAAAACAACTGTATGTACATTATACAGCTAAAGAAAATCAGCAATGCCACTACTGGGGTTCAAACCCAGGACATCACAATCCCTAACAAGGTGTCCTACCACTGGATCACTACTTCTATGTTGTTGTTTTTTTAATGAAAAAAATAAATGCATATTTCTTGTACCATTTCAAAATCACTATTGCTATAAGTTCATTATATTTCTTATGACACAGATTTCTTGGTGAACTTTACTTCATTCAACTTAAGTATGTATTCATCATTAAAATGTGATAAGAGAACTTACTTTCTACATTTTTTCGAAGACTTTTTTACAATCTTCACACAGATTCTTTTTAAATTCTTGGGCAACACTTTGTGAGAAGGAGATAAATACAAAGCAGCATCGTCTCGACTGATTTCTCTGGACCATTTATAATCCTTTAAACTTTTCTGTCGTAATGAAGTCAGCCATTCGGTATGAACCTGAAAATAAAATATTATAATGAACAACACTGCCCACAAGACAGCAAGGACACCTGTTATAAGACACTCACTAGGATTTTTCTAGCTACATGTTATACCTGTTATATGATGCATACATTTTGTGCTTTGACCGTGAATGTTTATCTGGTCATTGCTTTTCGGTGCAAACTTTTAGTTTACTATCTCAGCCAACAGAGAATAATCAAAGGGAGGTAATAACCTTTCTACTGAAAACATCATTGCAACATAGATCCTAATTAAATGTCATATTCCAATACTGACATCAAACTTCCCATGATTTTTAATTAACTTAATGATTGACTTTGACAACTATGCAGAGACTATGTAAATTTGACTGAATTTTTCATTGATCATACATGTATGTGGTTTTATAGCGAGCTCAAAGAGCGTGCTTTACTGTAACCCTAATATAATTCAGTGCTATACCATTAGATTTTAATAAAATAGCCAAAGTTGACTTTAGTGGACGTCGGAAGTCAATATTTGAAACCAAACTGCGCATATCTGAAGTACTTTTATGGGCTGAAGTGGTTGGCATATTTCTATTGGCTAAAGAGATTCACTGCATTTACGCCATCTTTTAAAGCTGCAAAAATTTGCCAACACAATATTTTTACTTAACTTACCCGTAGATTGTATTTTGAAAAAATATTTAACTCACTACTTTCCACATTTAACAGATTTTTTACAATTTTTCTACATTGGAAATACTTACCAATGCACAGTTTGTTCTGATGACGTCGCTTAGCGACGTTCATGATAAAACCTGTATGTTTCTGTCATGTAATCTAAAGACTAAAGTAAAAAAACATCTCTGCCCGTAAAAAATAAATGTTTTATCTAGAAATTTTCAACTTCATCTCAATTCATGAGACAAAGTAAAATGTACTATACATTTTTAAAGAAAAAAATGATTTAGTCGTAAAATAATTAGATGTTGTCAGATTTATTCTGAATGCAATAACTTACGCAGTGATCTCCCCTAGCTTATTTAAAAAGTCCCCGGGATAGGACCTTGATAAGTTATACACATGCATGGTCGAGCCCCCTTTGAGGCTTTGCTTTAGTAATATTAAGTTTATTTGTCACAAAGCCAGAAGGCAATATATACAATGTAGTACTGTACACAGCTGTAGGGTGTAGCTTAAATACTATAATTATACTGAATACCGCAATTACCGGTGAACCTGAGGATTATGAGTTAAAACTTAACACACACAAAAATACTTCTATAATTTTACAATCCCTGCCCAAGTGTAGAATAGGCATGGTACTGACTTTCGTCGGGATATGTGTAGATAATTATTACATGCAAATGTGAAAGGTTAGGTCGGGGTCAATATTCACGCACTATACATGAACCGTTTCGTATATTTAATCCTTAATTAAACTGCAATGCCAATCTTGCACTATGTGCTTCATGCTGTTGTCAAACAATAACATCATAGTTAAATATTTTGAGTAATAAAATGAATTACACATTAAAACTGAAAAAGCTATCCCAACATTTAAACACAATTATGTCACTAAAAGCTATACAGTTCAATGTTTAGCCTCTACATATCAATGCTGTCAAAAGAAGTTGGAAGATTTTACCTACCAGACAAATCACTCTAGATTTGGAGATCGATCGTTGTAAATGACTGGGTATGTGCAGATTATCGCGAAAAAGTGCGTCTGCAGACATACTTGCAGTAATTTTAATCAATTGTCTCACATGATTTATTTTTCAGGAAAATAAGTTATGAGAACATTGTCTGGGGGAGGGATTTATTATTATGAAAGAAGAGCGTTAAGGGGAGATAAAAATCGACTTTTCGGTAAAGTCTATTTCCCGATCATGACCGGACTTATATCGGGTCCATTCTGTACACAAACGGTCTGACTGACCTCTGTACGGAGACGCCGCGCATCACGGGTAAAGCTGGTTATTTACCTGAAAACACGTGGCAATGTTTACATTCTATCAATTTCCCCCTTCAAGTATACTGAACAAAAATAGTATGAATTTTGTGTCTACTCAATAAAATTTGACTATCCAACCAACTTACCTCATTAAATTTAACTTTTATACCGGTTGTTAAACCTTCGTCATAACGTGTTTACATCTGTCATTCTTTACACAGTTATTTGAAATCGAAACTAGGTTACACGGTTTAACTATGCACCTATTCCTACAGAGGTTTAAAAGTACTTTGTATAGATAGTTTTATGATCCTGTAGCTATGAGTGATCATTTATTTTACATTTCAACAACGAGTCTGTCAAAAAACGAAAAAATGCAACGATTTTGTCTTCATCCGCCGCACTTTATTCTGTTGCGTACCAAACGCCGAATTTTGAGACGGTTGCGCGTCTTAGTATAGAGGTGATATCTTCACCTTCTATTTATAGAATGATATCGGGTCCGGTACAACTCGACCCGTGGACAACTCAACCCGAAATTGGGACAACTAACCCGTGGCCAACTCAACCCGTAAAATATATTATGATTGTTTGATATATAATCTAATTGTTTTTTTATCATAAAAATAAGTATTAACAATAAAAAGTGAAATTAAATATAGTTCTATCAAGAATGGAAGATATTTGTGAATAAAGTACAGAAATGGTATTTAGAGATTGCATAAATATTGTGTCAATTGTGTTGTATGTATTGTAATCATATACTGTAAGACTCAGCACATGTTTAACTGATTATTGAACATTATTTTGTAATTAATCTTCAAATTGACTGTAAAAATTGTGTGATGTGAGATAAACAAAATAGAATTGAACGTCTTTATTGTTATGATTTTAAAGCGCGAAGTTGTTTGACAAACTGTTATGTTGAATTAATTAGAAAGTGATTATTGATACATTGTATTTGTAAATGCAATTAATCATACTTGTATAACTAGTATGTCAAACCGTCAAAATAAACTACTTGAAGATATAATTATGATTGAAGTGTGTCGAAACCATTCGACTTACAATGTATAACACAATTAAAGAAATTAAATTGCAATAATTGTCGATCTACAAAGGGAAATGTGATAACTAACAATAATTTTTCATTGAACAAGCGCGTTGTTATTGTATATAATATTGTTAATTTTTTTAGAGAATCATTGATTTCTTCAAGATCTTAAATTGCATTATTAGTCATACTACATGGCGAAATGTTGTATTTTCATCATTATTTTCATACTTTAATATCTTCCATTAGCGCTAAATTTTAACTCAATATCAAATTCAACAGTTTAAACATATTATTTATGATGAATAACTAATTATATATCACACGGATTGAGTTGTCCACGGGTTGAGTTGTCCATGGGTTGGGTTGAGTTGTCCCGGCTAACAGGTTGAGTTGTCCCGGCTAACAGCTAGGTTGAGTTGTCCCGGGTTGAGTTGGATTCGGGTTGAGTTGTCCCGGTCCCCTTATATTTCATGGACATAGTCCGAAGCGTTCATTTGTTTTGTGGCTTGAACATGGGTGAAAGTTCAACATTTTCAAAATCCTGAAATTTCCAAATTTCATATTTTTAAGGCCACTTTACCATATGGAAAGAACCCTTTCTCTGTTCCAAAAATCCTGAACTTCAGGATCAGTCCTGAAAACGTTCACCCATGCTTGAATGCTGTTAATTTGTTTCTGTTGGTCAGGTCAGACCTATCTTTTATAAGCTTTATTAGGGACGTCAGTTATCTTTCCCTGATAAAATCTGAAGCAATCCAATTGGTAAGTAGGTCCTTACAGTTGGAATCCTCCGATTTTATCATTGAATTCCTATGTAAGGATAACAAAATAATTCATCTAATATCTTTCATGTAAATGAAGATATCAACAGAAGTGATGAAAATTAGATAGTTCTTTACCTTAAAAATACTTAGTTTGAATTTCAAACAAATTTCATGATTTACAAAAAAGTTATTAAAGATTTATTTTGGCAAACTGACATTGAAAAGTAAGGGTAAAATCCGAGTAATTGGACCTACCTATTTGAAGTGTAGGGTATACAAGGGGAAATAACTGACTAAAGTCCCTTATTTCTACACTGATAATTATTGTGTAATATAATTGGCAACAAAAGCTACAATTGATGATACGGACATTACAACAGATTGTGATATTTAGCATTATCCTAAAAACTCTTCAAAAGGAAACAAAGGTAAAGCATCCACTGTAGTACACTGTATGCATGGAGGTGTACTGGGGATTGTGCAAGTTTTGCAAAAAACTTGACACTCACTTACTTTTATAGGGGTTTAGAATGATTTGTTGCAATTTATTTATAATACAAAATTAGAAAAGTTAAGGTTGAAATAAAATATTAATGAAACCAACTAAATTTTACGAAAATGTATTCTTTGCGTATCTAACTCAATGCCAATTCATAAGAAATATTCATCAGTTCCAAGTTCCAAACCCCCTACTTCATTTTATTTAGTCGTCACAGATAGATACGTCAATACTTTATGCTAAAATAGGTTCAAGGAAAATCAAAAATGAAATAGTTTCTGGTAAAATTCTGCCACAAATAATGCAAAACAGGTTTGAGTATGCACTATTAGTCTATTAGATTAAGATACAAAATATCGCGATATATTGCAGGACCGTATGTATTGTGTTTGAAACGTATTGCAATATACCGGTATTATCGGGCATCCCTAATCGTCGTAGGGTAGCTAAATGTAAGATTTGCATGGTTTCTGTTAAATACTGCGGAGATATAGCTAATCTAAAACCCCAAAATATATTGCCGTAGGTATCGAGATACGGTGCTGGCGTATTGCAATATATTGCGATACACTTCTGTTGTATCGTTACAGCCCTAGTAACAAGGGTTTTTAACATAAAATACACACAAATATGTTCAAGTACAAAATGTATTTATAAATCTATTACAGAATTAATTCATTCATTGAATGAAAAACATTGATAACGAACAAAATAAAACAGAAAATATATTTGTATTTTCACATGAGTTGAAATATTAACAGTAAGCCCAAAATTAAAGTATGTTTAATTGCTTTTCCTGACTGACCCTAAATAGCATCAATAGAAAATATTTTATTGGCATTCCAGCAAAATTATTTTTAAAAAACACACACATACATATATGTATGTAAATATATATGTATCTTCATGCTACAATTGATTTTCTCAACCAAAGACATGACTCTAAAAAACAAAATGGGTACAGGAAAAAAAACAATTAAAAATATTTTTAAGTCTGGCCTCATAGAGATTTCTTACTAAGATAAATTGCTCAATATAAAATATAACAGAAAAAAACAAGAGCTGTCCGTAAGACAGCCAATGCTCGACTATTGGAATAATGCTAGAAGAAAGCAATTATGATAGGCAGTGCACAATATCATGTAAACTTGGTTGATATAAGCAAACAATTGCATAAGAGTATGGTAAGAATCTGTCACCTGTGAAAGCTTTGCAGAACGAAGTTGCATTCAAAACTTAAAACATACAAGTCCAAAAAGTATTGCATGTAAGTCCCTAAGTCCACAAAGGGGCAAAGAAGCTCATATGTTCATAGTTAGTATTTGTGTGAAGTTTCAACCCGATATCCAAGTTACTTTTGGAGAAAGCAACTTACATTGGAAAGTTAAAGCAACATTTTGTAAGTCGATAAAGGAGGATAATTTTGTAATAAAGCTTCATATAGTTATGGCACTTGTTGATACAAGCTCGGATATTTAGCCTAAATGTTTGTGAGAAGTTTCAAAGTGATATGTTAGTTAGTTTTGGAGATAAGAACTTACTTGAAGAACTTTAACCAAGATTTTCTAAGTCCAAAAAGGGGCATAATTCTGTTGAAAAAACTACATAGAGTTATGGGACCTAAAGATACGACCTCATATTTTTAGACTAAGTATCTGTGTGAGGTTTCAACTTGATATGAGAGTTAGTTTTGGAGATAGCAACTGTCATGCAGAAGTGAAACAAAGATTTTCCAGGGCATAATTTTGCCAGAAAGCTTTATAGAGTTATGGCACTTGTTGATACAAGCTCTCATTATCATCATTAATATTTGTGAGAATTTTGAAACTGATATCTAAATTGGTTTTGGAGATAAGGGCTTGCATGCATACTTTAACCAAAATTTCTAAGTGGTAAAGGGGCATAACTCTGAAATTACTGTTGACAGTGTTATGTAACTTGTCAGGGATATGCCCTGTGTCACAGTTAGTAAGTATGTGAGGTTTGAAACAAATATCTTTGACAGTATACAAGATAATAGCCTTTTTAAAAAACTTTAACCAACGCAGACGCTGACGCCGGGGTGAGTAGGATAGCTCTCACTATTCTTCGAATAGTCAAGCTAATAACTTCATGATTACAACAGAAAGACTGTTCATCAACTTTAAATTGTTTCACAACTAGTCATTACAAATGGCTAATATTTGTTCTTCTGGATTCCCTTCTAACTTGGGTATACTTGTCAAAGATTGTATTTCCTTCAAGAAGAGATGAGATGTCTTAATCTTCCAATTATCATTGTATCTAGGATCCTTTATCAGTCCAAACAACTGTTGAAATACTCCAAGACAATTGTTTAAGTGATGTAAAGTACCACACACTAAGATTTCAACTAAACCGTGAACATTGGATTTCACAAAAATACCCTCACTGGTTAAATTGGGATTAAATATCAACTGTTCATCCCTAGAAAACATTAAGAGTTTGTCTGATACAGAAATTGGATTAAGAAGAACCTCTCTTGTAGGATCAGGGCTCCATTTCCGAATAACTAGGCGACATTCGTCCAAGAAGTGATGAGGACCAAAATCACCATTAGGTTGTTGTAAATATGGACAAAATGAGTTCAAATTTTCATAAAACCACTTAGCAAACTGTTCACCAAATATTTTAAAATCAAAACCTCCACTCTTTGTCTCCACTGTTGCATGATGGTCATGATAGGAAGTTATATTGACATTTGTGACATTTATATGCTGTTGTATTGTATAATGGACATCTTGTTGAAACAATGGATGAGGATGAGCTTGTTGAAATAATGGGGGTGGTGCTTCAAACGAGGTCTCAGAATTATTATTAAAAGAATCAGAATCCCTTGAGTTATCATCAATTTCCATCAACTGAAATGATAAGTGACATGTAGTTATACATTTTACAACATAAATTATCTATTTAATTATAAACACAGCTAATTTGCAGAAAAGTGAGCTCGTAACTTTTTTTCATCTTTTTCTGATAGGATTATATGCTCTATTAATAACAGTACTAAAATGTAACAAGAAATGAGCAATAACTTATTGTAGTCATATTTCAGGACATTTAAGATTATGGCCAGTATCAGATCTGTGAACACATTGGCAGACATTCTTCCACGATTACCAGACCAAATGTCCAGTAATGTCAAAACACTTTTCGAAATGTCTGCATTGGTAGGTTTATTCCTCATAGAATCATAGGTTTCCTAATAAATTCTATAGTATTCATATTCAAAGATGCGCTATTCACTTGTATACTTAGTCATTGCCTTACACTTTCACTAGCACAAGCTTGATTTCATCTATTTTGTAGTAATTAGCCAACTTGCCTAGTATTATGAAATAAGCAACTTTCACCAGCCTGAATTAATTCCATTAATACCCAGCTGTTGGCTCGTAGGCTAAAGGGAAAATAGTTTTACCATAAGTACTTGACAAAGAAAATCATGTCATATCAAGCGTGTAGGAGCAGGGGCCGCAGTCCCAATATTCTGGCAAGCAGCAACAATAGGGCAGCAAGTTATTTTTTTATGGCACATATTGAACACATGAGGTCTCATAATTATACAAACACTTGTTCTTAAACAGGGGGTACTGGAAGTGCTGGAAATTGAGTTTCAAAGGCTTGAGTTCAGAAAAAAAATCGACCCCTGTGAGGAACCCCTCCTGTACTCACCATATCTGCTGCCCCAATATTCAGATAAGATAAGATAAGATAAATTTTATTTTAAGTCGGCAAGTTTAAATAACAATAAACATAAGCTTAATTAAGCTTTTACAACCGACTGTAACATATTAATATGAGTTAAACAAAATAAGTACAAGTTAAAACAATTTTAAATATGGATGAATAAAAAGGCACGATACAATTATTTTAAACTAAAATTGATTGAGGATCACTTACAACAAATGATATAGATATAAAATATTAAACGTAATGAATAAATATATAAATACATAGAGAAATTAAATGATATATAACAAATAATATAATAAAATATATGATGAAATAAAATATATGATTAGGCTGCTGATCCTGACCTGTTGCTGGCCTAAAAACTGCCATAAAAAGGTTATCATAAAATCCTGACATTCAAAGAAAACACAAAAGTGTGACAATTAAAAAATGAGCTAAGAAAACTATTATCCCCCCAAATCAAATTTGGAAGAAACTGATCAGCAGCTACATCATATCATATGAAGACATTCATAGAATTACTATGAAAAACAGTATGACTCAGACCCTTAATACGTGCCTGCATATTAAACCCTGTTGAAGGATCAATTTTATATTCTTACCTCAAGGTTGGTTGTGTCAGTTCCCCATCTTTTCAATATTTCAACTATTAAATCTTTCTTGCTAGAAGGTAATTTAAATCCAATCTGTTGAAAACAAAATAAAATCACAAAATTATATGAATTATTAATTTAAGATACTCAATGCTTATTCTGAATAGATTCTACTAAATGGTAAATACGAAAATAGGGTATTATTAATTTGAGGTATTTTGCTCATTTAAACAGGTCAATACCAATTTTCATAATTGTTGTGCAAGTGTTAAGTTACTATTACTAATATTTTCTCAGCAGAACTTAAGTTTTTTTTAAATACTCAAGACCGAAAGTGGTGGCCTTGCTTATTAAGTTGGTCTTAATACCTGATGGTAAAGCAAAAACTTGGAAGTTATTATACATAAAAATTAATTTAAAATAAAATATGGTATAAATATACTACAAACCTCATTTCTTTCATTTAAATATTCTGTAAGATAAGCAACAAGAATGTGTCTTTTTATTTTCTTCCGTTTTAACAATTCAGCAGGATCAGATGTAAAGGTAACAATTACTTTTATTGCTTCTGTAAATAAATAAGCATATGGTTTATTAAAATACAAAGTATAGATAGTCAACCAAAGTTATAAAGTCAGTATTTACAACTGTTGAAAGTCACACAAGGAAACAAGTCCTTACCAGTAATTTAATCATTAACTTGTTTGTTCCCTGGTCCCCCAATACTGAGCTAGATTAGGCTCAAGTTTCTTGGTCAAGTAAATAAACAAGGTGCATATATGTTTTATATTCTTCTACTTCACTTTGAAATGCAAGAAATATAAGAGATAACAAGTCACCAGAGTTTATTAAGTATGTGTAAAACAATGACATTAAACTCTTCAGCCTGAATGTTTAATGAAGAATTAGCATGTGAGCAGTTATTACCAACTAATCCAACACCTGGGACAAATGAAAACCAATTTGTGTATTACTAGTGTCATAGCAAAATGACATCTTCAATTTGTAGTCCTATACAGGGACCAGGAAATTCTCCGAAGTCAATCGGTCCAAAGCCTTCCGAGAACTGGATACGGGTTTAAACGTGTATCGTCCGGACCCGACCGTTTACTGCTCTTAATTCACGACCATGTTAGTACTTATTTTTTGCTCCCTTTTATTAGGAAGGCATAAGATACATTGGCATTGTTTGTTTAAATTTTTACAAAACTTAACTTCTATCTAGCATAAAAACGTGTTTTCCGAAAAACTCCCTGCAATCATCGTTCAGTTCAATAAACAGAACTTGAAAAACTTGTTGGAAAACTCTGTCATGTGGGGAAATTATTTTAACTGCGCATGGGCAAAAAACGGGTCCAAAGTAAATGTCTCGCATTTTTAAGCATCGTTCGTTAAATTAAGAAAGAAAACGTAAAATAATGATAAGCTTTTTTAATTACACACGTAGATTAAAACGTTTCTCATACAAAGTGTCAATTTAGCGTGGGTCTCGAAAATGTATGACATGTATGTATCTCATCACAATGGTTCAAGCGGTTTCGTTTAACACAAAAGATTATCAAATCGTGCATAGTGCACCTATTTATAGATAAATTAATGACAAAACTGTTTGTTTTGAAGATTATTTTTGTTGAATTTGGAATTTAATAGTTTCCTTTATCATTTGTTCATCAAAAAAGGGAGAAGTGAGGTTGAATTTTGATCAACAACTGTACCTTCGATTAATAAGAATTTGCGTAGATACATGTCCTAAGATAATTTCTTATTATTCACACCTCAATTTAAGACATAAAAATAAATCATGAATCAAGTCAAACAAATTAAAGATTAAACGAATACATCAATCAGGAATTGACAACAAAAGCAATTAAATTGTTTTCTTTAATTATTCATAAAACATTCTTTAGAAAGCATTATTGTTTTTTACAAGTTTACAGGTTTCAAACAGAGTGTCAGACCGATTGAAAAACGTAACCGGTTCGATGGACACGATTAAGTAAGAACATATTCTTCTGCTGTTCTTCAAATTAATCAAGTGCAAATCAAGCGTACCTTGCTGTGCTCGATAAAAAAAAAATATCACAGCGTCAACCCCGGATGATACCTGTGACCATGGATACATAATACAGGGTCCTTGATGTAATCTGTAACCAGTGGGTTTATACAACTGATCGATGTATGATAATATTTTATCAATATGTTTTTATTGAAATTATGGAAATCAAAGGTTTGAGGTCAAATTTTGCAAGTTTTTCCCGGACCAATTTTTTTAAGGAATTTGAAATCTCAATCGGTCCAAAATGAACAAGAAAGATAATGTGGGAGCCACATTAACGCCGGATTTTTCTGCATATGGGAACATTGAGAACAAGTTTACGTTCGTACAAAGAAAGTCATTTGATAAATTGCTTATCAGAAGGTATACAAAGGGCGATAATGAATCTTGAAGAAAAAAGTTTTTCAGTTACCATATATTTGTCCTATTGTATCTTATCTGATTATTTTGTTGGTATTTGACAAAGATGGCATAAGACATGAAAACTATCAATGAAAATAAAGCAAAACTAATGGTATGAAATTGGTAAGAGAATTTAATTCAAAAAATCTTATATGGCAAATGGTGAATTGTTGAAACAAAATGGCGGGAAAATATGACAGGAAAATGCCAGAATACTTGCTATTGGAGAGATCCAACATACTGAAACCTTTATCATAAAAATTACAAAGGGAAAAAATCCATATTTAAGCCAGGTAGAGTTGCCATTACTGTCTAATTCTTTCAACAAATGGTATGTAATCATTGTATGAAATTATATAAACATCTAACCATAAATGGCAGAGATATCCAACAATTTGAAAACTTTAATGCAAAAAAACCAAAGGGAAATAATCCATTATTAGGCCAGGTAGAGTTGAGGTTACTGTCTTATTCTTTTCAACAGATGGTATCTAATAATTGTATGAAATTTCGTAAACATCAAACTATAAATAGCAGAGATATCCAACAATTTGAAAAATTTTAACGCCAAAAAACAAAGGGAAATAATCTATTATTATGCCAGGTGGAGTTACTGTTACAGTCTCATTCTTTGCAACAGATGGTATGTAATCATCGTATGAAATTTCACAAACATCTAACCATAAACAGCAGAGATACTTTAACGCAAAAAAAACAAAGGGAAATGATCCATTATTAAGCCAGGTAGAGTTGCCGTTAATGTCCTATCCTTTTCAAAAGATGGTATGTAATCATTGTATGATATTTCATAAACATCTAACCAGAAATAGCAGAGATATCTAACAATTTGAAAACTTTAACACAAAATTAACAAAGGGAAATAATCCATTTTTAAGCCAGGTAGAGTTGTGGTTACTGTCCAATTCTGTGCAACAGATGGTAATTAATCATATTATGAAATTTTATAAACATCTAACCATAAATGGCAGAGATATCCAACATTTTGAAAACTTTAACGCAAAAAAAACAAAGGGAAATAATCCATTATTTAGCCAGGTAGAGTTGTGGTTACTGTCTTAATCTGTTCATCACATGGTATGTTATCATTGCATGAAGTTTCGTAAAGATCTGACAATAAATGGCAGAAAAATATGCCAAATTAAAAACTTTAACGCTATTGTTAACGACACCAAACATCCAAAATTACAAAGGGCAATAATCCATAATAAAGCCAGGTAGAGTTGCGGTTATTGTCTTATTCTGTTCATCACATGGTATGTTATCATCGTATAAAGTTTTGTAGAGATCTGACTATAAATGGCAGAAATATAAGGTACATTAAAAACTTTAACGCAATTGTTAACGACACCGGATGCCCGCCCGCCCGCCCATGTTCGCCAAACTATTAGCCGAATTTTTTCGTTGAAAAATCCGGCTAAAAAATCAGTCCGAAAACCGAAAAACCGGCAATTTTCTGGTCCCTGGTCATATATATAAGACCCTCTGTCATTCATTTCACATTGGGACATTATTCTGTTACGGCAGAAGCAATGTCCGAATGAAAAATAAGTTATGGAGGGTTTTATACATAGGATACTGAATATGGCAATTACCGGTGAACCTGAAATACCAGTGATTACAAAGATATCCCGATTATTGACGCTTACGCAGCTAGCAGATTTCTTGGTCTCTTGTAATTTCTTTACGTTGGTTTCCGCCATTTTTCTGGATTGAAAGTTGTTTTAAAATGTCATTTCTACGTGGGAATGAATATAAATATTTTTTACTTGCCATTTTTGATATAAATCTGGCAGAAAATAGAGAAATATTACATGCTAATTTTTCAGTTATTGTTTTAAAAAAAGTAACAGTTAGAAGTTTTCCTTTATCGATTGATTAAAATGGGTAGGAAGTTTAACTGCACACATTTACTTTGCTGTTTACGTATGACGTCACTGACCTTGGGAGATTGCTTACCTCATCACCGGTAATACATATTTGGGAACAAAGATGGCAGATTACACTTCTGATACAAGAATGGTGTTAGTACGTTTAACTTATTCTGTCAGGATTTTCGTAAACTGCATATAACATGCTTGTAGTTCTTTGTTTGGTTACCGAAATACGGTCTAAAAATAGCATCACCAGTATATAATATACCCTGTAGACTACTTTAATGTGTATTTAATCAGGTAAACCATGTTGCCGAGGACTATATGTAAACAGCAGATAAGCTTCAAATTGGCTCCCATTATCATAAATATGTTTCAGTAGTTCAACCTAAATATAGTCAGTCTATTTGCTGAACGCACAGTTAGGATTCCTTTCAAAAAAATAAAATATCCGAATTGTTTCTTATCCAGAAATGTATTCACTTACCTTCTATTGTTTCAACAGAAATTGCTCTGCTGGTGATAGTGTCCAATAAAGAAGATATTTCTTCATTGCTCAATTTTAACAAGATCTTTACACACCCCTCTCCTTCAGCTTTGCTCAACATTAGGACAGCCCGCGCGCCTAGCACCGCTGACCAGAGGTGCGTTCAGGAGGCACACCAGTTTCCTCCGCTTTTCAGCTATAAAATCCCAGACTCACAATAAAGAGCTCTCACACTAGCCAAAAATCACACTCCTGAAATAAACAAATTTCTAAATTATCATACATATATGTTTCTCAATGTAAATAAATAACAATGCATGATCAAAATCATTTTTCCACTTTACAAGCATGGATTTCTTTTCTTTCGCGGACGCGAAAATAGGTGACAAAAATAGTGAATTTTACATGTTCTGAAAACCTCACAGAAAACTTTATTCCGATGAATATTTATTCCGCCGCACATTCCGCACTGATTATTGTTCGTTAAACCCTGCAAAATCAGAAAATAACAAGGAAATAGGTTGTCCACCATGACTTTAGTATGGCTCTAATTTTCCAATTTCTGAGGTACCTTGAAAATGAACAGCTGATTTCTGTACTCCGCAAATCCATACATTCGCGGGGCTGTCTAAATCGCAAGATTTGAGAGAATACCACGCCCAAATACTTGAGGGAGATACGCCTCCTACATTTTTAACCTTACTTATTTACTTCATACTTTTATCATCTTTTACTCATTTCTTACTAATATTCTTGTTGGTTGATGCGCCAAAAGTCTAAGTCCCCAATAGGGGTTTGACTTATTGGAAGATAGATAGAATATCTAAGATACAGTAGATAGATAGATAAGAGGCGGAGTTTACAAAAAACTGACATTTTAACACTAGTGTAAGAGTCGGAAGTTACAGTGCTTTGATTGTATACTGATCATTTTGAGGGGAATAGATAAATCTTTCAGCCTATATATGGTTTGGGGTATCTCACACCCCTGGGTCATAGTGTAATTTGTCATTGAAAATGAGACTTTTTATATACAACAAAGAAGGATTTTATTTAGTGGTATGTAACCTAATAACAATTATCAAGATTTGAGCATTTTTGTGTCGACACCGGCTGTCTTTAGCCAATCAGAACGTTGCATTAGAGGTCACGTGACCAAAAAGATGACGTCGAGTAGCAAAAATAGGGGTGCGTGTATGGAATCGTCCACGGCGTTCATTATACGGTTACCTGTTTGTAATACACGCAAATATCATTATCGATATATGAACGGGTATCAATTTCAATGAGTAACAATATAAAACAAAAACAAACATTCATGCCTATTCGTAACATGTACATTTATTGAAGAAAGCTCGCTTTTGTTGAAAAACAACAACCTATCTTCCCTATTTCCGAGCGAGTTTATTAGAAAATATGAACGTTCGATTAGCTGGCGGAATGTAGGGTAGAATATGTTCTTGAAACGAGCGCGGTCAGAATATGTCTGGACAGCACATGGTAATTCGATGGTTTTTATCTGGCCTTACAGTGTGTAAAATTACTGTAAAGACATGCACTGTTTGATCTGCTTATTGCTTGAATCTTTTTTCTCTATGCAGAATACACGGCTAAACGACGATTTCAAGCATTTTTGGAAATGCTAATACTTGTATGATATAGATGTTCACTGTAAGGATCGACAACTCTGAATGAGAGATTGCGAGGCGTAGTGCCGAACTGGCCAGGGTCAAATTTCGTAATAATAGAAACTTTAGAGAATGAATTGCATATTTGAGGTTTAGAATGTTTATAGTTGCTATATTTGAAAGCTAAACTGCCAATGTTGCATTCCAATTATTACTTCAAACTGATTCCAAGGGTATTGCTCGAGGGATAGCGAATGTAAATTCTTAGGAGCTAGCACAAATGGGTCCAGTTTAACTTAACCCGTGGACAACTCAACCAATGACAACTCATCCCGAAATTAGGACAACTCAGACCGTGGACAGATAAACCCGTATAATACATTATGATATGATACCTAATCTAATTAGTTATTTATCATAAAAATATGTATTAACAATAAAAAGTGTCAAATGTGATGTATTCATATAATTTAAAGATTGAGTACCAGTTTTACCGATAATTGAAAAGTATTTTGATGCCCTACGTAGTTAGCAACCCATTTGCACAAAAATCATACCTGCGCAGTGAGATGCGCAGTGGCTACAGGGCCCCAAAGTCGCCCCTCATCCTGGTGTCCCGAGATTTGCACGAGTAGTCAAGGCCGGGAGGATAGACCACAACGCACTTGTTGACCCCTTCTATACTCTATGTAAAGCCGCCATCTTGGATTGAGGGAATTTTCGTGTGTAGTCAGTAGGTAAACATAACCGCCTATAAATGCATTGATGCGTGTTAGTGGTGACTTAGATTTGGGTCATCCTTCTGTTTCTACGTATAAATGGGGCTAATTTGCATTATAAATGAGGGTATTTTCGACTGCATGCACTCTAGCATATCAATTTAAAGTGATATAGATCAGAGATGTTAAGATCATACTTTATATACTAAGATCTCACTTGAAATATGCTATATGACAACAACGCAGACGGGTAACTGTCTTTATTTTTGATGCCATCTAGAACCAGTTTATGATACAAATGGGCACTCTTGGAAACTTTCCATAACACAATTGTAATTTATGTAATGAATAATGTATAACGCTTCGTTTGGGTATGTTTATAAAAATAGTACATGTAGTATTATGGCGGTATTATCAATAACACAATGAATTCATATAAGTAAATATAATAGCTCGTAAATATAATATTTGCAACCACAAACATGATTTCGCAACCCTTGAGAACCCGATGAATTCTATAAATAGTCGTGAGGTAATTGTAAGTAACTTTCCACTCCGTAGACAGCAGCCAAGGATACAACGCATCACAGTGATAGGAATTGTGAAAAGGTAAGAGTCTATTTTTTATTAAAATTAAATCAATTGTAACATTAAATCAGTTGTAAAATTAAATCAGTTGTAAAATTTAATTGTAAAAGCGTGTACTGTTGTTATTCTATGGTCGTTTATTTTTACCATAATAATTTGTATGTTTACACACGACTTCGTGATTTAAATTTACCACCTTTTTTCTAACTACTACGCCTATTGGTTAGATTGTATCCGTGGCAATGAGTCATATACATGTATACATGTACTGTACGATAAATATTATTCGCATCCGTTGAAATTAGTACACTTCTCTTCGGATTAACGGGCTACATTTTAAGTTAACTTTAGTAGCGAAATTTTCTTGGACTAAACAATACGTAAACAGAATAATAGAAATAATTTAAACTTTAACAAGTTGTATATCAACAACTATCAAATTAAAACACTTGCATAAAAAGTATCGATACACTTAAGGTATGTGTCAAAATCTAGGTCGTGATGGTTTCCCTCTGTATACCTGTATACATGTACATGAGATAGACACAGTGAACACAGATTAACAAACAGAACGCACGACACCGTCTTTAATTATATTTATTTTTAAATCAGCATATAATTTATTGAACAATGAAGTAATATGACAGAAAAGTCTTTTCGTAAATTGTTAACATAACATTCATGCATTCTGATGTTAACCCATGATTAAAGTAAAAAAGTTGTATGCTGATGTCTAATATTCAACTATTCATAATTTTTAACGACACATTCGAAGACTTCACTCAATTCTCAAAAGTTTAAATCCATTACATTTGTACCGTATTAACTCCTATGTAAAAGCTTAAGACAGATTATAAACACGTTTATAATGTACATTCATGTATGTATACATGAGCATATTATTATAAACATTCATGTATGTATACATGAGCATATTATCCACGTAAATACTCAACGAGTAGTAATTGTTATCTAAAATATGACTGACGAGTAAATTTACTGTACGGCTTATGATAAGTAAGCTGCGGATCAAATGAGCGTGTTCCAATGGCGCAAGTGATGTATTATATTGCAACTATATTTTAACTATTTATGTTTAAAGCTATCTGTAACTCTTGTAATCATTCATATATTTACCAAGTTTAATATATCGGCTGTACAAACCAGCGACTACCGTGTCTATAATGCACTAGATAAAAACATAAATCAGGCGAACTGTTGGTTTTATTTCCGTTTTTGACAGACCATACATGTGTTTCATGTAATAGGCTCTGTAGAGACAAATGGTCAACTAGAATACTGGTAAATGAATGGAAACGGTCTAGGTACACTGTAACATGTAAATGTGCTATCAAATACAAACAATAAATAACAACAAGATGTTGTTTTTTTTTTTATATATTTTATTGATTAAATGAATACATGATAAAATAGTTCATCAGATAAAAAGTATTGAAATATGTATCATTGAATGTCACTAGCTTTTATCCAGCTGTTAAATTTCTTAGGAAAACCTCGCCATTTTACGAACAAAAGTTTAGTTTTCCCCCTTACTTTCGTTCTCAGTACTTTTTCCACCTTCCAAGTTCGGTCTGGATTGATATCAATCTTTAACAATTCAGGCTCATAGAATGTTCCGATAATTTCCTCTTGTTGCATGTCTTGAAGTCGGTAAATAGGCAAACGTCCTCTGTAATATCGTCTGTAAATCTGAAACACTTCACCTGAATACGTCTCATCGTAGGCGCGCGTAAAAGCCTTCTTTAAGTGACTGATTCTCACGTAATCTCCAATTTTATATTTAAACGGTTTTAGTTTTGAACTTTTTGTCTGTTGTCTTGGATATTGAGCAAAATACGTGGCTAATCTCACTTCTTCTTCATTAACATCTTGAACATTGGCCGGTGTTGTTCCGATCGTTCTGTGAAAGGTTTTGTTATAACTGTCGGCCATGTCTTGCAAAACCGGTAAATATGAATAATCATCCGTGTGTGTAAAATAACGATACATTTTACGCTTGATGGTTAATATAGCTCTCTCCGACGTAGAGGCTTTTGTTTCATTCTGAGTTGGAAAGTAGCGGATGTCTTTCTTTCTCATAATGTCTTGTACCTTTTTGGCGCGAAATTCTTGTCCTGAAATTTAAAGGATGAGACCATCGTTAAAATACACTAATACAGACACAAAAAAAACCCCCTTAAATACAGTATATTTAAATCAAACGCTCCTATACACACTAAATAATAATTTTATATCAGAATTACCTTTATCCGTGATCAACTTGGCGGGAGATCTCTTGGAGATGGTAAATATTTGCTGAAACGCTTTCGCCACATCTTCTCCAGTTTTGGATTTCAATGGTTGTAACCAAACGTACTTGGAGAAAGTGTCTATAACCAACAAGATGTATTTATAACCATCATTCCAGTTGGCGAATTTCACCATGTCCATTAAATCAGCCATCCATAAATCATCAATGCCGGCACTCACAACATGATTGCGTTGAAACCGCCTTCTTACTGGTTTATGAAGACTGTAAGATTCTTGATTATGTAGAAATTGCCTAATTCTATGCATTCCTATGTTATATCTTCCCTCTCGTTTCACCACATTGTATAATTTTTGTGGTCCGCTGAAACTGGCTGGGTGTTTCGGATCAAAATATATTTTCTTTAAATAATCCTCCCACGGAGCCATGTCTTTACAGTTCAAAGTTCAACACTTAAATGAAAGATTAAAATCTAAATTACCTTGATATATCTATTCTGTGTCACTTTCTACCTCGCTATCAGTTTCTTCGACGGACTCGGTATCAGATAATAATTCGCCGAATAGTTCTGCAAATTCATTCTTGTATTTCTTTAAGACCCGTTTTACAGCAGTTGAAAGACTTGCTCCTTTATTACGGAGATCATCTATCTTTTCAACAATACTACGATGAGTCCTATTTGTCCTTAGTGGAAACCAGTACAGTTCCAATAAAGACTGATATTTTCCAAAGAAAATTTTTTCCTTGTACGGTTGAGTACGTTCATCGGCCATTTCTGCTGCCTCGTCTTCGTTTTCTCCTCTCTCGATATATTTGTCGTATAATGTATTGTATCTGTCATTGCTTTGTCTTTGTGCAGCTTGCCACAGTTGCTGATAACCTTCGTTTTCATCGATCTCGCTACTTATTTCGTCATCATCAGTTTTCATTTTCTTAGATGCAGGTTCGTTGCTCTCTGGGCACCATCCTCTTTTAACGTGTCTTTGTACGTCGTGAACCGTGTCAAATAATTGACCACAATCATCGCAAGCGTGACCTTTATTTTCCATGATTTCTTCCGATTTATTTTCTAAGTAATCGAATGAATTCACTGGCTCCTCGATGTGCTCCGTCTGTAATCCAACTGTAGAATGACTGGTGTCTGTTAAAACACCTTCTTTTATAAGTTCTTGAGGGGTCACGTGACCAATGGAATCTAACTTATTTTGTCTGATACATTTTAACCTCTGATCTTCGGGTGTGAATGGTTTTAAATCCACTAATAAATGTCCATATGGATACTTCGTAGCTTTGACAAATTGTTTTAAAAGTATGTCACTCTGCCCAGGATACATTTGTCTAGCTAGTGTCATGACAGATTGCTTGTCTACTGGGTTATTAAACAATGCTAAATAATGACAATTGCGTCGTTGAGTTGGATCCTTACTTCCAAACAAGTTTTGATTGATTGAAATCACAGAGAGAGATCTGTGATGGGACCCCTCCGTAAACAAATCGGTGATACGTTTATCTTTGCCAGCTTCTAAGTACAAATCGTCCAATATCAGTAAATTGTTGATTCGTGGGTCAAAGTAGTCATCGTCATCTAAATCTGCAGGGATGCCTTGAATAAACTCCACATTTGGTTCCACAGTTCGCTTTATGACGGTGTACATAGGCTGCCACCTTTTATAGAGCCATACAATTCTTTGTATGCCAGGTTGAATGATTGAGTTGTGATTCTGCAATAACTCTTTCACCATTGTTGTCTTCCCACAGGCTAAAGAGAACAATTCGGTATTTTATATCAAGTTTCTTGTACAATAAAATGACTTAAAACATTTAAAATTGTGATAAAAAGGGCGTGAATTTCTATAAATTTGTTAACCAAATGGTCTTGATATCTATATAAAAACTTGTTAAAAAAGTGGAAAAAATTATCATTCAAAAATGTATTTTGGAAGTCAATCAAATTGATAATAAAAAGCCTGTAATAGTCTAAAAAATGGTTCACATAAACATCTTAAATAGATGGTTACTAAAGTTTGCAATATAATTTGATAAAATGTATGCTACGAGGTTTAAATAAAAAAGGCATTAAAATTTTAACAAAATATACCTGTAGGACCCGATATCATCATAGTGAATGGATGTTGAAACACAGTATCATTCGTTGTTTGCGTCGTTGTGACAGTTGATATATCTTTTGGTGGTGTTGGTGCTCCTTGAGGAGGCGCTCCTGAATGTGCGCCGAAATGCGCGCCACAATGCGCGCCGAGTGTCTTTCGATCGCCCAAATGCGCGCTTGGAGCTTCCGAATGCGCGCCGAAATGCGCGCCACAATGCGCGCCTGGTGTCTGTTGATCGCCCGAATGCGCGCTTAGAGATTCTGCATGTGCGCCGAAATGTGCGCCGTGTACGCCACAATGCGCGCCTGATGCCTGCTCTTGTTTTCCCCCCATTAACATTTCGGGGTGAATATATCTTTTGTGTCTAACTAAATTATATCTACTACAAAACGTCTTATTACACACTGAACAAGTAATGTGTTCCATGTTGCATCTGCAGTCACCAACTTAGAAATGACGCTAGCACATATGTTTCTCTATTTATATCTTTGTCTAAATCTTGGTAACCAATCATATCACGACATTTTCAGCCAATGGAAATACATCTCTAAGACCACATAGTCCAATTATTAAACAGCTTAATCAACCAATCAAAGTATCGTATGGATAATGGAATGGTCGATCATATATGTTCGTCCACAGCGCATGCGTCATTTTTGGTATATAAAAGTTTAACCATTTCTTCATTTCATTTACAGATTTGATGTTGTTCATATCGGATGCTACTGTGATTATCAAACACCTGGATAATAATGATAATAATACAATAAGGTATGTACAACCTTAGTCTCGCCTGGTTTTTCTTAGTCTCGCCTGGATTTTCTTAGTCTCGCCTGGCTTTTCTTAGTCTCGCCTGAATTACTTATTATTGTCGTCCAGGTTTGTCAATGCCGTAATGATAATGAAGTAGCGCTGCTACTTTCTATATTGTTTAAGTTTTGAGTTTTAGCAAGACTTTTTGCTGCATCGAATACTGTATAGATATTAGAAGTTACTGACTAGGATTTCATGTACATGTATGTGTTTGCATTGAACGTTTTATATAACCAATTCACATGTTGACTTATTTGTTCATTTTATTTCAGAGCACAATCATGGCTTATGAGTGTGAACAGTGTGGAGTAACGTTTGCCAAGCTTAGTCAACTTCTTAAGCACAGACGCACAGAAAATCATCGGAAAAAATATACATGTGAAGTATGTAAAAAGACGTTCGCCAGGAAGGATAACCTTGACAGACATCAGAAGAAACATACTAATGAAAACAACCAGCACTGTCCTGAGTGTCTGAAACCGTTTATAAGCGAAGAAGCAATCAATCGACATATGGTACAGCAGCATGGATGGGGAGCTAGTGATGGGGCAGGAAAACGTACTTTTAGACAACAAGATGATGACCATGAAAATAAACGACTTAAGTCAGAGAAAGGGGATAGCGTTAATTTTGTAATGAATAAAGTCAGTGAAAGGAAAATTGAAAAATTCAAGACCACTGCCAGTTATTACAAAATATCCGTGGATGATGTAGATGTGAGAGATCTCCCAAATATTTTGGAATACTTAAAGACTCTTTTTCAAGAAATACTTAACAGAATGGCTAGTGAGATACCTTCAACTGATTTAGTGAGACTATCGATGGATAACCCTGAGCTCGATTACCCAATAGTTTTACCATTTATGCGTAGATCAGACCTAACAGTGGAACGAGTATTAGCTGAAATCGAACGAGTATTGCAGTCTTATGAGCAGTTCGTTATAGATGAAACATTTGGTATTGAACTGGTACATGTACAGGCTGTCTCTGGGTCTGGGTACAAGATGAAGCCAGTGGTAGATTTAACCAAGTTGTTAAATATGAAGAAAAGCATTATTCAGATAAAAAATAAAGATGACATGTGTTGCGCGAGGGCTATAGTGACGGCAACAGCTCGACATGAAAACCATCCTCTATGGAATAATATACGACAGGGTAGATATATTCAGCGTAAACTTGCGGAGGAGCTGCATGAAAAAGTCAATGTTTCAAAACAAACGTGCACTATTGATGATGTGAAGACTTTCCAATCTGTGTTACCAAATTATCAAATACATGTGCTATCCAAAGAGTACTTCAATGCCATCATCTACTCAGGGCCAGACGGGGGTGTCCCAATCTATTTGTATCACCATGACGGGCACTTTGACGTCATCACGACAATGACTGGCTTTCTTAAAAGAAGTTATTACTGTATGGAGTGTAAGAAGGGTTACGACCATAAAGAAAGACACTCGTGCAATAACCCATGTCGTTACTGTCGCTATTTACATACTGATAAAGAGGAGGAATGGAAATACTGTGACATATGTAACTGCAAATTTATCAACACGGAATGTTACAATCTTCATTTGAAGAAGTCCGAAAAGGGAAAATCAACATGCGAGTCGTACTATAAATGTCAAGACTGTGGACAACTTATAAATCGTTCAAAACACAAGCACGCACATGTATGTGGAGAGACATATTGTAAGACCTGTAAAGATTATGTGTCAGAGGACCACCAATGTTTTATGCAATCAATAGAAGACGAATCTACACGTGTAAAAGACAAACTAAAAGAACTCAAATATATTTTTTTCGATTTTGAATGCACACAAGATGTGCAAAAATACACCAAGTATATGAAGTATGGCATTTTACTGACATATCTCAGTATGACTCTAATACGAAATCAGGAGGTGTATTTACTGACTATGTGAATACATTTCTTAAAATTAAGCAAGAGGCTAGTGGATGGCCAAATTGGTGCCATTCCGAAGCCGATAAACAACTGTACATTGAGCAGTTTTATGAGAAAGAAGGTATTCGATTGGAATATAGCAACATTGAGAAAAACCCAGGGTTGCGTTCTTTGGCCAAGCTAATGCTCAACTCATTTTGGGGCAAATTTGGTCAGCGCACCAATTTAACGCAATCCACCCACATGAAGGACCCTATTGACTTTTTTGATATGATGACAAGTGATCAACAAGTGGTCAAGAATGTACGATTTGTGAATGATGAAACTGTAAATGTTGATTGGGTATATCGTGATGATTTTATAGAACCATCAGGTCGTACTAATGTGGTCATTGCTGCCTATACAACGGCACAGGCACGGCTTAAACTGTATAGTTACCTACAACCGCTAGGGAAACGTGTTCTGTATTGCGATACTGACTCAATTATATTCACTTCACGCAGTGGTGAATGGAAACCATCTCTAGGTGATTATCTCGGTGATCTCACAGACGAGGTTCCTGGCAATAATATCACACATTTTGTCACGGGAGGACCAAAGAATTATGCATATAAAACTAAAAACTTCGACAAAGATGGTAATTCTTCATTTTGCAAAGTAAAGGGCATTACAATGAATTCCAAAAACACTTTGAAAATCAACTTTGACACCGTTGCTCGTTTGGTAAAGGGAAACAAAGACTTGATTGTACCAGTCGTTGACGCGAAGATTTGCCGAGACCTATCAAATACATTACTTTTCACTAGGCAGGAAACTAAGGACTATAGAATTGTGTTTGACAAAAGAATCATCTGTGAAGATTTTGTAACATATCCGTATGGTTATTAGTAATATGTTCATAAATTACTCACTAACTGGAGCATCTATACATGCATATTGAATGTTTAGTTCAGGCTTGTGTTGGTATAAGTACATGTTTATTGTTTTAAATACATGCATGTTTTGTATATTCATTCGCTGTTTTGATTATGTGTTATCATGGTATGGAATAAAATATGTTTATGTATCATTTTATCGTTTGTTTGTTCTTATTATAATTGCTATATAATCAATAAAGAAGAAGATACAACCCCGTAAATAATTAATACGCCATACAGTAATGAAACAGTACACAGTACATACGCCATGAATATAATTTATAAATATGATACAATGCTTTCATTGTAAAATCTGATGATGACTGTTGATAATATACATGTATGAATAACTAGATAAATCAAGTGCTGTATGTTACATAATGGTTATAAATAAAACGTAACCTATTGGATATCGGTACGATACGTTACACTTGAGCGACTCTGAAAATTCCCTCAATCCAAGATGGCGGCTTTACATAGAGTATAGAAGGGGTCAACAAGTGCGTTGTGGTCTATCCTCCCGGCCTTGACTACTTGCACGGGGTTTCTCGGTACCTGAACGTGGTGGGTTTGGCGTTTAAACACGTTTTTCAGGTGCCCTAGATGGTTAGCAACCTAACTGCAAAAAATCACATTCGCACACCGAGGTGCGCCATGGCAACAGAGCCGCAAAGTATACCGTGCAATATGGCTATATATGGCTATAGAACAGCAAAAATGGCCGCCTCATCCTGGTGTCCCGAGGTTTGCACGCGTTTTTTGCTACCTTAATGTAGTTACTTACTTGTTTAAACACATTTTCCCAATGCCCTACGTAGTTAGCAACCCATTTGCACAAAAATCATACCTGCGCAGTGAGATGCGCAGTGGCTACAGGGCCCCAAAGTCGCCCCTCATCCTGGTGTCCCGAGATTTGCACGGGGTTTCTCGGTACCTGAACGTGGTGGGTTTGGCGTTTAAACACGTTTTTCAGGTGCCCTAGATGGTTAGCAACCTAACTGCAAAAAATCACATTCGCACACCGAGGTGCGCCATGGCAACAGAGCCGCAAAGTATACCGTGCAATATGGCTATATATGGCTATAGAACAGCAAAAATGGCCGCCTCATCCTGGTGTCCCGAGGTTTGCACGCGTTTTTTGCTACCTTAATGTAGTTACTTACTTGTTTAAACACATTTTCCCAATGCCCTACGTAGTTAGCAACCCATTTGCACAAAAATCATACCTGCGCAGTGAGATGCGCAGTGGCTACAGGGCCCCAAAGTCGCCCCTCATCCTGGTGTCCCGAGATTTGCACGGGGTTTCTCGGTACCTGAACGTGGTGGGTTTGGCGTTTAAACACGTTTTTCAGGTGCCCTAGATGGTTAGCAACCTAACTGCAAAAAATCACATTCGCACACCGAGGTGCGCCATGGCAACAGAGCCGCAAAGTATACCGTGCAATATGGCTATATATGGCTATAGAACAGCATAAATGGCCGCCTCATCCTGGTGTCCCGAGGTTTGCACGCGTTTTTTGCTACCTTAATGTAGTTACTTACTTGTTTAAACACATTTTCCCAATGCCCTACGTAGTTAGCAACCCATTTGCACAAAAATCATACCTGCGCAGTGAGATGCGCAGTGGCTACAGGGCCCCAAAGTCGCCCCTCATCCTGGTGTCCCGAGATTTGCACGGGGTTTCTCGGTACCTGAACGTGGTGGGTTTGGCGTTTAAACACGTTTTTCAGGTGCCCTAGATGGTTAGCAACCTAACTGCAAAAAATCACATTCGCACACCGAGGTGCGCCATGGCAACAGAGCCGCAAAGTATACCGTGCAATATGGCTATATATGGCTATAGAACAGCAAAAATGGCCGCCTCATCCTGGTGTCCCGAGGTTTGCACGCGTTTTTTGCTACCTTAATGTAGTTACTTACTTGTTTAAACACATTTTCCCAATGCCCTACGTAGTTAGCAACCCATTTGCACAAAAATCATACCTGCGCAGTGAGATGCGCAGTGGCTACAGGGCCCCAAAGTCGCCCCTCATCCTGGTGTCCCGAGATTTGCACGGGGTTTCTCGGTACCTGAACGTGGTGGGTTTGGCGTTTAAACACGTTTTTCAGGTGCCCTAGATGGTTAGCAACCTAACTGCAAAAAATCACATTCGCACACCGAGGTGCGCCATGGCAACAGAGCCGCAAAGTATACCGTGCAATATGGCTATATATGGCTATAGAACAGCAAAAATGGCCGCCTCATCCTGGTGTCCCGAGGTTTGCACGCGTTTTTTGCTACCTTAATGTAGTTACTTACTTGTTTAAACACATTTTCCCAATGCCCTACGTAGTTAGCAACCCATTTGCACAAAAATCATACCTGCGCAGTGAGATGCGCAGTGGCTACAGGGCCCCAAAGTCGCCCCTCATCCTGGTGTCCCGAGATTTGCACGGGGTTTCTCGGTACCTGAACGTGGTGGGTTTGGCGTTTAAACACGTTTTTCAGGTGCCCTAGATGGTTAGCAACCTAACTGCAAAAAATCACATTCGCACACCGAGGTGCGCCATGGCAACAGAGCCGCAAAGTATACCGTGCAATATGGCTATATATGGCTATAGAACAGCAAAAATGGCCGCCTCATCCTGGTGTCCCGAGGTTTGCACGCGTTTTTTGCTACCTTAATGTAGTTACTTACTTGTTTAAACACATTTTCCCAATGCCCTACGTAGTTAGCAACCCATTTGCACAAAAATCATACCTGCGCAGTGAGATGCGCAGTGGCTACAGGGCCCCAAAGTCGCCCCTCATCCTGGTGTCCCGAGATTTGCACGGGGTTTCTCGGTACCTGAACGTGGTGGGTTTGGCGTTTAAACACGTTTTTCAGGTGCCCTAGATGGTTAGCAACCTAACTGCAAAAAATCACATTCGCACACCGAGGTGCGCCATGGCAACAGAGCCGCAAAGTATACCGTGCAATATGGCTATATATGGCTATAGAACAGCAAAAATGGCCGCCTCATCCTGGTGTCCCGAGGTTTGCACGCGTTTTTTGCTACCTTAATGTAGTTACTTACTTGTTTAAACACATTTTCCCAATGCCCTACGTAGTTAGCAACCCATTTGCACAAAAATCATACCTGCGCAGTGAGATGCGCAGTGGCTACAGGGCCCCAAAGTCGCCCCTCATCCTGGTGTCCCGAGATTTGCACGGGGTTTCTCGGTACCTGAACGTGGTGGGTTTGGCGTTTAAACACGTTTTTCAGGTGCCCTAGATGGTTAGCAACCTAACTGCAAAAAATCACATTCGCACACCGAGGTGCGCCATGGCAACAGAGCCGCAAAGTATACCGTGCAATATGGCTATATATGGCTATAGAACAGCAAAAATGGCCGCCTCATCCTGGTGTCCCGAGGTTTGCACGCGTTTTTTGCTACCTTAATGTAGTTACTTACTTGTTTAAACACATTTTCCCAATGCCCTACGTAGTTAGCAACCCATTTGCACAAAAATCATACCTGCGCAGTGAGATGCGCAGTGGCTACAGGGCCCCAAAGTCGCCCCTCATCCTGGTGTCCCGAGATTTGCACGGGGTTTCTCGGTACCTGAACGTGGTGGGTTTGGCGTTTAAACACGTTTTTCAGGTGCCCTAGATGGTTAGCAACCTAACTGCAAAAAATCACATTCGCACACCGAGGTGCGCCATGGCAACAGAGCCGCAAAGTATACCGTGCAATATGGCTATATATGGCTATAGAACAGCAAAAATGGCCGCCTCATCCTGGTGTCCCGAGGTTTGCACGCGTTTTTTGCTACCTTAATGTAGTTACTTACTTGTTTAAACACATTTTCCCAATGCCCTACGTAGTTAGCAACCCATTTGCACAAAAATCATACCTGCGCAGTGAGATGCGCAGTGGCTACAGGGCCCCAAAGTCGCCCCTCATCCTGGTGTCCCGAGATTTGCACGGGGTTTCTCGATACCTGAACGTGGTGGGTTTGGCGTTTAAACACGTTTTTCAGGTGCCCTAGATGGTTAGCAACCTAACTGCAAAAAATCACATTCGCACACCGAGGTGCGCCATGGCAACAGAGCCGCAAAGTATACCGTGCAATATGGCTATATATGGCTATAGAACAGCAAAAATGGCCGCCTCATCCTGGTGTCCCGAGGTTTGCACGCGTTTTTTGCTACCTTAATGTAGTTACTTACTTGTTTAAACACATTTTCCCAATGCCCTACGTAGTTAGCAACCCATTTGCACAAAAATCATACCTGCGCAGTGAGATGCGCAGTGGCTACAGGGCCCCAAAGTCGCCCCTCATCCTGGTGTCCCGAGATTTGCACGGGGTTTCTCGGTACCTGAACGTGGTGGGTTTGGCGTTTAAACACGTTTTTCAGGTGCCCTAGATGGTTAGCAACCTAACTGCAAAAAATCACATTCGCACACCGAGGTGCGCCATGGCAACAGAGCCGCAAAGTATACCGTGCAATATGGCTATATATGGCTATAGAACAGCAAAAATGGCCGCCTCATCCTGGTGTCCCGAGGTTTGCACGCGTTTTTTGCTACCTTAATGTAGTTACTTACTTGTTTAAACACATTTTCCCAATGCCCTACGTAGTTAGCAACCCATTTGCACAAAAATCATACCTGCGCAGTGAGATGCGCAGTGGCTACAGGGCCCCAAAGTCGCCCCTCATCCTGGTGTCCCGAGATTTGCACGGGGTTTCTCGGTACCTGAACGTGGTGGGTTTGGCGTTTAAACACGTTTTTCAGGTGCCCTAGATGGTTAGCAACCTAACTGCAAAAAATCACATTCGCACACCGAGGTGCGCCATGGCAACAGAGCCGCAAAGTATACCGTGCAATATGGCTATATATGGCTATAGAACAGCAAAAATGGCCGCCTCATCCTGGTGTCCCGAGGTTTGCACGCGTTTTTTGCTACCTTAATGTAGTTACTTACTTGTTTAAACACATTTTCCCAATGCCCTACGTAGTTAGCAACCCATTTGCACAAAAATCATACCTGCGCAGTGAGATGCGCAGTGGCTACAGGGCCCCAAAGTCGCCCCTCATCCTGGTGTCCCGAGATTTGCACGGGGTTTCTCGGTACCTGAACGTGGTGGGTTTGGCGTTTAAACACGTTTTTCAGGTGCCCTAGATGGTTAGCAACCTAACTGCAAAAAATCACATTCGCACACCGAGGTGCGCCATGGCAACAGAGCCGCAAAGTATACCGTGCAATATGGCTATATATGGCTATAGAACAGCAAAAATGGCCGCCTCATCCTGGTGTCCCGAGGTTTGCACGCGTTTTTTGCTACCTTAATGTAGTTACTTACTTGTTTAAACACATTTTCCCAATGCCCTACGTAGTTAGCAACCCATTTGCACAAAAATCATACCTGCGCAGTGAGATGCGCAGTGGCTACAGGGCCCCAAAGTCGCCCCTCATCCTGGTGTCCCGAGATTTGCACGGGGTTTCTCGGTACCTGAACGTGGTGGGTTTGGCGTTTAAACACGTTTTTCAGGTGCCCTAGATGGTTAGCAACCTAACTGCAAAAAATCACATTCGCACACCGAGGTGCGCCATGGCAACAGAGCCGCAAAGTATACCGTGCAATATGGCTATATATGGCTATAGAACAGCAAAAATGGCCGCCTCATCCTGGTGTCCCGAGGTTTGCACGCGTTTTTTGCTACCTTAATGTAGTTACTTACTTGTTTAAACACATTTTCCCAATGCCCTACGTAGTTAGCAACCCATTTGCACAAAAATCATACCTGCGCAGTGAGATGCGCAGTGGCTACAGGGCCCCAAAGTCGCCCCTCATCCTGGTGTCCCGAGATTTGCACGGGGTTTCTCGGTACCTGAACGTGGTGGGTTTGGCGTTTAAACACGTTTTTCAGGTGCCCTAGATGGTTAGCAACCTAACTGCAAAAAATCACATTCGCACACCGAGGTGCGCCATGGCAACAGAGCCGCAAAGTATACCGTGCAATATGGCTATATATGGCTATAGAACAGCAAAAATGGCCGCCTCATCCTGGTGTCCCGAGGTTTGCACGCGTTTTTTGCTACCTTAATGTAGTTACTTACTTGTTTAAACACATTTTCCCAATGCCCTACGTAGTTAGCAACCCATTTGCACAAAAATCATACCTGCGCAGTGAGATGCGCAGTGGCTACAGGGCCCCAAAGTCGCCCCTCATCCTGGTGTCCCGAGATTTGCACGGGGTTTCTCGGTACCTGAACGTGGTGGGTTTGGCGTTTAAACACGTTTTTCAGGTGCCCTAGATGGTTAGCAACCTAACTGCAAAAAATCACATTCGCACACCGAGGTGCGCCATGGCAACAGAGCCGCAAAGTATACCGTGCAATATGGCTATATATGGCTATAGAACAGCAAAAATGGCCGCCTCATCCTGGTGTCCCGAGGTTTGCACGCGTTTTTTGCTACCTTAATGTAGTTACTTACTTGTTTAAACACATTTTCCCAATGCCCTACGTAGTTAGCAACCCATTTGCACAAAAATCATACCTGCGCAGTGAGATGCGCAGTGGCTACAGGGCCCCAAAGTCGCCCCTCATCCTGGTGTCCCGAGATTTGCACGGGGTTTCTCGGTACCTGAACGTGGTGGGTTTGGCGTTTAAACACGTTTTTCAGGTGCCCTAGATGGTTAGCAACCTAACTGCAAAAAATCACATTCGCACACCGAGGTGCGCCATGGCAACAGAGCCGCAAAGTATACCGTGCAATATGGCTATATATGGCTATAGAACAGCAAAAATGGCCGCCTCATCCTGGTGTCCCGAGGTTTGCACGCGTTTTTTGCTACCTTAATGTAGTTACTTACTTGTTTAAACACATTTTCCCAATGCCCTACGTAGTTAGCAACCCATTTGCACAAAAATCATACCTGCGCAGTGAGATGCGCAGTGGCTACAGGGCCCCAAAGTCGCCCCTCATCCTGGTGTCCCGAGATTTGCACGCTACAGGGCCCCAAAGTCGCCCCTCATCCTGGTGTCCCGAGATTTGCACGGGGTTTCTCGGTACCTGAACGTGGTGGGTTTGGTGTTTAAACACGTTTTTCCGGTGCCCTAGATGGTTAGCAACCTAACTGCAAAAAATCACATTCGCACACCGAGGTGCGCCATGGCAACAGAGCCGCAAAGTATACCGTGCAATATGGCTATCTATGGCTATAGAACAGCAAAAATGGCCGCCTCATCCTGGTGTCCCGAGGTTTGCACGCGTTTTTTGCTACCTTAATGTAGTTACTTACTTGTTTAAACACATTTTCCCAATGCCCTACGTAGTTAGCAACCCATTTGCACAAAAATCATACCTGCGCAGTGAGATGCGCAGTGGCTACAGGGCCCCAAAGTCGCCCCTCATCCTGGTGTCCCGAGATTTGCACGGGGTTTCTCGGTACCTGAACGTGGTGGGTTTGGTGTTTAAACACGTTTTTCAGGTGCCCTGGATGGTTAGCAACCTAACTGCAAAAAATCACATTCGCACACCGAGGTGCGCCATGGCAACAGAGCCGCAAAGTATACCGTGCAATATGGCTATATATGGCTATAGAACAGCAAAAATGGCCGCCTCATCCTGGTGTCCCGAGGTTTGCACGCGTTTTTTGCTACCTTAATGTAGTTACTTACTTGTTTAAACACATTTTCCCAATGCCCTACGTAGTTAGCAACCCATTTGCACAAAAATCATACCTGCGCAGTGAGATGCGCAGTGGCTACAGGGCCCCAAAGTCGCCCCTCATCCTGGTGTCCCGAGATTTGCACGGGGTTTCTCGGTACCTGAACGTGGTGGGTTTGGTGTTTAAACACGTTTTTCAGGTGCCCTGGATGGTTAGCAACCTAACTGCAAAAAATCACATTCGCACACCGAGGTGCGCCATGGCAACAGAGCCGCAAAGTATACCGTGCAATATGGCTATATATGGCTATAGAACAGCAAAAATGGCCGCCTCATCCTGGTGTCCCGAGGTTTGCACGCGTTTTTTGCTACCTTAATGTAGTTACTTACTTGTTTAAACACATTTTCCCAATGCCCTACGTAGTTAGCAACCCATTTGCACAAAAATCATACCTGCGCAGTGAGATGCGCAGTGGCTACAGGGCCCCAAAGTCGCCCCTCATCCTGGTGTCCCGAGATTTGCACGGGGTTTCTCGGTACCTGAACGTGGTGGGTTTGGTGTTTAAACACGTTTTTCAGGTGCCCTAGATGGTTAGCAACCTAACTGCAAAAAATCACATTCGCACACCGAGGTGCGCCATGGCAACAGAGCCGCAAAGTATACCGTGCAATATGGCTATATATGGCTATAGAACAGCAAAAATGGCCGCCTCATCCTGGTGTCCCGAGGTTTGCACGCGTTTTTTGCTACCTTAATGTAGTTACTTACTTGTTTAAACACATTTTCCCAATGCCCTACGTAGTTAGCAACCCATTTGCACAAAAATCATACCTGCGCAGTGAGATGCGCAGTGGCTACAGGGCCCCAAAGTCGCCCCTCATCCTGGTGTCCCGAGATTTGCACGGGGTTTCTCGGTACCTTACGTTTTTCAGGTGCCCTAGATGGTTAGCAACCTAACTGCAAAAAATCACATTCGCACACCGAGGTGCGCCATGGCAACAGAGCCGCAAAGTATACCGTGCAATATGGCTATATATGGCTATAGAACAGCAAAAATGGCCGCCTCATCCTGGTGTCCCGAGGTTTGCACGCGTTTTTTGCTACCTTAATGTAGTTACTTACTTGTTTAAACACATTTTCCCAATGCCCTACGTAGTTAGCAACCCATTTGCACAAAAATCATACCTGCGCAGTGAGATGCGCAGTGGCTACAGGGCCCCAAAGTCGCCCCTCATCCTGGTGTCCCGAGATTTGCACGGGGTTTCTCGGTACCTGAACGTGGTGGGTTTGGTGTTTAAACACGTTTTTCAGGTGCCCTGGATGGTTAGCAACCTAACTGCAAAAAATCACATTCGCACACCGAGGTGCGCCATGGCAACAGAGCCGCAAAGTATACCGTGCAATATGGCTATATATGGCTATAGAACAGCAAAAATGGCCGCCTCATCCTGGTGTCCCGAGGTTTGCACGCGTTTTTTGCTACCTTAATGTAGTTACTTACTTGTTTAAACACATTTTCCCAATGCCCTACGTAGTTAGCAACCCATTTGCACAAAAATCATACCTGCGCAGTGAGATGCGCAGTGGCTACAGGGCCCCAAAGTCGCCCCTCATCCTGGTGTCCCGAGATTTGCACGGGGTTTCTCGGTACCTTACGTTTTTCAGGTGCCCTAGATGGTTAGCAACCTAACTGCAAAAAATCACATTCGCACACCGAGGTGCGCCATGGCAACAGAGCCGCAAAGTATACCGTGCAATATGGCTATATATGGCTATAGAACAGCAAAAATGGCCGCCTCATCCTGGTGTCCCGAGGTTTGCACGCGTTTTTTGCTACCTTAATGTAGTTACTTACTTGTTTAAACACATTTTCCCAATGCCCTACGTAGTTAGCAACCCATTTGCACAAAAATCATACCTGCGCAGTGAGATGCGCAGTGGCTACAGGGCCCCAAAGTCGCCCCTCATCCTGGTGTCCCGAGATTTGCACGGGGTTTCTCGGTACCTGAACGTGGTGGGTTTGGTGTTTAAACACGTTTTTCAGGTGCCCTGGATGGTTAGCAACCTAACTGCAAAAAATCACATTCGCACACCGAGGTGCGCCATGGCAACAGAGCCGCAAAGTATACCGTGCAATATGGCTATATATGGCTATAGAACAGCAAAAATGGCCGCCTCATCCTGGTGTCCCGAGGTTTGCACGCGTTTTTTGCTACCTTAATGTAGTTACTTACTTGTTTAAACACATTTTCCCAATGCCCTACGTAGTTAGCAACCCATTTGCACAAAAATCATACCTGCGCAGTGAGATGCGCAGTGGCTACAGGGCCCCAAAGTCGCCCCTCATCCTGGTGTCCCGAGATTTGCACGGGGTTTCTCGGTACCTGAACGAGGTGGGTTTTGTGTTTAAACACGTTTTTCAGGTGCCCTAGATGGTTAGCAACCTATCTGCAAAAAATCACATTCGTACACCGAGGTGCGCCATGGCAACAGAGCCGCAAAGTATACCGTGCAATATGGCTATATATGGCTATAGAACAGCAAAAATGGCCGCCTCATCCTGGTGTCCCGAGGTTTGCACGCGTTTTTTGCTACCTTAATGTAGTTACTTACTTGTTTAAACACATTTTCCCAATGCCCTACGTAGTTAGCAACCCATTTGCACAAAAATCATACCTGCGCAGTGAGATGCGCAGTGGCTACAGGGCCCCAAAGTCGCCCCTCATCCTGGTGTCCCGAGATTTGCACGGGGTTTCTCGGTACCTGAACGTGGTGGGTTTGGTGTTTAAACACGTTTTTCAGGTGCCCTGGATGGTTTGCAACCTAACTGCAAAAAATCACATTCGCACACCGAGGTGCGCCATGGCAACAGAGCCGCAAAGTATACCGTGCAATATGGCTATATATGGCTATAGAACAGCAAAAATGGCCGCCTTATCCTGGTGTCCCGAGGTTTGCACGCGTTTTTTGCTACCTTAATGTAGTTACTTACTTGTTTAAACCCATTTTCCCAATGCCCTACGTAGTTAGCAACCCATTTGCACAAAAATCATACCTGCGCAGTGAGATGCGCAGTGGCTACAGGGCCCCAAAGTCGCCCCTCATCCTGGTGTCCCGAGATTTGCACGGGGTTTCTCGGTACCTGAACGTGGTGGGTTTGGTGTTTAAACACGTTTTTCAGGTGCCCTAGATGGTTAGCAACCTAACTGCAAAAAATCACATTCGCACACCGAGGTGCGCCATGGCAACAGAGCCGCAAAGTATACCGTGCAATATGGCTATATATGGCTATAGAACAGCAAAAATGGCCGCCTCATCCTGGTGTCCCGAGGTTTGCACGCGTTTTTTGCTACCTTAATGTAGTTACTTACTTGTTTAAACACATTTTCCCAATGCCCTACATAGTTAGCAACCCATTTGCACAAAAATCATACCTGCGCAGTGAGATGCGCAGTGGCTACAGGGCCCCAAAGTCGCCCCTCATCCTGGTGTCCCGAGATTTGCACGGGGTTTCTCGGTACCTTAACGTGGTGGGTTTGGTGTTTAAACACGTTTTTCAGGTGCCCTAGATGGTTAGCAACCTAACTGCAAAAAATCACATTCGCACACCGAGGTGCGCCATGGCAACAGAGCCGCAAAGTATACCGTGCAATATGGCTATATATGGCTATAGAACAGCAAAAATGGCCGCCTCATCCTGGTGTCCCGAGGTTTGCAAGCGTTTTTTGCTACCTTAATGTAGTTACTTACTTGTTTAAACACATTTTCCCAATGCCCTACGTAGTTAGCAACCCATTTGCACAAAAATCATACCTGCGCAGTGAGATGCGCAGTGGCTACAGGGCCCCAAAGTCGCCCCTCATCCTGGTGTCCCGAGATTTGCACGGGGTTTCTCGGTACCTGAACGTGGTGGGTTTGGTGTTTAAACACGTTTTTCAGGTGCCCTAGAGGGTTAGCAACCTAACTGCAAAAAATCACATTCGCACACCGAGGTGCGCCATGGCAACAGAGCCGCAAAGTATACCGTGCAATATGGCTATATATGGCTATAGAACAGCAAAAATGGCCGCCTCATCCTGGTGTCCCGAGGTTTGCACGCGTTTTTTGCTACCTTAATGTAGTTACTTACTTGTTTAAACACATTTTCCCAATGCCCTACGTAGTTAGCAACCCATTTGCACAAAAATTATACCTGCGCAGTGAGATGCGCAGTGGCTACAGGGCCCCAAAGTCGCCCCTCATCCTGGTGTCCCGAGATTTGCACGGGGTTTCTCGGTACCTGAACGTGGTGGGTTTGGTGTTTAAACACGTTTTTCAGGTGCCCTAGATGGTTAGCAACCTAACTGCAAAAAATCACATTCGCACACCGAGGTGCGCCATGGCAACAGAGCCGCAAAGTATACCGTGCAATATGGCTATATATGGCTATAGAACAGCAAAAATGGCCGCCTCATCCTGGTGTTCCCGAGGTTTGCACGCGTTTTTTGCTACCTTAATGTAGTTACTTACTTGTTTAAACACATTTTCCCAATGCCCTACGTAGTTAGCAACCTATTTGCACAAAAATCATACCTGCGCAGTGAGATGCGCAGTGGCTACAGGGCCCCAAAGTCGCCCCTCATCCTGGTGTCCCGAGATTTGCACGGGGTTTCTCGGTACCTGAACGTGGTGGGTTTGGTGTTTAAACACGTTTTTTCAGGTGCCCTAGATGGTTAGCAACCTAACTGCAAAAAATCACATTCGCACACCGAGGTGCGCCATGGCAACAGAGCCGCAAAGTATACCGTGCAATATGGCTATATATGGCTATAGAACAGCAAAAATGGCCGCCTCATCCTGGTGTCCCGAGGTTTGCACGCGTTTTTTGCTACCTTAATGTAGTTACTTACTTGTTTTAACACATTTTCCCAATGCCCTACGTAGTTAGCAACCTATTTGCACAAAAATCATACCTGCGCAGTGAGATGCGCAGTGGCTACAGGGCCCCAAAGTCGCCCCTCATCCTGGGTGTCCCGAGATTTGCACGGGGTTTCTCGGTACCTGAACGTGGTGGGTTTGGTGTTTAAACACGTTTTTCAGGTGCCCTAGATGGTTAGCAACCTAACTGCAAAAAATCACATTCGCACACCGAGGTGCGCCATGGCAACAGAGCCGCAAAGTATACCGTGCAATATGGCTATATATGGCTATAGAACAGCAAAAATGGCCGCCTCATCCTGGTGTCCCGAGGTTTGCACGCGTTTTTTTGCTACCTTAATGTAGTTACTTACTTGTTTAAACACATTTTCCCAATGCCCTACGTAGTTAGCAACCCATTTGCACAAAAATCATACCTGCGCAGTGAGATGCGCAGTGGCTACAGGGCCCCAAAGTCGCCCCTCATCCTGGTGTCCCGAGATTTGCACGGGGTTTCTCGGTACCTGAACGTGGTGGGTTTGGTGTTTAAACACGTTTTTCAGGTGCCCTAGATGGTTAGCAACCTAACTGCAAAAATCACATTCGCACACCGAGGTGCGCCATGGCAACAGAGCCGCAAAGTATACCGTGCAATATGGCTATATATGGCTATAGAACAGCAAAAATGGCCGCCTCATCCTGGTGTCCCGAGGTTTGCACGCGTTTTTTGCTACCTTAATGTAGTTACTTACTTGTTTAAACACATTTTCCCCAATGCCCTACGTAGTTAGCAACCCATTTGCACAAAAATCATACCTGCGCAGTGAGATGCGCAGTGGCTACAGGGCCCCAAAGTCGCCCCTCATCCTGGTGTCCCGAGATTTGCACGGGGTTTCTCGGTACCTGAACGTGGTGGGTTTGGTGTTTAAACACGTTTTTCAGGTGCCCTAGATAGTTAGCAACCTAACTGCAAAAAATCACATTTCGCACACCGAGGTGCGCCATGGCAACAGAGCCGCAAAGTATACCGTGCAATATGGCTATATATGGCTATAGAACAGCAAAAATGGCCGCCTCATCCTGGTGTCCCGAGGTTTGCACGCGTTTTTTGCTACCTTAATGTAGTTACTTACTTGTTTAAACACATTTTCCCAATGCCCTACGTAGTTAGCAACCCATTTGCACAAAAATCATACCTGCGCAGTGAGATGCGCAGTGGCTACAGGGCCCCAAAGTCGCCCCTCATCCTGGTGTCCCGAGATTTGCACGGGGTTTCTCGGTACCTGAACGTTGTGGGTTTGGTGTTTAAACACGTTTTTTCAGGTGCCCTAGATGGTTAGCAACCTAACTGCAAAAAATCACATTCGCACACCGAGGTGCGCCATGGCAACAGAGCCGCAAAGTATACCGTGCAATATGGCTATATATGGCTATAGAACAGCAAAAATGGCCGCCTCATCCTGGTGTCCCGAGGTTTGCACGCGTTTTTTGCTACCTTAATGTAGTTACTTACTTGTTTAAACACATTTTCCCAATGCCCTACGTAGTTAGCAACCCATTTGCACAAAAATCATACCTGCGCAGTGAGATGCGCAGTGGCTACAGGGCCCCAAAGTCGCCCCTCATCCTGGTGTCCCGAGATTTGCACGGGGTTTCTCGGTACTTGAACGTGGTGGGTTTGGTGTTTAAACACGTTTTTCAGGTGCCCTAGATGGTTAGCAACCTAACTGCAAAAAATCACATTCGCACACCGAGGTGCGCCATGGCAACAGAGCCGCAAAGTATACCGTGCAATATGGCTATATATGGCTATAGAACAGCAAAAATGGCCGCCTCATCCTGGTGTCCCGAGGTTTGCACGCGTTTTTTGCTACCTTAATGTAGTTACTTACTTGTTTTAAACACATTTTCCCAATGCCCTACGTAGTTAGCAACCCATTTGGACAAAAATCTACCTGCGCAGTGAGATGCGCAGTGGCTACAGGGCCCCAAAGTCGCCCCTCATCCTGGTGTCCCGAGATTTGCACGGGGTTTCTCGGTACCTGAACGTGGTGGGTTTGGTGTTTAAACACGTTTTTCAGGTGCCCTAGATGGTTAGCAACCTAACTGCAAAAAATCACATTCGCACACCGAGGTGCGCCATGGCAACAGAGCCGCAAAGTATACCGTGCAATATGGCTATATATGGCTATAGAACAGCAAAAATGGCCGCCTCATCCTGGTGTCCCGAGGTTTGCACGCGTTTTTTGCTACCTTAATGTAGTTACTTACTTGTTTAAACACATTTTCCCAATGCCCTACGTAGTTAGCAACCCATTTGCACAAAAATCATACCTGCGCAGTGAGATGCGCAGTGGCTACAGGGCCCCAAAGTCGCCCCTCATCCTGGTGTCCCGAGATTTGCACGGGGTTTCTCGGTACCTGAACGTGGTGGGTTTGGTGTTTAAACACGTTTTTCAGGTGCCCTAGATGGTTAGCAACCTAACTGCAAAAAATCACATTCGCACACCGAGGTGCGCCATGGCAACAGAGCCGCAAAGTATACCGTGCAATATGGCTATATATGGCTATAGAACAGCAAAAATGGCCGCCTCATCCTGGTGTCCCGAGGTTTGCACGCGTTTTTTGCTACCTTAATGTAGTTACTTACTTGTTTAAACACATTTTCCCAATGCCCTACGTAGTTAGCAACCCATTTGCACAAAAATCATACCTGCGCAGTGAGATGCGCAGTGGCTACAGGGCCCCAGAGTCGCCCCTCATCCTGGTGTCCCGAGATTTGCACGGGGTTTCTCGGTACCTGAACGTGGTTGGTTTGGTGTTTAAACACGTTTTTAAGATGCCCTAGATGGTTAGCAACCTAACTGCAAAAAATCACATTCGCACACCGAGGTGCGCCATGGCAACAGAGCCGCAAAGTATACCGTGCAATATGGCTATAATTATATGGCTATAGAACAGCAAAGTGGCCGCCTCATCCTGGTGTCCCGAGGTTTGCACGCGTTTTTTGCTACCTTAATGTAGTTACTTACTTGTTTAAACACATTTTCCCAATGCCCTACGTAGTTAGCAACCCATTTGCACAAAAATCATACCTGCGCAGTGAGATGCGCAGTGGCTACAGGGCCCCAAAGTCGCCCCTCATCCTGGTGTCCCGAGATTTGCACGGGGTTTCTCGGTACCTGAACGTGGTGGGTTTGGTGTTTAAACACGTTTTTCAGGTGCCCTAGATGGTTAGCAACCTAACTGCAAAAAATCACATTCGCACACCGAGGTGCGCCATGGCAACAGAGCCGCAAAGTATACCGTGCAATATGGCTATATATGGCTATAGAACAGCAAAAATGGCCGCCTCATCCTGGTGTCCCGAGGTTTGCACGCGTTTTTTGCTACCTTAATGTAGTTACTTACTTGTTTAAACACATTTTCCCAATGCCCTACGTAGTTAGCAACCCATTTGCACAAAAATCATACCTGCGCAGTGAGATGCGCAGTGGCAACAGGGCCCCAAATTCGCCCCTCATCCTGGTGTCCCGAGATTTGCACGGGGTTTCTCGGTACCTGAACGTGGTGGGTTTGGTGTTTAAACACGTTTTTCAGGTGCCCTAGATGGTTAGCAACCTAACTGCAAAAAATCACATTCGCACACCGAGGTGCGTCATGGCAACAGAGCCGCAAATTATACCGTGCAATATGGCTATATATGGCTATAGAACAGCAAAAATGGCCGCCTCATCCTGGTGTCCCGAGGTTTGCACGCGTTTTTTGCTACCTTAATGTAGTTACTTACTTGTTTAAACACATTTTCCCAATGCCCTACGTAGTTAGCAACCCATTTGCACAAAAATCATACCTGCGCAGTGAGATGCGCAGTGGCTACTGGGCCCCAGAGTCGCCCCTCATCCTGGTGTCCCGAGATTTGCACGGGGTTTCTCGGTACCTGAACGTGGTGGGTTTGGTGTTTAAACACGTTTTTTCAGGTGCCCTAGATGGTTAGCAACCTAACTGCAAAAAATCACATTCGCACACCGAGGTGCGCCATGGCAACAGAGCCGCAAAGTATACCGTGCAATATGGCTATATATGGCTATAGAACAGCAAAATGGCCGCCTCATCCTGGTGTCCCGAGGTTTGCACGCGTTTTTTGCTACCTTAATGTAGTTACTTACTTGTTTAAACACATTTTCCCAATGCCCTACGTAGTTAGCAACCATTTGGACAAAAATCATACCTGCGCAGTGAGATGCGCAGTGGCTACAAGGCCCCAAAGTCGCCCCTCATCCTGGTGTCCCGAGATTTGCACGGGGTTTCTCGGTACCTGAACGTGGTGGGTTTGGTGTTTAAACACGTTTTTCAGGTGCCCTAGATGGTTAGCAACCTAACTGCAAAAAATCATATTCGCACACCGAGGTGCGCCATGGCAACAGAGCCGCAAGTATACCGTGCAATATGGCTATATATGGCTATAGAACAGCAAAATGGCCGCCTCATCCTGGTGTCCCGAGGTTTGCACGCGTTTTTTGCTACCTTATGTAGTTACTTACTTGTTTAAACACATTTTCCCAATGCCCTACGTAGTTAGCAACCCATTTGGACAAAAATCATACCTGCGCAGTGAGATGCGCAGTGGCTACAGGGCCCCAAAGTCGCCCCTCATCCTGGTGTCCCGAGATTTGCACGGGGTTTCTCGGTACCTGAACGTGGTGGGTTTGGTGTTTAAACACGTTTTTCAGGTGCCCTAGATGGTTAGCAACCTAACTGCAAAAAATCACATTCGCACACCGAGGTGCGCCATGGCAACAGAGCCGCAAAGTATACCGTGTAATATGGCTATATATGGCTATAGAACAGCAAAAATGGCCGCCTCATCCTGGTGTCCCGAGGTTTGCACGCGTTTTTTGCTACCTTAATGTAGTTACTTACTTGTTTAAACACATTTTCCCAATGCCCTACGTAGTTAGCAACCATTTGCACAAAAATCATACCTGCGCAGTGAGATGCGCAGTGGCTACAGGGCCCCAAAGTTGCCCCTCATCCTGGTGTCCCGAGATTTGCACGGGGTTTCTCGGTACCTGAACGTGGTGGGTTTGGTGTTTAAACACGTTTTTCAGGTGCCCTGGATGGTTAGCAACCTAACTGCAAAAAATCACATTCGCACACCGAGGTGCGCCATGGCAACAGAGCCGCAAAGTATACCGTGCAATATGGCTATATATGGCTATAGAACAGCAAAAATGGCCGCCTCATCCTGGTGTCCCGAGGTTTGCACGCGTTTTTTGCTACCTTAATGTAGTTACTTACTTGTTTAAACACATTTTCCCAATGCCCTACGTAGTTAGCAACCCATTTGCACAAAAATCATACCTGCGCAGTGAGATGCGCAGTGGCTACAGGGCCCTAAAGTCGCCCCTCATCCTGGTGTCCCGAGATTTGCACGGGGTTTCTCGGTACCTGAACGTGGTGGGTTTGGTGTTTAAACACGTTTTTTCAGGTGCCCTAGATGGTTAGCAACCTAACTGCAAAAAATCACATTCGCACACCCGAGGTGCGCCATGGCAACAGAGCCGCAAAGTATACCGTGCAATATGGCTATATATGGCTATAGAACAGCAAAAATGGCCGCCTCATCCTGGTGTCCCGAGGTTTGCACGCGTTTTTTGCTACCTTAATGTAGTTACTTACTTGTTTAAACACATTTTCCCAATGCCCTACGTAGTTAGCAACCCATTTGCACAAAAATCATACCTGCGCAGTGAGATGCGCAGTGGCTACAGGGCCCAAAATCGCCCCTCATCCTGGTGTCCCGAGATTTGCACGGGGTTTCTCGGTACCTGAACGTGGTGGGTTTGGTGTTTAAACACGTTTTTCAGGTGCCCTAGATGGTTAGCAACCTAACTGCAAAAAATCACATTCGCACACCGAGGTGCGCCATGGCAACAGAGCCGCAAATTATACAGTGCAATATGGCTATATATGGCTATAGAACAGCAAAAATGGCCGCCTCATCCTGGTGTCCCGAGGTTTGCACGCGCTTTTTGCTACCTTAATGTAGTTACTTACTTGTTTAAACACATTTTCCCAATGCCCTACGTAGTTAGCAACCCATTTGCACAAAAATCATACCTGCGCAGTGAGATGCGCAGTGGCTACAGGTCCCCATAGTCGCCCCTCATCCTGGTGTCCCGAGATTTGCACGGGGTTTCTCGGTACCTGAACGTGGTGGGTTTGGTGTTTAAACACGTTTTTCAGGTGCCCTAGATGGTTAGCAACCTAACTGCAAAAAATCACATTCGCACACCGAGGTGCGCCATGGCAACAGAGCCGCAAAGTATACCGTGCAATATGGCTATATATGGCTATAGAACAGCAAAAATGGCCGCCTCATCCTGGTGTCCCGAGGTTTGCACGCGTTTTTTGCTACCTTAATGTAGTTACTTACTTGTTTAAACACATTTTCCCAATGCCCTACGTAGTTAGCAACCCATTTGCACAAAAATCATACCTGCGCAGTGAGATGCGCAGTGGCTACAGGCCCCAAAGTCGCCCCTCATCCTGGTGTCCCGAGATTTGCACGGGGTTTCTCGGTACTTGAACGTGGTGGGTTTGGTGTTTAAACACGTTTTTCAGGTGCCCTAGATGGTTAGCAACCTAACTGCAAAAAATCACATTCGCACACCGAGGTGCGCCATGGCAACAGAGCCGCAAAGTATACCGTGCAATATGGCTATATATGGCTATAGAACAGCAAAAATGGCCGCCTCATCCTGGTGTCCCGAGGTTTGCACGCGTTTTTTGCTACCTTAATGTAGTTACTTACTTGTTTAAACACATTTTCCCAATGCCCTACGTAGTTAGCAACCCATTTGGACAAAAATCATACCTGCGCAGTGAGATGCGCAGTGGCTACAGGGCCCCAAAGTCGCCCCTCATCCTGGTGTCCCGAGATTTGCACGGGGTTTCTCGGTACCTGAACGTGGTGGGTTTGGTGTTTAAACACGTTTTTCAGGTGCCCTAGATGGTTAGCAACCTAACTGCAAAAAATCACATTCGCACACCGAGGTGCGCCATGGCAACAGAGCCGCAAAGTATACCGTGCAATATGGCTATATATGGCTATAGAACAGCAAAAATGGCCCGCCTCATCCTGGTGTCCCGAGGTTTGCACGCGTTTTTTGCTACCTTAATGTAGTTACTTACTTGTTTAAACACATTTTCCCAATGCCCTACGTAGTTAGCAACCCATTTGCACAAAAATCATACCTGCGCAGTGAGATGCGCAGTGGCTACAGGGCCCCAAAGTCGCCCCTCATCCTGGTGTCCCGAGATTTGCACGGGGTTTCTCGGTACCTGAACGTGGTGGGTTTGGTGTTTAAACACGTTTTTCAGGTGCCCTAGATGGTTAGCAACCTAACTGCAAAAAATCACATTCGCACACCGAGGTGCGCCATGGCAACAGAGCCGCAAAGTATACCGTGCAATATGGCTATATATGGCTATAGAACAGCAAAAATGGCCGCCTCATCCTGGTGTCCCGAGGTTTGCACGCGTTTTTTGCTACCTTAATGTAGTTACTTACTTGTTTAAACACATTTTCCCAATGCCCTACGTAGTTAGCAACCCATTTGCACAAAATCATACCTGCGCAGTGAGATGCGCAGTGGCTACAGGGCCCCAGAGTCGCCCCTCATCCTGGTGTCCCGAGATTTGCACGGGGTTTCTCGGTACCTGAACGTGGTTGGTTTGGTGTTTAAACACGTTTTTAAGATGCCCTAGATGGTTAGCAACCTAACTGCAAAAAATCACATTCGCACACCGAGGTGCGCCATGGCAACAGAGCCGCAAAGTATACCGTGCAATATGGCTATAATTATATGGCTATAGAACAGCAAAGTGGCCGCCTCATCCTGGTGTCCCGAGGTTTGCACGCGTTTTTTGCTACCTTAATGTAGTTACTTACTTGTTTAAACACATTTTCCCAATGCCCTACGTAGTTAGCAACCCATTTGCACAAAAATCATACCTGCGCAGTGAGATGCGCAGTGGCTACAGGGCCCCAAAGTCGCCCCTCATCCTGGTGTCCCGAGATTTGCACTGGGGTTTCTCGGTACCTGAACGTGGTGGGTTTGGTGTTTAAACACGTTTTTCAGGTGCCCTAGATGGTTTAGCAACCTAACTGCAAAAAATCACATTCGCACACCGAGGTGCGCCATGGCAACAGAGCCGCAAAGTATACCGTGCAATATGGCTATATATGGCTATAGAACAGCAAAAATGGCCGCCTCATCCTGGTGTCCCGAGGTTTGCACGCGTTTTTTGCTACCTTAATGTAGTTACTTACTTGTTTAAACACATTTTCCCAATGCCCTACGTAGTTAGCAACCCATTTGCACAAAAATCATACCTGCGCAGTGAGATGCGCAGTGGCAACAGGGCCCCAAATTCGCCCCCCATCCTGGTGTCCCGAGATTTGCACGGGGTTTCTCGGTACCTGAACGTGGTGGGTTTGGTGTTTAAACACGTTTTTCAGGTGCCCTAGATGGTTAGCAACCTAACTGCAAAAAATCACATTCGCACACCGAGGTGCGTCATGGCAACAGAGCCGCAAATTATACCGTGCAATATGGCTATATATGGCTATAGAACAGCAAAAATGGCCGCCTCATCCTGGTGTCCCGAGGTTTGCACGCGTTTTTTGCTACCTTAATGTAGTTACTTACTTGTTTAAACACATTTTCCCAATGCCCTACGTAGTTAGCAACCCATTTGCACAAAAATCATACCTGCGCAGTGAGATGCGCAGTGGCTACTGGGCCCCAGAGTCGCCCCTCATCCTGGTGTCCCGAGATTTGCACGGGGTTTCTCGGTACCTGAACGTGGTGGGTTTGGTGTTTAAACACGTTTTTCAGGTGCCCTAGATGGTTAGCAACCTAACTGCAAAAAATCACATTCGCACACCGAGGTGCGCCATGGCAACAGAGCCGCAAAGTATACCGTGCAATATGGCTATATATGGCTATAGAACAGCAAAAATGGCCGCCTCATCCTGGTGTCCCGAGGTTTGCACGCGTTTTTTGCTACCTTAATGTAGTTACTTACTTGTTTAAACACATTTTCCCAATGCCCTACGTAGTTAGCAACCCATTTGGACAAAAATCATACCTGCGCAGTGAGATGCGCAGTGGCTACAAGGCCCCAAAGTCGCCCCTCATCCTGGTGTCCCGAGATTTGCACGGGGTTTCTCGGTACCTGAACGTGGTGGGTTTGGTGTTTAAACACGTTTTTCAGGTGCCCTAGATGGTTAGCAACCTAACTGCAAAAAATCATATTCGCACACCGAGGTGCGCCATGGCAACAGAGCCGCAAAGTATACCGTGCAATATGGCTATATATGGCTATAGAACAGCAAAAATGGCCGCCTCATCCTGGTGTCCCGAGGTTTGCACGCGTTTTTTGCTACCTTAATGTAGTTACTTACTTGTTTAAACACATTTTCCAATGCCCTACGTAGTTAGCAACCCATTTGGACAAAAATCATACCTGCGCAGTGAGATGCGCAGTGGCTACAGGGCCCCAAAGTCGCCCCTCATCCTGGTGTCCCGAGATTTGCACGGGTTTCTCGGTACCTGAACGTGGTGGGTTTGGTGTTTAAACACGTTTTTCAGGTGCCCTAGATGGTTAGCAACCTACTGCAAAAAATCACATTCGCACACCGAGGTGCGCCATGGCAACAGAGCCGCAAAGTATACCGTGTAATATGGCTATATATGGCTATAGAACAGCAAAAATGGCCGCCTCATCCTGGTGTCCCGAGGTTTGCACGCGTTTTTTGCTACCTTAATGTAGTTACTTACTTGTTTAAACACATTTTCCCAATGCCCTACGTAGTTAGCAACCCATTTGCACAAAAATCATACCTGCGCAGTGAGATGCGCAGTGGCTACAGGGCCCCAAAGTTGCCCCTCATCTGGTGTCCCGAGATTTGCACGGGGTTTCTCGGTACCTGACGTGGTGGGTTTGGTGTTTAAACACGTTTTTCAGGTGCCCTGGATGGTTAGCAACCTAACTGCAAAAAATCACATTCGCACACCGAGGTGCGCCATGGCAACAGAGCCGCAAAGTATACCGTGCAATATGGCTATATATGGCTATAGAACAGCAAAAATGGCCGCCTCATCCTGGTGTCCCGAGGTTTGCACGCGTTTTTTGCTACCTTAATGTAGTTACTTACTTGTTTAAACACATTTTCCCAATGCCCTACGTAGTTAGCAACCCCATTTGCACAAAATCATACCTGCGCAGTGAGATGCGCAGTGGCTACAGGGCCCTAAAATCGCCCCTCATCCTGGTGTCCCGAGATTTGCACGGGGTTTCTCGGTACCTGAACGTGGTGGGTTTGGTGTTTAAACACGTTTTTCAGGTGCCCTAGATGGTTAGCAACCTAACTGCAAAAAATCACATTCGCACACCGAGGTGCGCCATGGCAACAGAGCCGCAAAGTATACCGTGCAATATGGCTATATATGGCTATAGAACAGCAAAAATGGCCGCCTCATCCTGGTGTCCCGAGGTTTGCACGCGTTTTTTTGCTACCTTAATGTAGTTACTTACTTGTTTAAACACATTTTCCCAATGCCCTACGTAGTTAGCAACCCATTTGCACAAAAATCATACCTGCGCAGTGAGATGCGCAGTGGCTACAGGGCCCCAAAGTCGCCCCTCATCCTGGTGTCCCGAGATTTGCACGGGGTTTCTCGGTACCTGAACGTGGTGGGTTTGGCGTTTAAACACGTTTTTCAGGTGCCCTAGATGGTTAGCAACCTAACTGCAAAAAATCACATTCGCACACCGAGGTGCGCCATGGCAACAGAGCCGCAAAGTATACCGTGCAATATGGCTATATATGGCTATAGAACAGCAAAAATGGCCGCCTCATCCTGGTGTCCCGAGGTTTGCACGCGTTTTTTGCTACCTTAATGTAGTTACTTACTTGTTTAAACACATTTTCCCAATGCCCTACGTAGTTAGCAACCCATTTGCACAAAAATCATACCTGCGCAGTGAGATGCGCAGTGGCAACAGGGCCCCAAATTCGCCCCTCATCCTGGTGTCCCGAGATTTGCACGGGGTTTCTCGGTACCTGAACGTGGTGGGTTTGGTGTTTAAACACGTTTTTCAGGTGCCCTAGATGGTTAGCAACCTAACTGCAAAAAATCACATTCGCACACCGAGGTGCGTCATGGCAACAGAGCCGCAAATTATACCGTGCAATATGGCTATATATGGCTATAGAACAGCAAAAATGGCCGCCTCATCCTGGTGTCCCGAGGTTTGCACGCGTTTTTTGCTACCTTAATGTAGTTACTTACTTGTTTAAACACATTTTCCCAATGCCCTACGTAGTTAGCAACCCATTTGCACAAAAATCATACCTGCGCAGTGAGATGCGCAGTGGCTACTGGCCCCAGAGTCGCCCCTCATCCTGGTGTCCCGAGATTTGCACGGGGTTTCTCGGTACCTGAACGTGGTGGGTTTGGTGTTTAAACACGTTTTTCAGGTGCCCTAGATGGTTAGCAACCTAACTGCAAAAAATCACATTCGCACACCGAGGTGCGCCATGGCAACAGAGCCGCAAAGTATACCGTGCAATATGGCTATATATGGCTATAGAACAGCAAAAATGGCCGCCTCATCCTGGTGTCCCGAGGTTTGCACGCGTTTTTTGCTACCTTAATGTAGTTACTTACTTGTTTAAACACATTTTCCCAATGCCCTACGTAGTTAGCAACCCATTTGGACAAAAATCATACCTGCGCAGTGAGATGCGCAGTGGCTACAAGGCCCCAAAGTCGCCCCTCATCCTGGTGTCCCGAGATTTGCACGGGGTTTCTCGGTACCTGAACGTGGTGGGTTTGGTGTTTAAACACGTTTTTCAGGTGCCCTAGATGGTTAGCAACCTAACTGCAAAAAATCACATTCGCACACCGAGGTGCGCCATGGCAACAGAGCCGCAAAGTATACCGTGCAATATGGCTATATATGGCTATAGAACAGCAAAAATGGCCGCCTCATCCTGGTGTCCCGAGGTTTGCACGCGTTTTTTGCTACCTTAATGTAGTTACTTACTTGTTTAAACACATTTTCCCAATGCCCTACGTAGTTAGCAACCCATTTGCACAAAAATCATACCTGCGCAGTGAGATGCGCAGTGGCTACAGGGCCCCAAAGTTGCCCCTCATCCTGGTGTCCCGAGATTTGCACGGGGTTTCTCGGTACCTGAACGTGGTGGGTTTGGTGTTTAAACACGTTTTTCAGGTGCCCTGGATGGTTAGCAACCTAACTGCAAAAAATCACATTCGCACACCGAGGTGCGCCATGGCAACAGAGCCGCAAAGTATACCGTGCAATATGGCTATATATGGCTATAGAACAGCAAAAATGGCCGCCTCATCCTGGTGTCCCGAGGTTTGCACGCGTTTTTTGCTACCTTAATGTAGTTACTTACTTGTTTAAACACATTTTCCCAATGCCCTACGTAGTTAGCAACCCATTTGCACAAAAATCATACCTGCGCAGTGAGATGCGCAGTGGCTACAGGGCCCTAAAGTCGCCCCTCATCCTGGTGTCCCGAGATTTGCACGGGGTTTCTCGGTACCTGAACGTGGTGGGTTTGGTGTTTAAACACGTTTTTCAGGTGCCCTAGATGGTTAGCAACCTAACTGCAAAAAATCACATTCGCACACCGAGGTGCGCCATGGCAACAGAGCCGCAAAGTATACCGTGCAATATGGCTATATATGGCTATAGAACAGCAAAAATGGCCGCCTCATCCTGGTGTCCCGAGGTTTGCACGCGTTTTTTGCTACCTTAATGTAGTTACTTACTTGTTTAAACACATTTTCCCAATGCCCTACGTAGTTAGCAACCCATTTGCACAAAAATCATACCTGCGCAGTGAGATGCGCAGTGGCTACAGGGCCCCAAAGTCGCCCCTCATCCTGGTGTCCCGAGATTTGCACGGGGTTTCTCGGTACCTGAACGTGGTGGGTTTGGTGTTTAAACACGTTTTTCAGGTGCCCTAGATGGTTAGCAACCTAACTGCAAAAAATCACATTCGCACACCGAGGTGCGCCATGGCAACAGAGCCGCAAAGTATACCGTGCAATATGGCTATATATGGCTATAGAACAGCAAAAATGGCCGCCTCATCCTGGTGTCCCGAGGTTTGCACGCGTTTTTTGCTACCTTAATGTAGTTACTTACTTGTTTAAACACATTTTCCCAATGCCCTACGTAGTTAGCAACCCATTTGGACAAAAATCATACCTGCGCAGTGAGATGCGCAGTGGCTACAGGGCCCCAAAGTCGCCCCTCATCCTGGTGTCCCGAGATTTGCACGGGGTTTCTCGGTACCTGAACGTGGTGGGTTTGGTGTTTAAACACGTTTTTCAGGTGCCCTAGATGGTTAGCAACCTAACTGCAAAAAATCACATTCGCACACCGAGGTGCGCCATGGCAACAGAGCCGCAAAGTATACCGTGCAATATGGCTATATATGGCTATAGAACAGCAAAAATGGCCGCCTCATCCTGGTGTCCCGAGGTTTGCACGCGTTTTTTGCTACCTTAATGTAGTTACTTACTTGTTTAAACACATTTTCCCAATGCCCTACGTAGTTAGCAACCCATTTGGACAAAAATCATACCTGCGCAGTGAGATGCGCAGTGGCTACAGGGCCCCAAAGTCGCCCCTCATCCTGGTGTCCCGAGATTTGCACGGGGTTTCTCGGTACCTGAACGTGGTGGGTTTGGTGTTTAAACACGTTTTTCAGGTGCCCTAGATGGTTAGCAACCTAACTGCAAAAAATCACATTCGCACACCGAGGTGCGCCATGGCAACAGAGCCGCAAAGTATACCGTGCAATATGGCTATATATGGCTATAGAACAGCAAAAATGGCCGCCTCATCCTGGTGTCACGAGGTTTGCACGCGTTTTTTGCTACCTTAATGTAGTTACTTACTTGTTTAAACACATTTTCCCAATGCCCTACGTAGTTTGCAACCCATTTGCACAAAAATCATACCTGCGCAGTGAGATGCGCAGTGGCTACAGGGCCCCAAAGTCGCCCCTCATCCTGGTGTCCCGAGATTTGCACGGGGTTTCTCGGTACCTGAACGTGGTGGGTTTGGTGTTTAAACACGTTTTTCAGGTGCCCTAGATGGTTAGCAACCTAACTGCAAAAAATCACATTCGCACACCGAGGTGCGCCATGGCAACAGAGCCGCAAAGTATACCGTGCAATATGGCTATATATGGCTATGGAACAGCAAAAATGGCCGCCTCATCCTGGTGTCCCGAGGTTTGCACGCGTTTTTTGCTACCTTAATGTAGTTACTTACTTGTTTAAACACATTTTCCCAATGCCCTACGTAGTTAGCAACCTATTTGCACAAAAATCATACCTGCGCAGTGAGATGCGCAGTGGCTACAGGGCCCCAAAGTCGCCCCTCATCCTGGTGTCCCGAGATTTGCACGGGGTTTCTCGGTACCTGAACGTGGTGGGTTTGGTGTTTAAAACACGTTTTTCAGGTGCCCTAGATGGTTAGCAACCTAACTGCAAAAAATCACATTCGCACACCGAGGTGCGCCATGGCAACAGAGCCGCAAAGTATAACGTGCAATATGGCTATATATGGCTATGGAACAGCAAAAATGGCCGCCTCATCCTGGTGTCCCGAGGTTTGCACGCGTTTTTTGCTACCTTAATGTAGTTACTTACTTGTTTAAACACATTTTCCCAATGCCCTACGTAGTTAGCAACCTATTTGCACAAAAATCATACCTGCGCAGTGAGATGCGCAGTGGCTACAGGGCCCCAAAGTCGCCCCTCATCCTGGTGTCCCGAGATTTGCACGGGGTTTCTCGGTACCTGAACGTGGTGGGTTTGGTGTTTAAACACGTTTTTCAGGTGCCCTAGATGGTTAGCAACCTAACTGCAAAAAATCACATTCGCACACCGAGGTGCGCCATGGCAACAGAGCCGCAAAGTATACCGTGCAATATGGCTATATATGGCTATAGAACAGCAAAAATGGCCGCCTCATCCTGGTGTCCCGAGGTTTGCACGCGTTTTTTTGCTACCTTAATGTAGTTACTTACTTGTTTAAACACATTTTCCCAATGCCCTACGTAGTTAGCAACCTATTTGCACAAAAATCATACCTGCGCAGTGAGATGCGCAGTGGCTACAGGGCCCCAAAGTCGCCCCTCATCCTGGTGTCCCGAGATTTGCACGGGGTTTCTCGGTACCTGAACGTGGTGGGTTTGGTGTTTAAACACGTTTTTCAGGTGCCCTAGATGGTTAGCAACCTAACTGCAAAAAATCACATTCGCACACCGAGGTGCGCCATGGCAACAGAGCCGCAAAGTATACCGTGCAATATGGCTATATATGGCTATAGAACAGCAAAAATGGCCGCCTCATCCTGGTGTCCCGAGGTTTGCACGCGTTTTTTGCTACCTTAATGTAGTTACTTACTTGTTTAAACACATTTTCCCAATGCCCTACGTAGTTAGCAACCCATTTGCACAAAAATCATACCTGCGCAGTGAGATGCGCAGTGGCTACAGGGCCCCAAAGTCGCCCCTCATCCTGGTGTCCCGAGATTTGCACGGGGTTTCTCGGTACCTGAACGTGGTGGGTTTGGTGTTTAAACACGTTTTTCAGGTGCCCTAGATGGTTAGCAACCTAACTGCAAAAAATCACATTCGCACACCGAGGTGCGCCATGGCAACAGAGCCGCAAAGTATACCGTGCAATATGGCTATATATGGCTATAGAACAGCAAAAATGGCCGCCTCATCCTGGTGTCCCGAGGTTTGCACGCGTTTTTTGCTACCTTAATGTAGTTACTTACTTGTTTAAACACATTTTCCCAATGCCCTACGTAGTTAGCAACCCATTTGCACAAAAATCATACCTGCGCAGTGAGATGCGCAGTGGCTACAGGGCCCCAAAGTCGCCCCTCATCCTGGTGTCCCGAGATTTGCACGGGGTTTCTCGGTACCTGAACGTGGTGGGTTTGGTGTTTAAACACGTTTTTCAGGTGCCCTAGATGGTTAGCAACCTAACTGCAAAAAATCACATTCGCACACCGAGGTGCGCCATGGCAACAGAGCCGCAAAGTATACCGTGCAATATGGCTATATATGGCTATAGAACAGCAAAAATGGCCGCCTCATCCTGGTGTCCCGAGGTTTGCACGCGTTTTTTGCTACCTTAATGTAGTTACTTACTTGTTTAAACACATTTTGCCAATGCCCTACGTAGTTAGCAACCCATTTGCACAAAAATCATACCTGCGCAGTGAGATGCGCAGTGTACAGGGCCCCAAAGTCGCCCCTCATCCTGGTGTCCCGAGATTTGCACGGGGTTTCTCGGTACCTGAACGTGGTGGGTTTGGTGTTTAAACACGTTTTTCAGGTGCCCTAGATGGTTAGCAACCTAACTGCAAAAAATCACATTCGCACACCGAGGTGCGCCATGGCAACAGAGCCGCAAAGTATACCGTGCAATATGGCTATATATGGCTATAGAACAGCAAAAATGGCCGCCTCATCCTGGTGTCCCGAGGTTTGCACGCGTTTTTTGCTACCTTAATGTAGTTACTTACTTGTTTAAACACATTTTCCCAATGCCCTACGTAGTTAGCAACCCATTTGCACAAAAATCATACCTGCGCAGTGAGATGCGCAGTGGCTACAGGGCCCCAAAGTCGCCCCTCATCCTGGTGTCCCGAGATTTGCACGGGGTTTCTCGGTACCTGAACGTGGTGGGTTTGGTGTTTAAACACGTTTTTCAGGTGCCCTAGATGGTTAGCAACCTAACTGCAAAAAATCACATTCGCACACCGAGGTGCGCCATGGCAACAGAGCCGCAAAGTATACCGTGCAATATGGCTATATATGGCTATAGAACAGCAAAAATGGCCGCCTCATCCTGGTGTCCCGAGGTTTGCACGCGTTTTTTGCTACCTTAATGTAGTTACTTACTTGTTTAAACACATTTTCCCAATGCCCTACGTAGTTAGCAACCCATTTGCACAAAAAAATCATACCTGCGCAGTGAGATGCGCAGTGGCTACAGGGCCCCAAAGTCGCCCCTCATCCTGGTGTCCCGAGATTTGCACGGGGTTTCTCGGTACCTGAACGTGGTGGGTTTGGTGTTTAAACACGTTTTTCAGGTGCCCTAGATGGTTAGCAACCTAACTGCAAAAAATCACATTCGCACACCGAGGTGCGCCATGGCAACAGAGCCGCAAAGTATACCGTGCAATATGGCTATATATGGCTATAGAACAGCAAAAATGGCCGCCTCATCCTGGTGTCCCGAGGTTTGCACGCGTTTTTTGCTACCTTAATGTAGTTACTTACTTGTTTAAACACATTTTCCCAATGCCCTACGTAGTTAGCAACCCATTTGCACAAAAATCATACCTGCGCAGTGAGATGCGCAGTGGCTACAGGGCCCCAAAGTCGCCCCTCATCCTGGTGTCCCGAGATTTGCACGGGGTTTCTCGGTACCTGAACGTGGTGGGTTTGGTGTTTAAACACGTTTTTCAGGTGCCCTAAATGGATAGCAACCTAACTGCAAAAAATCACATTCGCACACCGAGGTGCGCCATGGCAACAGAGCCGCAAAGTATACCGTGCAATATGGCTATATATGGCTATAGAACAGCAAAAATGGCCGCCTCATCCTGGTGTCCCGAGGTTTGCACGCGTTTTTTGCTACCTTAATGTAGTTACTTACTTGTTTAAACACATTTTCCCAATGCCCTACGTAGTTAGCAACCCATTTGCACAAAAATCATACCTGCGCAGTGAGATGCGCAGTGGCTACAGGGCCCCAAATTCGCCCCTCATCCTGGTGTCCCGAGATTTGCACGGGGTTTCTCGGTACCTGAACGTGGTGGGTTTGGTGTTTAAACACGTTTTTCAGGTGCCCTAGATGGTTAGCAACCTAACTGCAAAAAATCACATTCGCACACCGAGGTGCGCCATGGCAACAGAGCCGCAAATTATACCGTGCAATATGGCTATATATGGCTATAGAAAAGCAAAAATGGCCGCCTCATCCTGGTGTCCCGAGGTTTGCACGCGTTTTTTGCTACCTTAATGTAGTTACTTACTTGTTTAAACACATTTTCCCAATGCCCTACGTAGTTAGCAACCCATTTGCACAAAAAGCATACCTGCGCAGTGAGATGCGCAGTGGCTACAGGGCCCCAAAGTCGCCCCTCATCCTGGTGTCCCGAGATTTGCACGGGGTTTCTCGGTACCTGAACGTGGTGGGTTTGGTGTTTAAACACGTTTTTCAGGTGCCCTAAATGGATAGCAACCTAACTGCAAAAAATCACATTCGCACACCGAGGTGCGCCATGGCAACAGAGCCGCAAAGTATACCGTGCAATATGGCTATATATGGCTATAGAACAGCAAAAATGGCCGCCTCATCCTGGTGTCCCGAGGTTTGCACGCGTTTTTTGCTACCTTAATGTAGTTACTTACTTGTTTAAACACATTTTCCCAATGCCCTACGTAGTTAGCAACCCATTTGCACAAAAATCATACCTGCGCAGTGAGATGCGCAGTGGCTACAGGGCCCCAGAGTCGCCCCTCATCCTGGTGTCCCGAGATTTGCACGGGGTTTCTCGGTACCTGAACGTGGTGGGTTTGGTGTTTAAACACGTTTTTCAGGTGCCCTAGATGGTTAGCAACCTAACTGCAAAAAATCACATTCGCACACCGAGGTGCGCCATGGCAACAGAGCCGCAAAGTATACCGTGCAATATGGCTATATATGGCTATAGAACAGCAAAAATGGCCGCCTCATCCTGGTGTCCCGAGGTTTGCACGCGTTTTTTGCTACCTTAATGTAGTTACTTACTTGTTTAAACACATTTTCCCAATGCCCTACGTAGTTAGCAACCCATTTGCACAAAAATCATACCTGCGCAGTGAGATGCGCAGTGGCTACAATGCCCCAAAGTCGCCCCTCATCCTGGTGTCCCGAGATTTGCACGGGGTTTCTCGGTACCTGAACGTGGTGGGTTTGGTGTTTAAACACGTTTTTCAGGTGCCCTAGATGGTTAGCAACCTAACTGCAAAAAATCACATTCGCACACCGAGGTGCGCCATGGCAACAGAGCCGCAAAGTATACCGTGCAATATGGCTATATATGGCTATAGAACAGCAAAAATGGCCGCCTCATCCTGGTGTCCCGAGGTTTGCACGCGTTTTTTGCTACCTTAATGTAGTTACTTACTTGTTTAAACACATTTTCCCAATGCCCTACGTAGTTAGCAACCCATTTGCACAAAAATCATACCTGCGCAGTGAGATGCGCAGTGGCTACAGGGCCCCAGAGTCGCCCCTCATCCTGGTGTCTCGAGATTTGCACGGGGTTTCTCGGTACCTGAACGTGGTGGGTTTGGTGTTTAAACACGTTTTTCAGGTGCCCTAGATGGTTAGCAACCTAACTGCAAAAAATCACATTCGCACACCGAGGTGCGCCATGGCAACAGAGCCGCAAAGTATACCGTGCAATATGGCTATATATGGCTATAGAACAGCAAAAATGGCCGCCTCATCCTGGTGTCCCGAGGTTTGCACGCGTTTTTTGCTACCTTAATGTAGTTACTTACTTGTTTAAACACATTTTCCCAATGCCCTACGTAGTTAGCAACCCATTTGCACAAAAATCATACCTGCGCAGTGAGATGCGCAGTGGCTACAGGGCCCCAGAATCGCCCCTCATCCTGGTGTCCCGAGATTTGCACGGGGTTTCTCGGTACCTGAACGTGGTGGGTTTGGTGTTTAAACACGTTTTTCAGGTGCCCTAAATGGATAGCAACCTAACTGCAAAAAATCACATTCGCACACCGAGGTGCGCCATGGCAACAGAGCCGCAAAGTATACCGTGCAATATGGCTATATATGGCTATAGAACAGCAAAAATGGCCGCCTCATCCTGGTGTCCCGAGGTTTGCACGCGTTTTTTGCTACCTTAATGTAGTTACTTACTTGTTTAAACACATTTTCCCAATGCCCTACGTAGTTAGCAACCCATTTGCCCAAAAATCATACCTGCGCAGTGAGATGCGCAGTGGCTACAGGGCCCCAAAGTCGCCCCTCATCCTGGTGTTCCGAGATTTGCACGGGGTTTCTCGGTACCTGAACGTGGTGGGTTTGGTGTTTAAACACGTTTTTCAGGTGCCCTAGATGGTTAGCAACCTAACTGCAAAAAATCACATTCGCACACCGAGGTGCGCCATGGCAACAGAGCCGCAAAGTATACCGTGCAATATGGCTATATATGGCTATAGAACAGCAAAAATGGCCGCCTCATCCTGGTGTCCCGAGGTTTGCACGCGTTTTTTGCTACCTTAATGTAGTTACTTACTTGTTTAAACACATTTTCCCAATGCCCTACGTAGTTAGCAACCCATTTGCACAAAAATCACACCTGCGCAGTGAGATGCGCAGTGGCTACAGGGCCCCAAAGTCGCCCCTCATCCTGGTGTCCCGAGATTTGCACGGGATTTCTCGATACCTGAACGTGGTGGGTTTGGTGTTTAAACACGTTTTTCAGGTGCCCTAGATGGTTAGCAACCTAACTGCAAAAAATCACATTCGCACACCGAGGTGCGCCATGGCAACAGAGCCGCAAAGTATACCGTGCAATATGGCTATATATGGCTATAGAACAGCAAAAATGGCCGCCTCATCCTGGTGTCCCGAGGTTTGCACGCGTTTTTTGCTACCTTAATGTAGTTACTTACTTGTTTAAACACATTTTCCCAATGCCCTACGTAGTTAGCAACCCATTTGCACAAAAATCATACCTGCGCAGTGAGATGCGCAGTGGCTACAGGGCCCCAGACTCGCCCCTCATCCTGGTGTCTCGAGATTTGCACGGGGTTTCTCGGTACCTGAACGTGGTGGGTTTGGTGTTTAAACACGTTTTTCAGGTGCCCTAGATGGTTAGCAACCTAACTGCAAAAAATCACATTCGCACACCGAGGTGCGCCATGGCAACAGAGCCGCTAAGTATACCGTGCAATATGGCTATATATGGCTATAGAACAGCAAAAATGGCCGCCTCATCCTGGTGTCCCGAGGTTTGCACGCGTTTTTTGCTACCTTAATGTAGTTACTTACTTGTTTAAACACATTTTCCCAATGCCCTACGTAGTTAGCAACCCATTTGCACAAAAATCATACCTGCGCAGTGAGATGCGCAGTGGCTACAGGGCCCCAGAGTCGCCCCTCATCCTGGTGTCCCGAGATTTGCACGGGGTTTCTCGGTACCTGAACGTGGTGGGTTTGGTGTTTAAACACGTTTTTCAGGTGCCCTAGATGGTTAGCAACCTAACTGCAAAAAATCACATTCGCACACCGAGGTGCGTCATGGCAACAGAGCCGCAAAGTATACCGTGCAATATGGCTATATATGGCTATAGAACAGCAAAAATGGCCGCCTCATCCTGGTGTCCCGAGGTTTGCACGCGTTTTTTGCTACCTTAATGTAGTTACTTACTTGTTTAAACACATTTTCCCAATGCCCTACGTAGTTAGCAACCCATTTGCACAAAAATCACACCTGCGCAGTGAGATGCGCAGTGGCTACAGGGCCCCAAAGTCGCCCCTCATCCTGGTGTCCCGAGATTTGCACGGGGTTTCTCGGTACCTGAACGTGGTGGGTTTGGTGTTTAAACACGTTTTTCAGGTGCCCTAAATGGATAGCAACCTAACTGCAAAAAATCACATTCGCACACCGAGGTGCGCCATGGCAACAGAGCCGCAAAGTATACCGTGCAATATGGCTATATATGGCTATAGAACAGCAAAAATGGCCGCCTCATCCTGGTGTCCCGAGGTTTGCACGCGTTTTTTGCTACCTTAATGTAGTTACTTACTTGTTTAAACACATTTTCCCAATGCCCTACGTAGTTAGCAACCCATTTGCACAAAAATCATACCTGCGCAGTGAGATGCGCAGTGGCTACAGGGCCCCAAAGTCGCCCCTCATCCTGGTGTCCCGAGATTTGCACGGGGTTTCTCGGTACCTGAACGTGGTGGGTTTGGTGTTTAAACACGTTTTTCAGGTGCCCTAGATGGTTAGCAACCTAACTGCAAAAAATCACATTCGCACACCGAGGTGCGCCATGGCAACAGAGCCGCAAAGTATACCGTGCAATATGGCTATATATGGCTATAGAACAGCAAAAATGGCCGCCTCATCCTGGTGTCCCGAGGTTTGCACGCGTTTTTTGCTACCTTAATGTAGTTACTTACTTGTTTAAAACACATTTTCCCAATGCCCTACGTAGTTTGCAACCCATTTGCACAAAAATCATACCTGCGCAGTGAGATGCGCAGTGGCTACAGGGCCCCAAAGTCGCCCCTCATCCTGGTGTCCCGAGATTTGCACGGGGTTTCTCGGTACCTGAACTTGGTGGGTTTGGTGTTTAAACACGTTTTTCAGGTGCCCTAGATGGTTAGCAACCTAACTGCAAAAAATCACATTCGCACACCGAGGTGCGCCATGGCAACAGAGCCGCAAAGTATACCGTGCAATATGGCTATATATGGCTATAGAACAGCAAAAATGGCCGCCTCATCCTGGTGTCCCGAGGTTTGCACGCGTTTTTTGCTACCTTAATGTAGTTACTTACTTGTTTAAACACATTTTCCCAATGCCCTACGTAGTTAGCAACCCATTTGCACAAAAATCATACCTGCGCAATGAGATGCACAGTGGCTACAGGGCCCCAAAATCGCCCCTCATCCTGGTGTTCCGAGATTTGCACGGGGTTTCTCGGTAACTGAACGTGGTGGGTTTGGTGTTTAAACACGTTTTTCAGGTGCCCTAGATGGTTAGCAACCTAACTGCAAAAAATCACATTCGCACACCGAGGTGCGCCATGGCAACAGAGCCGCAAAGTATACCGTGCAATATGGCTATATATGGCTATAGAACAGCAAAAATGGCCGCCTCATCCTGGTGTCCCGAGGTTTGCACGCGTTTTTTGCTACCTTAATGTAGTTACTTACTTGTTTAAACACATTTTCCCAATGCCCTACGTAGTTAGCAACCCATTTGCACAAAAATCATACCTGCGCAGTGAGATGCGCAGTGGCTACAGGGCCCCAAAGTCGCCCCTCATCCTGGTGTTCCGAGATTTGCACGGGGTTTCTCGGTACCTGAACGTGGTGGGTTTGGTGTTTAAACACGTTTTTCAGGTGCCCTAGATGGTTAGCAACCTAACTGCAAAAAATCACATTCGCACATCGAGGTGCGCCATGGCAACAGAGCCGCAAAGTATACCGTGCAATATGGCTATATATGGCTATAGAACAGCAAAAATGGCCGCCTCATCCTGGTGTCCCGAGGTTTGCACGCGTTTTTTGCTACCTTAATGTAGTTACTTACTTGTTTAAACACATTTTCCCAATGCCCTACGTAGTTAGCAACCCATTTGCACAAAAATCATACCTGCACAGTGAGATGCGCAGTGGCTACAGGGCCCCAAAGTCGCCCCTCATCCTGGTGTCCCGAGATTTGCACGGGGTTTCTCGGTACCTGAACGTGGTGGGTTTGGTGTTTAAACACGTTTTTCAGGTGCCCTAGATGGTTAGCAACCTAACTGCAAAAAATCACATTCGCACACCGAGGTGCGCCATGGCAACAGAGCCGCAAAGTATACCGTGCAATATGGCTATATATGGCTATAGAACAGCAAAAATGGCCGCCTCATCCTGGTGTCCCGAGGTTTGCACGCGTTTTTTGCTACCTTAATGTAGTTACTTACTTGTTTAAACACATTTTCCCAATGCCCTACGTAGTTAGCAACCCATTTGCACAAAAATCATACCTGCGCAGTGAGATGCGCAGTGGCTACAGGGCCCCAAAGTCGCCCCTCATCCTGGTGTCCCGAGATTTGCACGGGGTTTCTCGGTACCTGAACGTGGTGGGTTTGGTGTTTAAACACGTTTTTCAGGTGCCCTAGATAGTTAGCAACCGAACTGCAAAAAATCACATTCGCACACCGAGGTGCGCCATGGCAACAGAGCCGCAAAATATACCGTGCAATATGGCTATATATGGCTATAGAACAGCAAAAATGGCCGCCTCATCCTGGTGTCCCGAGATTTGCACGCGTTTTTTGCTACCTTAATGTAGTTACTTACTTGTTTAAACACATTTTCCCAATGCCCTACGTAGTTAGCAACCCATTTGCACAAAAATCATACCTGCGCAGTGAGATGCGCAGTGGCTACAGGGCCCCAAAGTCGCCCCTCATCCTGGTGTCCCGAGAATTGCACGGGGTTTCTCGGTACCTGAACGTGGTGGGTTTGGTGTTTAAACACGAGTTTCAGGTGCCCTAGATGGTTAGCAACCTAACTGCAAAAAATCACATTCGCACACCGAGGTGCGCCATGGCAACAGAGCCGCAAAGTATACCGTGCAATATGGCTATATAGGGCTATAGAACAGCAAAAATGGCCGCCTCATCCTGGTGTCCCGAGGTTTGCACGCGTTTTTTGCTACCTTAATGTAGTTACTTACTTGTTTAAGCACATTTTCCCAATGCCCTACGTAGTTAGCAACCCATTTGCACAAAAATCATACCTGCGCAGTGAGATGCGCAGTGGCTACAGGGCCCCAGAGTCGCCCCTCATCCTGGTGTCCCGAGATTTGCACGGGGTTTCTCGGTACCTGAACGTGGTGGGTTTGGTGTTTAAACACGTTTTTCAGGTGCCCTAGATGGTTAGCAACCTAACTGCAAAAAATCACATTCGCACACCGAGGTGCGCCATGGCAACAGAGCCGCAAAGTATACCGTGCAATATGGCTATATATGGCTATAGAACAGCAAAAATGGCCGCCTCATCCTGGTGTCCCGAGGTTTGCACGCGTTTTTTGCTACCTTAATGTAGTTACTTACTTGTTTAAACACATTTTCCCAATGCCCTACGTAGTTAGCAACCCATTTGCACAAAAATCATACCTGCGCAGTGAGATGCGCAGTGGCTACAGGGCCCCAAAGTCGCCCCTCATCCTGGTGTCCCGAGATTTGCACGGGGTTTCTCGGTACCTGAACGTGGTGGGTTTGGTGTTTAAACACGTTTTTCAGGTGCCCTAGATGGTTAGCAACCTAACTGCAAAAAATCACATTCGCACACCGAGGTGCGCCATGGCAACAGAGCCGCAAAGTATACCGTGCAATATGGCTATATATGGCTATAGAACAGCAAAAATGGCCGCCTCATCCTGGTGTCCCGAGGTTTGCACGCGTTTTTTGCTACCTTAATGTAGTTACTTACTTGTTTAAGCACATTTTCCCAATGCCCTACGTAGTTAGCAACCCATTTGCACAAAAATCATACCTGCGCAGTGAGATGCGCAGTGGCTACAGGGCCCCAAAGTCGCCCCTCATCCTGGTGTCCCGAGATTTGCACGGGGTTTCTCGGTACCTGAACGTGGTGGGTTTGGTGTTTAAACACGTTTTTCAGGTGCCCTACATGGTTAGCAACCTAACTGCAAAAAATCACATTCGCACACCGAGGTGCGCCATGGCAACAGAGCCGCAAAGTATACCGTGCAATATGGCTATATATGGCTATAGAACAGCAAAAATGGCCGCCTCATCCTGGTGTCCCGAGGTTTGCACGCGTTTTTTGCTACCTTAATGTAGTTACTTACTTGTTTAAACACATTTTCCCAATGCCCTACGTAGTTAGCAACCCATTTGCAAAAAAATCATACCTGCGCAGTGAGATGCGCAGTGGCTACAGGGCCCCAGAGTCGCCCCTCATCCTGGTGTCCCGAGATTTGCACGGGGTTTCTCGGTACCTGAACGTGGTGGGTTTGGTGTTTAAACACGTTTTTCAGGTGCCCTTGATGGTTAGCAACCTAACTGCAAAAAATCACATTCGCACACCGAGGTGCGCCATGGCAACAGAGCCGCAAAGTATACCGTGCAATATGGCTATATATGGCTAAAGAACAGCAAAAATGGCCGCCTCATCCTGGTGTCCCGAGGTTTGCACGCGTTTTTTGCTACCTTAATGTAGTTACTTACTTGTTTAAACACATTTTCCCAATGCCCTACGTAGTTAGCAACCCATTTGCACAAAAATCATACCTGCGCAGTGAGATGCGCAGTGGCTACAGGGCCCCAAAGTCGCCCCTCATCCTGGTGTCCCGAGATTTGCACGGGGTTTCTCGGTACCTGAACGTGGTGGGTTTGGTGTTTAAACACGTTTTTCAGGTGCCCTAGATGGTTAGCAACCTAACTGCAAAAAATCACATTCGCACACCGAGGTGCGCCATGGCAACAGAGCCGCAAAGTATACCGTGCAATATGGCTATATATGGCTATAGAACAGCAAAAATGGCCGCCTCATCCTGGTGTCCCGAGGTTTGCACGCGTTTTTTGCTACCTTAATGTAGTTACTTACTTGTTTAAACACATTTTCCCAATGCCCTACGTAGTTAGCAACCCATTTGCACAAAAATCATACCTGCGCAGTGAGATGCGCAGTGGCTACAGGGCCCCAAAGTCGCCCCTCATCCTGGTGTCCCGAGATTTGCACGGGGTTTCTCGGTACCTGAACGTGGTGGGTTTGGTGTTTAAACACGTTTTTCAGGTGCCCTAGATGGTTAGCAACCTAACTGCAAAAAATCACATTCGCACACCGAGGTGCGCCATGGCAACAGAGCCGCAAAGTATACCGTGCAATATGGCTATATATGGCTATAGAACAGCAAAAATGGCCGCCTCATCCTGGTGTCCCGAGGTTTGCACGCGTTTTTTGCTACCTTAATGTAGTTACTTACTTGTTTAAACACATTTTCCAATGCCCTACGTAGTTAGCAACCCATTTGCACAAAAATCATACCTGCGCAGTGAGATGCGCAGTGGCTACAGGGCCCCAAAGTCGCCCCTCATCCTGGTGTTCCGAGATTTGCACGGGGTTTCTCGGTACCTGAACGTGGTGGGTTTGGTGTTTAAACACGTTTTTCAGGTGCCCTAGATGGTTAGCAACCTAACTGCAAAAAATCACATTCGCACACCGAGGTGCGCCATGGCAACAGAGCCGCAAAGTATACCGTGCAATATGGCTATATATGGCTATAGAACAGCAAAAATGGCCGCCTCATCCTGGTGTCCCGAGGTTTGCACGCGTTTTTTGCTACCTTAATGTAGTTACTTACTTGTTTAAACACATTTTCCCAATGCCCTACGTAGTTAGCAACCCATTTGCACAAAAATCATACCTGCGCAGTGAGATGCGCAGTGGCTACAGGGCCCCAGAGTCGCCCCTCATCCTGGTGTCCCGAGATTTGCACGGGGTTTCTCGGTACCTGAACGTGGTGGGTTTGGTGTTTAAACACGTTTTTCAGGTGCCCTAGATGGTTAGCAACCTAACTGCAAAAAATCACATTCGCACACCGAGGTGCGCCATGGCAACAGAGCCGCAAAGTATACCGTGCAATATGGCTATATATGGCTATAGAACAGCAAAAATGGCCGCCTCATCCTGGTGTCCCGAGGTTTGCACGCGTTTTTTGCTACCTTAATGTAGTTACTTACTTGTTTAAACACATTTTCCCAATGCCCTACGTAGTTAGCAACCCATTTGCACAAAAATCATACCTGCGCAGTGAGATGCGCAGTGGCTACAGGGCCCCAAAGTCGCCCCTCATCCTGGTGTCCCGAGATTTGCACGGGGTTTCTTTGCACGGGGTTTCTCGGTACCTGAACGTGGTGGGTTTGGTGTTTAAACACGTTTTTCAGGTGCCCTAGATGGTTAGCAACCTAACTGCAAAAAATCACATTCGCACACCGAGGTGCGCCATGGCAACAGAGCCGCAAAGTATACCGTGCAATATGGCTATATATGGCTATAGAACAGCAAAACTGGCCGCCTCATCCTGGTGTCCCGAGGTTTGCACGCGTTTTTTGCTACCTTAATGTAGTTACTTACTTGTTTAAACACATTTTCCCAATGCCCTACGTAGTTAGCAACCCATTTGCACAAAAACCATACCTGCGCAGTGAGATGCGCAGTGGCAACAGGGCCCCAAAGTCGCCCCTCATCCTGGTGTCCCGAGATTTGCACGGGGTTTCTCGGTACCTGAACGTGGTGGGTTTGGTGTTTAAACACGTTTTTCAGGTGCCCTAGATGGTTAGCAACCTAACTGCAAAAAATCACATTCGCACACCGAGGTGCGCCATGGCAACAGAGCCGCAAAGTATACCGTGCAATATGGCTATATATGGCTATAGAACAGCAAAACTGGCCGCCTCATCCTGGTGTCCCGAGGTTTGCACGCGTTTTTTGCTACCTTAATGTAGTTACTTACTTGTTTAAACACATTTTCCCAATGCCCTACGTAGTTAGCAACCCATTTGCACAAAAACCATACCTGCGCAGTGAGATGCGCAGTGGCTACAGGGCCCCAAATTCGCCCCTCATCCTGGTGTCCCGAGATTTGCACGGGGTTTCTCGGTACCTGAACGTGGTGGGTTTGGTGTTTAAACACGTTTTTCAGGTGCCCTAGATGGTTAGCAACCTAACTGCAAAAAATCACATTCGCACACCGAGGTGCGCCATGGCAACAGAGCCGCAAAGTATACCGTGCAATATGGCTATATATGGCTATAGAACAGCAAAACTGGCCGCCTCATCCTGGTGTCCCGAGGTTTGCACGCGTTTTTTGCTACCTTAATGTAGTTACTTACTTGTTTAAAACACATTTTCCCAATGCCCTACGTAGTTAGCAACCCATTTGCACAAAAACCATACCTGCGCAGTGAGATGCGCAGTGGCTACAGGGCCCCAAAGTCGCCCCTCATCCTGGTGTTCCGAGATTTGCACGGGGTTTCTCGGTACCTGAACGTGGTGGGTTTGGTGTTTAAACACGTTTTTCAGTTGCCCTAGATGGTTAGCAACCTAACTGCAAAAAATCACATTCGCACACCGAGGTGCGACATGGCAACAGAGCCGCAAAGTATACCGTGCAATATGGCTATATATGGCTATAGAACAGCAAAACTGGCCGCCTCATCCTGGTGTTCCGAGGTTTGCACGCGTTTTTTGCTACCTTAATGTAGTAACTTACTTGTTTAAACACATTTTCCCAATGCCCTACGTAGTTAGCAACCCATTTGCACACAAAACATACCTGCGCAGTGAGATGCGCAGTGGCTACAGGGCCCCAAAGTCGCCCCTCATCCTGGTGTCCCGAGATTTGCACGGGGTTTCTCGGTACCTGAACGTGGTGGGTTTGGTGTTTAAACACGTTTTTCAGGTGCCCTAGATGGTTAGCAACCTAACTGCAAAAAATCACATTCGCACACCGAGGTGCGCCATGGCAACAGAGCCGCAAAGTATACCGTGCAATATGGCTATATATGGCTATAGAACAGCAAAACGGGCCGCCTCATCCTGGTGTCCCGAGGTTTGCACGCGTTTTTTGCTACCTTAATGTAGTTACTTACTTGTTTAAACACATTTTCCCAATGCCCTACGTAGTTAGCAACCCATTTGCACAAAAACCATACCTGCGCAGTGAGATGCGCAGTGGCTACAGGGCCCCAAAGTCGCCCCTCATCCTGGTGTCCCGAGATTTGCACGGGGTTTCTCGGTACCTGAACGTGGTGGGTTTGGTGTTTAAACACGTTTTTCAGGTGCCCTAGATGGTTAGCAACCTAACTGCAAAAAATCACATTCGCACACCGAGGTGCTCCATGGCAACAGAGCCGCAAAGTATACCGTGCAATATGGCTATATATGGCTATAGAACAGCAAAACTGGCCGCCTCATCCTGGTGTCCCGAGGTTTGCACGCGTTTTTTTGCTACCTTAATGTAGTTACTTACTTGTTTAAACACATTTTCCCAATGCCCTACGTAGTTAGCAACCCATTTGCACAAAAACCATACCTGCACAGTGAGATGCGCAGTGGCTACAGGGCCCCAAACTCGCCCCTCATCCTGGTGTTCCGAGATTTGCACGGGGTTTCTCGGTACCTGAACGTGGTGGGTTTGGTGTTTAAACACGTTTTTCAGGTGCCCTAGATGGTTAGCAACCTAACTGCAAAAAATCACATTCGCACACCGAGGTGCGCCATGGCAACAGAGCCGCAAAGTATACCGTGCAATATGGCTATATATGGCTATAGAACAGCAAAACTGGCCGCCTCATCCTGGTGTCCCGAGGTTTGCACGCGTTTTTTGCTACCTTAATGTAGTTACTTACTTGTTTAAACACATTTTCCCAATGCCCTACGTAGTTAGCAACCCATTTGCACAAAAATCATACCTGCGCAGTGAGATGCGCAGTGGCTACAGGGCCCCAAAGTCGCCCCTCATCCTGGTGTCCCGAGATTTGCACGGGGTTTCTTGGTACCTGAACGTGGTGGGTTTGGTGTTTAAACACGTTTTTCAGGTGCCCTAGATGGTTAGCAACCTAACTGCAAAAAATCACATTCGCACACCGAGGTGCGCCATTGCAACAGAGCCGCAAATTATACCGACCAATATGGCTATATATGGCTATAGAACAGCAAAACTGGCCGCCTCATCCTGGTGTCCCGAGGTTTGCACGCGTTTTTTGCTACCTTAATGTAGTTACTTACTTGTTTAAACACATTTTCCCAATGCCCTACGTAGTTAGCAACCCATTTGCACAAAAACCATACCTGCGCAGTGAGATGCGCAGTGGCTACAGGGCCCCAAAGTCGCCCCTCATCCTGGTGTCCCGAGATTTGCACGGGGTTTCTCGGTACCTGAACGTGGTGGGTTTGGTGTTTAAACACGTTTTTCAGGTGCCCTAGATGGTTTGCAACCTAACTGCAAAAAATCACATTCGCACACCGAGGTGCGCCATGGCAACAGAGCCGCAAAGTATACCGTGCAATATGGCTATATATGGTTATAGAACAGCAAAACTGGCCGCCTCATCCTGGTGTCCCGAGGTTTGCACGCGTTTTTTGCTACCTTAATGTAGTTACTTACTTGTTTAAACACATTTTCCCAATGCCCTACGTAGTTAGCAACCCATTTGCACAAAAATCATACCTGCGCAGTGAGATGCGCAGTGGCTACAGGGCCCCAAAGTCGCCCCTCATCCTGGTGTCCTGAGATTTGCACGGTGTTTCTCGGTACCTAAACGTGGTGGGTTTGGTGTTTTAAACACGTTTTTCAGGTGCCCTAGATGGTTAGCAACCTAACTGCAAAAAATCACATTCGCACACCGAGGTGCGCCATGGCAACAGAGCCGCAAAGTATACCGTGCAATATGGCTATATATGGCTATAGAACAGCAAAACTGGCCGCCTCATCCTGGTGTCCCGAGGTTTGCACGCGTTTTTTGCTACCTTAATGTAGTTACTTACTTGTTTAAACACATTTTCCCAATGCCCTACGTAGTTAGCAACCCATTTGCACAAAAATCATACCTGCGCAGTGAGATGCGCAGTGGCTACAGGGCCCCAAATTCGCCCCTCATCCTGGTGTCCCATGATTTGCACGGGGTTTCTCGGTACCTGAACGTGTTGGGTTTGGGGTTTAAACACGTTTTTCAGGTGCCCTAGATGGTTAGCAACCTAACTGCAAAAAATCACATTCGCACACCGAGGTGCGCCATGGCAACAGAGCCGCAAAGTATACCGTGCAATATGGCTATATATGGCTATAGAACAGCAAAACTGGCCGCCTCATCCTGGTGTCCCGAGGTTTGCACGCGTTTTTTGATACCTTAATGTAGTTACTTACTTGTTTAAACACATTTTCCCAATGCCCTACGTAGTTAGCAACCCATTTGCACAAAAACCATACCTGCGCAGTGAGATGCGCAGTGGCTACAGGGCCCCAAAGTCGCCCCTCATCCTGGTGTCCCGAGATTTGCACGGGGTTTCTCGGTACCTGAACGTGGTGGGTTTGGTGTTTAAACACGTTTTTCAGGTGCCCTAGATGGTTAGCAACCTAACTGCAAAAAATCACATTCGCACACCGAGGTGCGCCATGGCAACAGAGCCGCAAAGTATACCGTGCAATATGGCTATATATGGCTATAGAACTGCAAAACTGGCCGCCTCATCCTGGTGTCCCGAGGTTTGCACGCGTTTTTTGCTACCTTAATGTAGTTACTTACTTGTTTAAACACATTTTCCCAATGCCCTACGTAGTTAGCAACCCATTTGCACAAAAACCATACCTGCGCAGTGAGATGCGCAGTGGCTACAGGGCCCCAAAGTCGCCCCTCATCCTGGTGTCCCGAGATTTGCACGGGGTTTCTCGGTACCTGAACGTGGTGGGTTTGGTGTTTAAACACGATTTTCAGGTGCCCTAGATGGTTAGCAACCTAACTGCAAAAAATCACATTCGCACACCGAGGTGCGCCATGGCAACAGAGCCGCAAAGTATACCGTGCAATATGGCTATATATGGCTACAGAACAGCAAAACTGGCCGCCTCATCCTGGTGTCCCGAGGTTTGCACGCGTTTTTTCCTACCTTAATGTAGTTACTTACTTGTTTAAACACATTTTCCCAATGCCCTACGTAGTTAGCAACCCATTTGCACAAAAATCATACCTGCGCAGTGAGATGCGCAGTGGCTACAGGGCCCCAAAGTCGCCCCTCATCCTGGTGTCCCGAGATTTGCACGGGGTTTCTCGGTACCTGAACGTGGTGGGTTTGGTTTTTAAACACGTTTTTCAGGTGCCCTAGATGGTTAGCAACCTAACTGCAAAAAATCACATTCGCACACCGAGGTGCGCCATGGCAACAGAGCCGCAAAGTATACCGTGCAATATGGCTATATATGGCTATAGAACAGCAAAACTGGCCGCCTCATCCTGGTGTCCCGAGGTTTGCACGCGTTTTTTGCTACCTTAATGTAGTTACTTACTTGTTTAAACACATTTTCCCAATGCCCTACGTAGTTAGCAACCCATTTGCACAAAAACCATACCTGCGCAGTGAGATGCGCAGTGGCTACAGGGCCCCAAAGTCGCCCCTCATCCTGGTGTCCCGAGATTTGCACGGGGTTTCTCGGTACCTGAACGTGGTGGGTTTGGTGTTTAAACACGTTTTTCAGGTGCCCTAGATGGTTAGCAACCTAACTGCAAAAAATCACATTCGCACACCGAGGTGCGCCATGGCAACAGAGCCGCAAAGTATACCGTGCAATATGGCTATATATTGTTAGGCCGCTAGCTTATGGAACTTGAGAAGTTACTATTTTGAGCTTCCTATCATTCCGTGAATACACGCTCTGACGGAGCGGAGCTCGTGGTCAGAGTTCTCAACCCGATTATTTCATGAATACTTTATGTCACGAGTCGCAACTACCCTCATTCAAAAGATCATATATCATACCTCCTTCCTACGTACATGCCCCCACTTAATTCAACTTATTTTAGCCATATTTTGTCATAGTTTATCTCTCCGCTCCCATTCATTCATGTCGCCATTCGCTCCCATATCTACTTCCGGTGATATCGTATGTTTACGCCACGGCGGAAATACCCGAGTTACGGCCATTGTTACCTCCCCTGACACGGAGCGGCTCCCGTGACGTCATATGAACGGTGACGTACACGGAGCCTCTCTGAGTACTATATAAAGCTCCGCATTTTAGCGGCTCCCGATCAATCGTCTTTCTAATCTTCACCAGCTAACTCCCGTAGAGTAATTATTATCCTAAGGAGCCAGCTCCCATTCAATAATGAATAGATCTGCAGAGGTAATACCATAACCTAAAACTAGTATTTTATATAGTCACTAACCAGTGACATCCCTAATAATATTGTTTCCTTACATGAGAAACTGGATAGATACCCCACCCACTTGACCTCTTAGAACTCTGGCTGCGGCTCCATATACATTTTATATTCGTAGGAATATACCTTTTATGTGCATTGTTATATATATTTATACCTGTATTGTTATATTATAACTTGCCTGGCTTATAATTTAGACCATATAATAAACTTATAGTGACTGGTACTTTGTGTTAGTCGTAACTTACTAGAGCCCCCTGTTTTAAAGGCTCATTCCCATGCCTACCTAGAAGATATACCGCTCGTTCGTCCTTACAAACTGTTCCCAGCCAAGAACAGGGCACGGCCGGCAGAACAACTGGTGTCAGAAGTGCTGGATAAAGTTGAACCATAAACAGTAAGTCTACACTACAAATGATGTCAGATTTGTCCATGAAATATTAATACAAAGAAACCATTTAGTTGGTGCTCAAGTTTAGATGTAACCATTAAATAAAACGGGTATATATAAACCACATACATTTGTACCAGACCAGAAATCTATAGAGATCTATAACTCAGTAATACAAGCCTATGTCCAAAGCTTTGATGGTGTCTATACTTACCAGTACTCATAGAAACAACAACAACATTGTTTTAGATTTTATTAATTCAAAAATTATGTAAAGTCTGTGCAACATATATAGAGAAGACTGATTGATCACTGTTCTACTGTAGAAGGTAGCCACTTTGAAAGTAGAATAGTTTCAGCTTGAAAGGTTTAATTGGCTAGTTGGACCTGACGACCTGATTGGTGCGAAACATCCAAGTACCCACAGACTGTAAATTTGAATTACTTCCCCTGAAAAAGAAAATAAACATCAATAGTTCCACAGAATTATCTCCCTTGAAAGGATACCTGTAAATGTTGATTGTAAAGCTGTAAATTGTACTAATATTTGTTTATAGATTTTGTACAACTGTATTTTACAGCAAAACCAATATATAACTGTAATAAATAAAACGATGGAGAATACCGAATTGGACATTAATACAGAAGAGACCCAAAAAGAGACAGTCATGACCAGTGAAAATTCTCATGACCAAAACCCACAAATTACCGATGACAACCTAGATGAAGAATCTGATATTGTTCATTCTGTGAGCGATATGTCAATCCATAAAACAAATATAGAAAAGCGCCTTGAGGCAATATCAGAACAAATGATAGAAAATCTACAATGTATAGCAAATGAAAATAGAGAGACCCAACAAAGAGTGGCAAACATAGAAAAAGGGTTACAAAACTTTAATGGTCAATCCCAAAACAATAATGGAATCCTTAGACTACCATATGAGCTGCACTCAGTTGGAGACACCCAATTGCCTCCTAAAATAAACCAACCCGTACTAAGGCAATCAAATGTTAGTAGTACAGCAGTGAGTCCAGATCCAGAAATAGATTTTCCAAATATTGCAAGGTCACAATATACACCAGAGAACAAAAATCACTCAGTTAAACTGAAACCCCCAAAATTTGATGGTAAAGATGATATATATGAATTTATGGATTCTTTCAAAATATGTTGCCAAATAAACAATTGGAATTATAGAGAACAGGGATTGTATTTAGCAAGTAGCCTGACCAATACTGCAAGGGGCATATTGACAGAATTATGCCTAAATGACAAGACTGATTATAGCACGCTTACCAAAAAATTAATTGAGCGCTATGGATCCATAAATCAAACTGAAGTTTTTAGAACTCAACTAAGAAATATCTCAAGGAAAAGTGACGAGAGTATCTCAGAACTAGCCCAAAGAATCAAGAAAACAAGTCTCATGGCTTACCCTGATTCTGGCTCCCAATGGATAGATACTATTGCCTTAGATTATTTTATTGATGCCCTTACTGACTCAGACCTTCGACTGCGTCTTCGAGAAGCAAACCTCAAGACATTGTCTGAAGCTGAACAAACCGCAACAAGATGGGAAGCATTCCGTGTAGCTGAAAAAGAAAGAAAACAAATTATCAGTGTTTCTGCTGTAAACAAGAATAATAATTACAAGGAACAAAATGGTAATCAATGTGAAAGTAATATACAGTCTTTGAAAGATTCTCTAACAAGTCTTTCCAAAGAGTTTAGAGATTTTAAGGATGAGTTAAGCCAAAAATCTTATTCCCAAAACAATGATAGAGTCCAAGGCGGAAACTACCAGAAAAATAATAATGGAAGATACCCTCAAAACAGGAGTCAATCTAGAAATTATAACTTTAGCCAAGAGTATAATAATAGGTTCAAACAGCCACAAAACCATATAGATAACTCACATGCTAGAAACACACAACACCAGGGAAACGACAACAGGTCCACCTGGAGACCCACAGGAAGACCTCAGTTCCAAAACCACAGGGGTCAGAGACAGTAAAATCAAATCTTTGTAATAAAATAACCCATAATGAAGGATTTTTCTTACCAATTAAAATACAAAATTTTGATTTGACAGCTTTACTAGATACAGGATCAAATGCAACTATACTAAATAGAAAAATTTACAACAATTGGCCAGAATCTGATAGACCTGAAATATTTCCATTTCATGGGAAAATGTTAGGAGTTACAGGTGATACTGCACCTTTCTATGGAAAAATTAAAGTGAAATTACATTTGGGTAACCAAAACTTTGATATTTGGGTTTTATTAGCAGAAATTTCTGATGACTTGATATTAGGCAGAGATTTTATCTTAGAACATAAATGTGACCTATTACTTAGTGAACAGATACTGAAGATAAATGGAGAAAAACTTTATTGCTTCTCAAATGTAAATGACTCACAGTCTTGCCGGATAGCTCTCCTTGAAAATGTAGAAATCCCTCCACACTCAGAAATGATTCTAACATGTAGAACCATAGACCCATTTAACCAAAACTATGTAGGCATCACAGAACCTACAGAAGTGTTCTCACAAAACCATAACATTTTGATAGCTAGAGCTCTTGTTCAGCCAGATCAAGGTTACATCCCTCTCAGAGTTGCTAACATAGACGATACACCAGAATACCTATATAAAAATACAGTAATGGCAACCTTAGAAGCAACAGAATTACCACCAACAAATATAAACTGTTTCACAATAAATCAAATACAGTGTGACAATAACCAAAAAGCTGACAATATGCCAGATCATTTGACAGAATGCTATGAAAGATGTTCAGTAAACTTAACAGATAAAGAAAAACAAAGTTTTCATGACTTACTCATAGAATATCAAGATATATTCTCAAAATCTGAAGATGATATAGGCCATACAAATTTAGTAGAATACACAATTGATACAGGTGACAGTAAACCAGTAAGAACTCCGCCCTACAGATTACCAAAAATAAAACGTGAACAGGCAGAAAAAGAAATCCAAAAGTTACTTGATAATGATTTAATAGAACATTCACAGAGTCCATGGTTAAGTCCAGTTGTAATCATTCCAAAACGTGACCAAAAGTCGGTTAGAGTTTGCATTGATTTTCGAAAAGTTAATGCCCGTGTTAAATTTGATGCACATCCATTACCAAAAATTGACCAATCACTAGAATCCTTAGGAGGAAATAGATACTTTTCATCCATGGATTGTAAGTCTGCATACCACCAAATCTCTATTACAGAGAAAGATAGACCTAAAACAGCATTTAGCATAGGTGGTGAAACCTACCAATGGAAACGCATGCCCTTCGGCATGGCCACATCACCAGCCGTATTCGAGCGTTTAATGGAACAAGTTATGCATGGCCTAACATATGAAATATGCCTTATATATCTAGATGACTTATTGTGCTACTCTAAAACATTTGATGATCATATCTTAAATCTTAAACAAATGTTCCAGAGGATCAGAGAAGCAAACCTTAAACTGAGTCCAGACAAATGTCAGTTTTTCCAGAAATCATTAAGTTTCCTAGGACATCTTGTCTCAGAATCTGGTATCCAAGCATGCCCTAAGAAATGCAAAATGATCTCAGAATGGCCAAGACCACAAAATGTTAGACAACTACGTTCATGGTTAGGAATCTGTGGATACTATAGAAAAATGGTGCCTCATTTTGCAACTATAGCCAAACCATTATACATACTAACTGAATCCAATCACCCCTTCACTTGGGATGATGCTGCAGAAATGTCGTTCAGAGAGCTAAAAACCAAATTATGTTCACCTCCTATATTAGCTTTTCCAAATGAAACCTTACCATTCATTTTGGACACAGATGCTTCAAATTTTGCTATTGGTTCTGTACTAAGCCCAGGGCATTTTTTGTCAAAATTGTGAAGGGGCCTGGGCCTGTTCATTTTGTGAAAAAAATCACGATGCGTCATGAAATTGTTAAAAAAAACTGTAAAAAATGAGAACAATAAAGCTTCTTTCAGACTTGAATTGACTTCTATTTTGTTCAAGACAAGTTTCTCAAGTGGTCTTACAATGGCTTTGTTGTAACTTAAAGTTAGTAAAATTCACAGAATATAGTGATTTTATATCAAATAGTAAACTAAAAGTATTTATTTTTCATTTCAATTGATCAGATCTTCTGGTTTAGCATGTTTGCTTGCTGGAATATGTACATCAACAGAGGTAAAAATCATAATGGGCCATTTTTAAAATATATCATAAACGTCCTAAATTTTGACCTTTCTTTGTTTAAATATTTTCATTAAAACTACAATCTGCTATAAACATCATACCTTTCGTTAAATCATACTTTTCATGCAGCAATAGATGTTGTTTAATGCTTTTTAGTCTAATAGATAGATTAAGTGACGAATATTTTAAAAATTTCACATATTCAATCGATGTTTATTCTTGAAATCGAAAAAATGAGGGAATTTACCCTTACTTATTGCTAAATTAAGAAAATCTGAAAATCAAAATGATAAAAAAGTATTTAATTACAATGTAATTTGAACGATCTTTCCCTTTATTGGCGATAGCGTCGGTCGCGAAAATGTATGACAGTACGAAATAAAAAACTTTATTCGTTGTAAAATGATTCGTATTTACGATTATTTTGACGTGGAATTCAACTATTATTATTATCATTTAATCAGAGTTTATTATTGTGGTCAACTTTAATTGTCTTTAAAAAAACGCATTTGCAAACTGGCAATTATACATATATTTAAACTGCGTCACAACTTGCTCATGATTAAATACAATTATCAATTTAACGGCTAGCATCCAAAAGCTTATCTACTTGAATCAATGCATTATCACAGTTTGTCGCTTGTTTGTTAATTGCAACAGTTTGATTACGTAATCGGGCCGACCTGTAGCACTATTGATTTTTTAGCTGACGCAGATTGGTCATAAAAGGTGACAAAATACACTGGGGTGATTGATAAACAAAGGAGTTACTTTTTATCGGCTTTTCAAGCGTGTATACTAACTGCAACCCCCGCGTAGCGCGCATCGCTGATTGGTCGATTATATTAAATAGGCGGACGTAACATACGCTCCACTTGTTGTCGATCCAAGATCTTAATTTAACTATGACTCTTGAAGGCAAAATATACGCGGATCAAATTAACGCACGGACGATTTTGATTGAGGGTCTAAAAGGGGTATTTTCGAATTTCCGTGCGTCAAAACCCGAGGTCTCGGGTCTAATTCAAGCCCTGCAAAGTCCTGATAATTTGTGAAATCTCTTTGAAATTGTGAAATTTTTCCGCTGCATTGTGAAAAAAAAGTGCAATTTTGAATTGTGAAGGGGCCGAACATCGGCCCCTGTTATAGAAGGAAAAAATGCCCTGAAGCCAGATACAAAATGACCAAGAGAAAGTTATAAGCTACTACTCAAAATGTTTTTCTAAAGCAGAACGAAATTATTGTACCACCCGTAAGGAGTTATTAGCTATAGTAGAATCAGTCAAACATTATCACCATTTCTTATATGGTAATATTTTCAAAGTACGTACTGACCATGGATCTCTACAATGGCTCCTCAATTTCAAAAACTGTGAAGGTCAATTAGCTCGTTGGCTAGAAATCTTAGGAACTTACCAATTTAACATAGAACACAGACCAGGTAGATTACACAGCAATTCAGATTCCCTGAGCCGAAGACCATGTGTTGACAATCTATGTCCATACTGCAAAAAAGCCGAAGAAAAATATGAACAAAATGGAAGTGATATATCAGTAAATGTTACAAATACTAGACAAAATGTTTCATGCCCTGAAATCACATGCTTACAAGATGTTAGTAAAGAACAAGATAACGACACGCTTTTCTGTAGAATTAAAACTTGGGTACAAAACAACGAGAGACCTGAATGGCAAAGTATATCCAAAGAAAGTCAAGAAATAAAATATTATTGGCATAATTTTCCATTATTAGAAGTAGATGATAATGTATTATACCAAAAAGTACCAACCGAAACAAAATCCCTGAGAAAAGTAATTTTGATCCCAGATAAACTTCGTAAAACTGTGTTCAGCCAACTACATTGTCAACCAACGGCTGGTCACCTAGGTTTCCGTAAGACTTATGCCAGATTGACTCTAAGATTTCACTGGTGGGGTATATACCGTGATGCTGAAAAATGGTGCAAAGCTTGTGATATATGTGCATGTAGGAAACAACCTCCACGCAAAGCAAAGGGTCCAATGCAAATTTACCAAGTTGGATTACCTCTAGAACGTATTGCTATAGATATACAAGGTCCATACCCTTCTTCCAAAAATATGAAGTACATCTTAGTTATTTGTGATTATTTTACAAAGTATATGCAAGCAATACCCCTTAAATCCATAGAGACCAAATATGTAGCTACAAAACTAGTAAACAAGTTTATATCCTTGTTTGGTGTTCCACTAGAACTATTCTCAGACCAAGGTTCTAATTTTGAATCCAAAATATTCCAAGAAATGTGTGAACTTCTAGGCATACATAAAACACGTACTACAGTTGCCAGACCAAGCTCGGATGGAATGGTAGAAAGAGCTAATCGCGTAATTCAGAATATGATATGTGCCTTTGTGGATAAAAATCAATTAAATTGGTGTGATAAGTTACCTCTTCTGGTACTTGCCTACAACAGTAGTGTTCACAGTAGCACAGGTTTCACTCCATCAAAAATGATGCTTGGAAGAGAGATGTCACTACCCATTGATCTTGTCCTTGGTAGACCTGTGGATGAAGATTCCAAATTTACTACAAATTATGTAATAGATTTAGAAGATACGTTGATCACTACACATGAGATTGCTAGAGAAAACCTAGGACATACTGCCATAAACATGAAGTCAACTTATGACAAGGGAAAATATCACAATAACTATGAACTAGGAACTGCCGTTTGGTATTACCATGAAATAAGAAGGAAAAATCTTAGTCCCAAGTTACAGAATCACTGGACTGGACCGTACATTATTGTTAAAAGATGGGGCGATGTGTTATATGGAATCAAAGATAAACCAAATTCACGTTTATTAGTAGTACACCATGATAAACTTAAAAAATATAATGGAGATAATGCTCCAATTTGGTTTAATGCATAACTTATTTGTACCAGAATATTATCTATAGATGTGTACCACTTATAGAATTATGTAAAACAATACCATATTGTGTGAAATGCTGATATATACCAGAGTTCTCTCCCTTACTAGTAATCCTAAATCAATATTCCAGTATGTCTCACCTGTAATGGAATTCAAAATGTTATATATGTACTAATCATATATTGTTTTCAGCAGCCAGCACGTTTCAAAAATAAATTGGTGCTAGTCACATATTACATCAAATGAAGAAACAGACCTGTTAGAGCCAGAAATTATAATTACAAGTATCTGTCTAGAAACCAGTACTATGAATTAAATTCCAGTAATTTAAGTGTAATTATCCTAAAATTTGATATTGTGATATGTAGAAAGACTTATATACTATTGTATCAACATTAGAAGGAATGACTTAAATACGAGAGATAAGAAGAATACCACTATTATTAACTATTGAAAAGTTATACCAAAACTTATCAAAACTTACCTTCATTTATTTCAGGCTAGAGTATGGCAATGTAAGCTTTGCCCCCATGTAGATAAAGCCTTCAAGAAAAGGACCAATGCCACTAGACATGTAACTTTTAATCATTTGGGGTTTTCTTTTCAATGCTGTCTATGTCACAGATCAGTGAAGAGAAAGGATTCCCATCGATGTGATCCATGGACAAATCCATCATTTAAACTTTTTCATAATGCAACAAAATCTATAGGAAATGAGGCAGAGAAGCAACTAAATAAACATGAAATGGATACGTATCTATCAACATTCATCAAAACTGAAGAAAAGCCAAAACCTACCATTAAAAGTATTATTACAGTAGCCAAAAAGAAAATTACTCCACCACCACCTAAACCACCAACATTAGTAGATACCATCACCTTAGAACAAGATTTAGCCCTTTCAGACCTTGAGGAAATTGAAGAATTCTTGTTTGATGACTGTCCAGGAGATTTCAGTGAACCTGAAGATACCCAACCCAAAGAAAAGAAAACAGCTGAAGTTAAGGTCAATAAAGAGAAAGTTCAAAAAAAGAAAACAGCTGAAGTGAAGGTCAACAAAGAGAAAGTTCAAGAAAAGAAAACAGCTGAAGTTAAGGTCAATAAAGAGAAAGGTCAAGAAAAGAAAACAGCTGAAGTTAAGGTCAATAAAGAGAAAGGTCAAGAAAAGAAAACAGCTGAAGTTAATGATAATGAAGAAAAATCCAGAAAAAGGAAGTCCAATACAGAGAAACCTAACACAACAACTACTAGTACCACCTTAAACCCAGACATACTATACCCTGATTGTGATATAATGAACACTATGAACATAAACATCAGCAGTACCCGGAAAATAACATCATATGAAGAAGTAATATATTCAGATACTGAGTCCATAAATGAAGATCCTGAACCAATGATGAACGATGAAGACAGGGATGAAGAAGTTTTAGACAACACTTTACAGTTAATTCAAAATCAGCAAGAATCTTTCATCAGACTGAATGTCGGAGGAGTAGTCTTTAATACAAGTCTCATAACCCTAAGAAATAGCCCTAAATCCATCCTTGCTCATCTGGGAAATTCAGCTGTAAAACCTAGTAACAACACCATCTTCATAGACAGAAGTGGCAAACACTTTGAATATATCCTAAATTTCCTCAGAAATGATTGCTACATTCCAGATTCTCTTCTGCCATCTAACCTCACATACCTTGATGAGTTATTTCTTGAAGCCACATTCTATAATATAAAAGAACTGATTCCAATTCTACAAAAACAAAGAAGGAAACTACAAGTTTAAACTAAATAGATGTATACCAGCATTAGATCTTCCACAAATCAGAAGTCATGTAGTAATTATTAATTTAAAGTAATATTTATAAGTAATTTACTTTTCGCGCAACACATGAGTAATATTTATTTTAACAGTGATCTAATTTAAAAATCATATCCATTGAACTCTTAATCATCGCGCAACATGTGAGTTATAATTCTAATTCAACAGTGACTTACCAATTTATCATATTTGTTAAAACTTTAATTCTCGCGCAACACCTGAGTAATTTATTTATTTTAAGTACAGTGACTTAGTATAATTATATACTAACCTATTTCGCGCATCCTTCATAATGAACTTTACAAACTTTTCCTGATGTCGTCAACCATACAGCATCTTCCAGATTGTATTACAACATTGTTCTGTATTAGAAGTTAAGATAGATTTATGTTAAGTACATAGTTATTTATCTTTAAAAAAAAAATACTTTAACTATAGGAAATTGATTTAAAAATATTATTTTTCTAAGATTTTTTTTTTCAAATTTTAATTCATGAGACAAGTAGGAATAAATAGAAATAAATTTACTTAACTACTTAGCTATTAAGTCTGTTGCATTGAGGTTTCATTTAAAAATAATTTGCACCTGTCTATTTTTGCTGTCCATTTTCCCATCTTTTGTTCTCCTTTATGGGGAGGGAAAGAAACTAACTTCTTATCATACAGAAAATTATTTTTGCAGTAAATTGTTCAGGAAATCAGTAGATTTTGCTTCATTATTAATCTATTTTATTTTTTTTCTGTAAGTACAAAAATATATAATTATTATTTGGTTTCATATATTCCATATATAAATTGTTGTTCAATATTCATTTTAGCATTATAAACTGATTGGAGAGATTTATATAGATTAGAATATATCTATATGTCATGTAGTTTGAGTTGAGATCACTTGATACAAGTTTATTGTTATAAATTGCATAGATCTTTTAAGTAAACAAATGTTATTGTCTATGATTATCTGCTAGAATGAGTACATGTTGCACACGCTTTGTATTATTGTTAATCAATTATTGTCAGTCAGCTTTTTATATATTATACATTATTCTCTTAAGTATTAGAACAGGGAGACGTTATTATTTGGTGATAAGGGATCACCCAGGTATTATAAGCCTCAACTACTAATATTATTATTGCTGACTTAGACCTGTCTCTTTTTATTGCTCATGAGCCCTAGCAGGGAACTCGGTGTGAAAGTTGATTTTGAATGTCTGAGTGGAGTCCCTGCGGGACACACCTATTACATGTGTCTTGATTATTATTAGGCCGGACAGGTACTTTATTATTAGGCGCCCGGGGTTTGGTGTGCTACCCCTTTTGTCTCCCGGAGAAAGATTGGTGTCGAAAATTTTTTTAGTTCTCTCCTTAATGACGTACCTCCATTCCATACAAATAAGCGGCGGAGTAAAAGCGTTAGTTTAGTTATGATCAGGACTGTTCGCAGACCCCTGAGTACAGATATACCAATAATTTTGAGGCCAGACACGCTAGAAGTTTTAAATCATTGTGATACTAGGAAGCGTCAGATATCAGAGATACACTTTAAATACTGGAAATATTCATATTTTATGTGCAATTGTTAATTAATTATATATTTAAACATTATAAAATTGTGAACCTCATACTGTAACAAGTGAGACCAATTCTTTTCAAATAATTTGTAATCTTAGCATAGACATAATGAGGCAAGTATTACAGTGCACGGTAATAGTCAGCCTCACCCTCAATACCCTGATATGACTCGAAACCCGGATATGACTATTTGTGAACTTTATGTATTGATAAAGCTTTGACTTCAAAAAGGATTTATTAAATAATCCCTTTTGTTGAGATTTTTGTTGAAGAACTTTGATTACATTATAGTTAATTTTGTGATAGCTTTATCATTTTGTTATAATATGTTGTGTATATATGTGTGTATGTTGATTTTATTTTATTGGTACTGAGGTGAGAAATGTGTAGTAAATGATTAAATTGTGTCTCAACACAGCTAAAATGATCTATTGGAGGTTTGTGTCAGGTTAAGATAATCCTGAGTACACAAAGAGAATACCTTTCTGAGAGTACCATATAAAAGTAGAGATTGTAGAATACTTATATGTGTCATGTAGTTATCTTGTTAAATGTAGTTACTTGTTTTAATTATTACCTTTTATATTTGCTGCATAAATGTTTGTTTAGGTGCCATTCCTTCCACCATAGCTTCTCACTTTGAACTGCACCAGTCTGTTTATCCTTATCATACTCTTTCAAACATCAGGTACAGCTTATATCTATGGGAGAGATTTAATAAAATGAAGGAATGTACATTGTAATTGTTAATGCATGAATGCGTTTTATAAATGAGAGATTTTTAAGTTGTAAACATTATATAAGAATCATTATTTGATTCTGTTGTGAAACTTTAAAATGTTATAGTTAATTAAAATATAGTGAATGAACCAATTAATTATGGTACTTAAGCATTAATGAAGCAACACTTAGATACAATCTTTAAACCTGGTACAATATTTGATTACAAATAGTTGTGATATCTGTTGATTTAACCTTACCTTTGTTTTATGATGATGTGTTTTACCAGTCAGCCATTCTATTCATTGTGTCAATTTTCCACATGTATAACAATTGTTAAATTTGTTGATTTTATTTGTGACCATCCCAAGATCCATTAAGCTAGACCCTCATTTCTTCCATGATAATTATAAATTATACTTGCTTGCCATTCTTATTCAGGGTCTGAATTCCTTTTTAGGGAGGGTGCAATGTTAGGCCGCTAGCTTATGGAACTTGAGAAGTTACTATTTTGAGCTTCCTTTCATTCCGTGAATACACGCTCTGACGGAGCGGAGCTCGTGGTCAGAGTTCTCAACCCGATTATTTCATGAATACTTTATGTCACGAGTCGCAACTACCCTCATTCAAAAGATCATATATCATACCTCCTTCCTACGTACATGCCCCCACTTAATTCAACTTATTTTAGCCATATTTTGTCATAGTTTATCTCTCCGCTCCCATTCATTCATGTCGCCATTCGCTCCCATATCTACTTCCGGTGATATCGTATGTTTACGCCACGGCGGAAATACCCGAGTTACGGCCATTGTTACCTCCCCTGACACGGAGCGGCTCCCGTGACGTCATATGAACGGTGACGTACACGGAGCCTCTCTGAGTACTATATAAAGCTCCGCATTTTAGCGGCTCCCGATCAATCGTCTTTCTAATCTTCACCAGCTAACTCCCGTAGAGTAATTATTATCCTAAGGAGCCAGCTCCCATTCAATAATGAATAGATCTGCAGAGGTAATACCATAACCTAAAACTAGTATTTTATATAGTCACTAACCAGTGACATCCCTAATAATATTGTTTCCTTACATGAGAAACTGGATAGATACCCCACCCACTTGACCTCTTAGAACTCTGGCTGCGGCTCCATATACATTTTATATTCGTAGGAATATACCTTTTATGTGCATTGTTATATATATTTATACCTGTATTGTTATATTATAACTTGCCTGGCTTATAATTTAGACCATATAATAAACTTATAGTGACTGGTACTTTGTGTTAGTCGTAACTTACTAGAGCCCCCTGTTTTAAAGGCTCATTCCCATGCCTACCTAGAAGATATACCGCTCGTTCGTCCTTACAAACTGTTCCCAGCCAAGAACAGGGCACGGCCGGCAGAACAATATGGCTATAGAACAGCAAAACTGGCCGCCTCATCCTGGTGTCCCGAGGTTTGCACGCGTTTTTTGCTACCTTAATGTAGTTACTTACTTGTTTAAACACATTTTCCCAATGCCCTACGTAGTTAGCAACCCATTTGCACAAAAATCATACCTGCGCAGTGAGATGCGCAGTGGCTACAGGGCCCCAAAGTCGCCCCTCATCCTGGTGTCCCGAGATTTGCACGGGGTTTCTCGGTACCTGAACGTGGTGGGTTTGGTGTTTAAACACGTTTTTCAGGTGCCCTAGATGGTTAGCAACCTAACTGCAAAAAATCACATTCGCACACCGAGGTGCGCCATGGCAACAGAGCCGCAAAGTATACCGTGCAATATGGCTATATATGGCTATAGAACAGCAAAACTGGCCGCCTCATCCTGGTGTCCCGAGGTTTGCACGCGTTTTTTGCTACCTTAATGTAGTTACTTACTTGTTTAAACACATTTTCCCAATGCCCTACGTAGTTAGCAACCCATTTGCACAAAAACCATACCTGCGCAGTGAGATGCGCAGTGGCTACAGGGCCCCAAAGTCGCCCCTCATCCTGGTGTCCCGAGATTTGCACGGGGTTTCTCGGTACCTGAACGTGGTGGGTTTGGTGTTTAAACACGTTTTTCAGGTGCCCTAGATGGTTAGCAACCTAACTGCAAAAAATCACATTCGCACACCGAGGTGCGCCATGGCAACAGAGCCGCAAAGTATACCGTGCAATATGGCTATATATGGCTATAGAACAGCAAAACTGGCCGCCTCATCCTGGTGTCCCGAGGTTTGCACGCGTTTTTTGCTACCTTAATGTAGTTACTTACTTGTTTAAACACATTTTCCCAATGCCCTACGTAGTTAGCAACCCATTTGCACAAAAATCATACCTGCGCAGTGAGATGCGCAGTGGCTACAGGGCCCCAAAATCGCCCCTCATCCTGGTGTCCCGAGATTTGCACGGGGTTTCTCGGTACCTGAACGTGGTGTGTTTGGTGTTTAAACACGTTTTTCAGGTGCCCTAGATGGTTAGCAACCTAACTGCAAAAAATCACATTCGCACACCGAGGTGCGCCATGGCAACAGAGCCGCAAAGTATACCGTGCAATATGGCTATATATGGCTATAGAACAGCAAAACTGGCCGCCTCATCCTGGTGTCCCGAGGTTTGCACGCGTTTTTTGCTACCTTAATGTAGTTACTTACTTGTTTAAAAACATTTTCCTAATGCCCTACGTAGTTAGCAACCCATTTGCACAAAAATCATACCTGCGCAGTGAGATGCGCAGTGGCTACAGGGCCCCAAAGTCGCCCCTCATCCTGGTGTCCCGAGATTTGCACGGGGTTTCTCGGTACCTGAACGTGGTGGGTTTGGTGTTTAAACACGTTTTTCAGGTGCCCTAGATGGTTAGCAACCTAACTGCAAAAAATCACATTCGCACACCGAGGTGCGCCATGGCAACAGAGCCGCAAAGTATACCGTGCAATATGGCTATATTAGGCTATAGAACAGCAAAACTGGCCGCCTCATCCTGGTGTCCCGAGGTTTGCACGCGTTTTTTGCTACCTTAATGTAGTTACTTACTTGTTTAAACACATTTTCCCAATGCCCTACGTAGTTAGCAACCCATTTGCACAAAACCCATACCTGCGCAGTGAGATGCGCAGTGGCTACAGGGCCCCAAAGTCGCCCCTCATCCTGGTGTCCCGAGATTAGCACGGGGTTTCTCGGTACCTGAACGTGGTGGGTTTGGTGTTTAAACACGTTTTTCAGGTGCCCTAGATGGTTAGCAACCTAACTGCAAAAAATCACATTCGCACACCGAGGTGCGCCATGGCAACAGAGCCGCAAAGTATACCGTGCAATATGGCTATATATGGCTATAGAACAGCAAAACTGGCCGCCTCATCCTGGTGTCCCGAGGTTTGCACGCGTTTTTTGCTACCTTAATGTAGTTACTTACTTGTTTAAACACATTTTCCCAATGCCCTACGTAGTTAGCAACCCATTTGCACAAAAATCATACCTGCGCAGTGAGATGCGCAGTGGCTACAGGGCCCCAAATTCGCCCCTCATCCTGGTGTCCCGAGATTTGCACGGGGTTTCTCGGTACCTGAACGTGGTGGGTTTGGTGTTTAAACACGTTTTTCAGGTGCCCTAGATGGTTAGCAACCTAACTGCAAAAAATCACATTCGCACACCGAGGTGCGCCATGGCAACAGAGCCGCAAAGTATACCGTGCAATATGGCTATATATGGCTATAGAACAGCAAAACTGGCCGCCTCATCCTGGTGTCCCGAGGTTTGCACGCGTTTTTTGCTACCTTAATGTAGTTACTTACTTGTTTAAACACATTTTCCCAATGCCCTACGTAGTTAGCAACCCATTTGCACAAAAATCATACCTGCGCAGTGAGATGCGCAGTGGCTACAGGGCCCCAAAGTCGCCCCTCATCCTGGTGTCCCGAGATTTGCACGGGGTTTCTCGGTACCTGAACGTTGTGGGTTTGGTGTTTAAACACGTTTTTCAGGTGCCCTAGATGGTTAGCAACCTAACTGCAAAAAATCACATTCGCACACCGAGGTGCGCCATGGCAACAGAGCCGCAAAGTATACCGTGCAATATGGCTATATATGGCTACAGAACAGCAAAACTGGCCGCCTCATCCTGGTGTCCCGAGGTTTGCACGCGTTTTTTGCTACCTTAATGTAGTTACTTACTTGTTTAAACACATTTTCCCAATGCCCTACGTAGTTAGCAACCCATTTGCACAAAAATCATACCTGCGCAGTGAGATGCGCAGTGGCTACAGGACCCCAAAGTCGCCCCTCATCCTGGTGTCCCGAGATTTGCACGGGGTTTCTCGGTACCTGAACGTGGTGGGTTTGGTGTTTAAACACGTTTTTCAGGTGCCCTAGATGGTTAGCAACCTAACTGCAAAAAATCACATTCGCACACCGAGGTGCGCCATGGCAACAGAGCCGCAAAGTATACCGTGCAATATGGCTATATATGGCTATAGAACAGCAAAACTGGCCGCCTCATCCTGGTGTCCCGAGGTTTGCACGCGTTTTTTGCTACCTTAATGTAGTTACTTACTTGTTTAAACACATTTTCCCAATGCCCTACGTAGTTAGCAACCCATTTGCACAAAAACCATACCTGCGCAGTGAGATGCGCAGTGGCTACAGGGCCCCAAAGTCGCCCCTCATCCTGGTGTCCCGAGATTTGCACGGGGTTTCTCGGTACCTGAACGTGGTGGGTTTGGTGTTTAAACACGTTTTTCAGGTGCCCTAGATGGTTAGCAACCTAACTGCAAAAAATCACATTCGCACACCGAGGTGCGCCATGGCAACAGAGCCGCAAAGTATACCGTGCAATATGGCTATATATGGCTATAGAACAGCAAAACTGGCCGCCTCATCCTGGTGTCCCGAGGTTTGCACGCGTTTTTTGCTACCTTAATGTAGTTACTTACTTGTTTAAACACATTTTCCCAATGCCCTACGTAGTTAGCAACCCATTTGCACAAAAATCATACCTGCGCAGTGAGATGCGCAGTGGCTACAGGGCCCCAAAGTCGCCCCTCATCCTGGTGTCCCGAGATTTGCACGGGGTTTCTCGGTACCTGAACGTGGTGGGTTTGGTGTTTAAACACGTTTTTCAGGTGCCCTAGATGGTTAGCAACCTAACTGCAAAAAATCACATTCGCACACCGAGGTGCGCCATGGCAACAGAGCCGCAAAGTATACCGTGCAATATGGCTATATATGGCTATAGAACAGCAAAACTGGCCGCCTCATCCTGGTGTCCCGAGGTTTGCACGCGTTTTTTGCTACCTTAATGTAGTTACTTACTTGTTTAAACACATTTTCCCAATGCCCTACGTAGTTAGCAACCAATTTGCACAAAAACCATACCTGCGCAGTGAGATGCGCAGTGGCTACAGGGCCCCAAAGTCGCCCCTCATCCTGGTGTCCCGAGATTTGCACGGGGTTTCTCGGTACCTGAACGTGGTGGGTTTGGTGTTTAAACACGTTTTTCAGGTGCCCTAGATGGTTAGCAACCTAACTGCAAAAAATCACATTCGCACACCGAGGTGCGCCATGGCAACAGAGCCGCAAAGTATACCGTGCAATATGGCTATATATGGCTATAGAACAGCAAAACTGGCCGCCTCATCCTGGTGTCCCGAGGTTTGCACGCGTTTTTTGCTACCTTAATGTAGTTACTTACTTGTTTAAACACATTTTCCCAATGCCCTACGTAGTTAGCAACCCATTTGCACAAAAATCATACCTGCGCAGTGAGATGCGCAGTGGCTACAGGGCCCCAAAATCGCCCCTCATCCTGGTGTCCCGAGATTTGCACGGGGTTTCTCGGTACCTGAACGTGGTGGGTTTGGTGTTTAAACACGTTTTTCAGGTGCCCTAGATGGTTAGCAACCTAACTGCAAAAAATCACATTCGCACACCGAGGTGCGCCATGGCAACAGAGCCGCAAAGTATACCGTGCAATATGGCTATATACGGCTATAGAACAGCAAAACTGGCCGCCTCATCCTGGTGTCCCGAGGTTTGCACGCGTTTTTTGCTACCTTAATGTAGTTACTTACTTGTTTAAAAACATTTTCCTAATGCCCTACGTAGTTAGCAACCCATTTGCACAAAAATCATACCTGCGCAGTGAGATGCGCAGTGGCTACAGGGCCCCAAAGTCGCCCCTCATCCTGGTGTCCCGAGATTTGCACGGGGTTTCTCGGTACCTGAACGTGGTGGGTTTGGTGTTTAAACACGTTTTTCAGGTGCCCTAGATGGTTAGCAACCTAACTGCAAAAAATCACATTCGCACACCGAGGTGCGCCATGGCAACAGAGCCGCAAAGTATACCGTGCAATATGGCTATATATGGCTATAGAACAGCAAAACTGGCCGCCTCATCCTGGTGTCCCGAGGTTTGCACGCGTTTTTTGCTACCTTAATGTAGTTACTTACTTGTTTAAACACATTTTCCCAATGCCCTACGTAGTTAGCAACCCATTTGCACAAAACCCATACCTGCGCAGTGAGATGCGCAGTGGCTACAGGGCCCCAAAGTCGCCCCTCATCCTGGTGTCCCGAGATTTGCACGGGGTTTCTCGGTACCTGAACGTGGTGGGTTTGGTGTTTAAACACGTTTTTCAGGTGCCCTACATGGTTAGCAACCTAACTGCAAAAAATCACATTCGCACACCGAGGTGCGCCATGGCAACAGAGCCGCAAAGTATACCGTGCAATATGGCTATATATGGCTATAGAACAGCAAAACTGGCCGCCTCATCCTGGTGTCCCGAGGTTTGCACGCGTTTTTTGCTACCTTAATGTAGTTACTTACTTGTTTAAACACATTTTCCCAATGCCCTACATAGTTAGCAACCCATTTGCCCAAAAATCATACCTGCGCAGTGAGATGCGCAGTGGCTACAGGGCCCCAAAGTCGCCCCTCATCCTGGTGTCCCGAGATTTGCACGGGGTTTCTCGGTACCTGAACGTGGTGGGTTTGGTGTTTAAACACGTTTTTCAGGTGCCCTAGATGGTTAGCAACCTAACTGCAAAAAATCACATTCGCACACCGAGGTGCGCCATGGCAACAGAGCCGCAAAGTATACCGTGCAATATGGCTATATATGGCTATAGAACAGCAAAACTGGCCGCCTCATCCTGGTGTCCCGAGGTTTGCACGCGTTTTTTGCTACCTTAATGTAGTTACTTACTTGTTTAAACACATTTCCCAATGCTCTACGTAGTTAGCAACCCATTTGCACAAAAACCATACCTGCGCAGTGAGATGCGCAGTGGCTACAGGGCCCCAAAGTCGCCCCTCATCCTGGTGTCCCGAGATTTGCACGGGGTTTCTCGGTACCTGAACGTGGTGGGTTTGGTGTTTAAACACGTTTTTCAGGTGCCCTAGATGGTTAGCAACCTAACTGCAAAAAATCACATTCGCACACCGAGGTGCGCCATGGCAACAGAGCCGCAAAGTATACCGTGCAATATGGCTATATATGGCTATAGAACAGCAAAACTGGCCGCCTCATCCTGGTGTCCCGAGGTTTGCACGCGTTTTTTGCTACCTTAATGTAGTTACTTACTTGTTTAAACACATTTTCCCAATGCCCTACGTAGTTAGCAACACATTTGCACAAAAACCATACCTGCGCAGTGAGATGCGCAGTGGCTACAGGGCCCCAAAGTCGCCCCTCATCCTGGTGTCCCGAGATTTGCACGGGGTTTCTCGGTACCTGAACGTGGTGGGTTTGGTGTTTAAACACGTTTTTCAGGTGCCCTAGATGGTTAGCAACCTAACTGCAAAAAATCACATTCGCACACCGAGGTGCGCCATGGCAACAGAGCCGCAAAGTATACCGTGCAATATGGCTATATATGGCTACAGAACAGCAAAACTGGCCGCCTCATCCTGGTGTCCCGAGGTTTGCACGCGATTTTTTGCTACCTTAATGTAGTTACTTACTTGTTTAAACACATTTTCCCAATGCCCTACGTAGTTAGCAACCCATTTGCACAAAAGTCATACCTGCGCAGTGAGATGCGCAGTGGCTACAGGGCCCCAAAGTCGCCCCTCATCCTGGTGTCCCGAGATTTGCACGGGGTTTCTCGGTACCTGAACGTGGTGGGTTTGGTGTTTAAACACGTTTTTCAGGTGCCCTAGATGGTTAGCAACCTAACTGCAAAAATCACATTCGCACACCGAGGTGCGCCATGGCAACAGAGCCGCAAAGTATACCGTGCAATATGGCTATATATGGCTATAGAACAGCAAAAATGGCCGCCTCATCCTGGTGTCCCGAGGTTTGCACGCGTTTTTTGCTACCTTAATGTAGTTACTTACTTGTTTAAACACATTTTCCCAATGCCCTACGTAGTTAGCAACCCATTTGCACAAAAGTCATACCTGC